>CM043697.1:117433134-118033134 GCA_023935145.1 Bretschneidera sinensis | reverse complement strand
ATTTATTTATTTAAAACGGTTTCGTTAATCAATTAACTAAATAAAATATATCAATTAACAGTTAATTTTTTTAATTATTTTAACTTTTTAATCGATCAAAAAATTAATTAATATTAATATTTAATATTAATAATATATTAAATATAAATATAATATATACATATATAATATAATTAATTAATTAAATCTTAAGTATAATCTATAGTAATTTTTTTTAAAAACCTTAATTAAATAGACAGTATTGTTTAACTGATTAACCGATTGTACAAACTTAAATTAATTCGATCGCTTAATGTCGAAATACTTAAGCTAATTCAACCAAAACGATTAAAAAAATTGATTGAATAAAAATTTTAATTGACAAAACGACCGTTTCAATTGTTTGCACATTCTTAATCAAGACATGTCACATATTTTCGTTTGTATATGTGTAATGTATGAATTAATCTGAATCGTCAATCATAACATTTGCTATTAATCTTAACAGTTCTTAACAAAGTATTATTATTAGATCATGATTTATTAGTATCATAATAATATTGTTTAAAATGAGTAATTATTTTTATACCCTTTTTCTCTTTCCTCTTATATTTGAACTATCTACTTTTACCTCATATTTGAGATTTTTTTTAAATAGATGATACTATTATTTGGATACTCCTTAACATTTACTTTATTAATATTATTATTTTGTAAAATTTTGTATTATAGGATATCCTACCTTAATGAACTTATTTCCCAAAAATATCACATTTTTCATAGATGTGTGATGTGTCATTACATTTCACCTTTACACTTTGTCCCATCCATTAATTCAACAATGATTATCTGCTGAGTGTTAGAAAAGTACTCCATCGTAGCAGTAAGGTAGCTTCTATTCACCAAACAAGCGGCAAAATGGAATAAACTGGCATCCAAACAAAAATCTATACTTTTTTTAAAAAAGAAAAACAATTTGACGACATAAGCCTTACGTTTGATCTTACGTCATCACCATACACATGTGCAATACTAGACACTACTAAGTAGTGTAGTAGGACACCCAGCTTGAAAATATCTCTCTCTTCCTTCTAGAATTTCTCAACTGCCAAGAATTCAATTACAAATCCAAATAAATATGAAAAAAAAACCTCAACTACACATTATTTTAAAATAAAATTCAACCATACGTTAATAACGTGTGGTTGAGTTTTTGAGGTTTTTTTTTTTTATATTTAATTGGATTTGTAATTAAATTATTGATCGATTGGTTGATCAATAATATGTGATTATAAGAATTGTATTAATAATTAAATAAAAAATAAAATATTTAATTATTATTATAGTTTTTGTTATTATAAATAAAATTCTTAGAAAATTTTCACTAAATCAAATTTTTGAATACATGATTTATAAAACGAACATATCTCTCATACACGAACAAAAAAATCACTCACAGAAAAAGATTTTTAACTGTATCGGATGCATGATATATCGATGCATCTTGATTATTTAAAAAAGAAAATTTTAAAATTTCTTAACACAAAAAGAAAGATTAAGATCTTCACTATTGATTTAGAATTTTTTTTTTAATTGTAACATTTATCCGATAATACTTTTATAGGAGATTTTTTTCTAAATCATCCATGTATCCATTTTTTCTCCGTCATAGGAATTCTTTGTTAATATTATTTGTAGATTAACTCATTCGAATAAATAAATATTTTTCTTTTTAAAAAAGTTGTGACGATCTATGATTGAGCCGGCATAAAAATTTTGCTACCTAAGAATCTCTCCTTTCTATATAAAAACGCCATATATTCCTTCCTTTTTCCTGCACACCAACAAGGAGGAGGACAGGAACACCCCCACCCAAAAACAAGTAACCAACCATGGCAATGGCACAAACACAAACGTCACATATAGCGATTCTACCGACACCAGGGATGGGTCACCTGATTCCACTCGTTGAGTTCGCTAAGCGACTCGTTCACCAACAAGACCACCAAAACAAAATCTCCATCACTTTTATTATACCCACTGATGGGTCTCCTTCTAAAGCCCAGAAGTCGGTCCTCGACTCACTTCCAAGCTCAATAGACTCTGTTTTCCTTCCTCCGGTTGATTTAACCGACCTCCCTGAAGATACTAGAATCGAGACCATAATCTCTCTCACTGTAAATCGCTCTCTTCCTTCTCTACGCGATTTCTTTGCAAAAGACAAGACACTTGTGGCGTTGGTCGTTGATCTTTTTGGTACCGACGCTTTTGATGTTGCTAAAGAATTCAATGTCTCGCCGTACATTTTCTTCCCGACGACGGCCATGACTTTGTCTTTGTTTTTCTACCTGCCGAAACTCGACGAAACGGTGTCGTGCGAGTATAGGGAGCTGACTGAGCCGGTGAAGCTACCCGGGTGCGTGCCGGTTCACGGCAAGGATCTGCTCGAACCAGTTCAGGACAGAAAGAACGAGGCGTACAAATGGGTTCTTCACCACACGAAGAGGTATAAATTAGCTGATGGGATTATGGTGAATAGCTTCATGGAGTTGGATGGTGGAGCTGTAAAAGCTTTGCAAGAGTATGGATCCGATTACCCACCCATTTACCCGATTGGTCCTCTTGTGAATATGGGTTCAAGTAGTAGTGGGGATCGGGTTGATGGGTCGGGCTGTTTGAATTGGTTAGATGATCAACCACATGGCTCGGTGCTGTTTGTCTCCTTCGGTAGCGGTGGAACCCTCTCTTCTGATCAGATTACTGAATTGGCATTAGGGCTGGAGATAAGTGAGCAAAGATTCATATGGGTTGTGAGGAGCCCCAATGATATTGCTAATGCCACTTTCTTCACTGTTCAAAGTCATGAAGACCCTTTTGATTTCTTGCCAAAAGGGTTCTTGAATAGGACCAAAGGGCGGGGTCTAGTGGTTCCATCATGGGCACCACAGGCACAAGTGCTGAGCCACGGCTCAACCGGTGGGTTCTTGACCCATTGCGGTTGGAATTCGATCTTGGAAGGTGTGGTCAATGGGGTGGCATTGGTTGCATGGCCATTATACGCTGAGCAGAAAATGAATGCTGTATTGCTAACAGAGGATATAAAAGCGGCGTTAAGGCCTGAAGCCAATGAAAATGGCCTAATTGAAAGAAATGAGATTGCAAAAGTTGTCAAGGGTCTAATGGAAGGTGAAGAAGGTAAAAGGGTACGCAATAAAATGAAGGACCTAAAGGATGCGGCTGCAAAGGTATTGAGTGAAGATGGGTCTTCTGCAAAAGCACTATCCGAGTTTGTTCTCAAATGGAATAACCAAAAAAGCTGTTAGGAATTAGGATTGCATTAATTTATAATTTTCAGCTCTCTGTGTTCTTTTAGCATTTTTACTTTTTCTTTGACCACATATTTTATTTTTAGGTATTTACGCTCTTTTTCTCTATCTTTTCTTATATTGTTCTCCTATGGTGTAGGCCATGTGATTGTAGGACTCTGTCCTTTGAATTTTAGATATGGTTGATATATATAAATAAGAGTGCACTTCTTTGGAATATTTTTTCCTTTTATTATTGTCCATCCCAACGGTTTTGTCGTTTGAGTTATAATTTAAAAAGTTAGATCAGTAACAAACAAAAACAGAGGCATGATGCACCCGATTCACTAATCTCGTGGATGAACTATTTGTATGGCCACACTTACAATTTCTCAATCTTTTTTATGTTTTTTTGAGCCCGAATATAAGTGCAGGACATAAATATATGTTTGAGTATTAAATTCATTTGTGTAATTTTTAATAAAAAAATTAATTTAAAATATTTAAATATTATACTTGATACAATATGATAAAATAAAATAAAAAATACATACAACATCCGGTATATTTTTATTGTAGTATGAAAAAATAAGTGAAATTTTCGTAAAATCATTTCGTGAAAGATCATTAATATCTTCTTTTTATAAAGCAAATCCAAGTCAAATCTTGGTGCAGCTGCGTTCAATTGAAAGAGAAGGCTAAAGGATGGACCCAAGTCACCCAACGACTAAGAATTCTGGTTATATCCCACTAGTGTAATGGGCACGGAGCTTGATTGAAGTAGGTAGTCGGCATTAACACCATGATAAAATCAGTCTATTGATACATAGAATGCTAACTTCCCTATTTTAAGCACGAATTAGCATTATATGTCTAAATTTATTTGAATGAAAGTATGAAACCGTTTGAATTAATTTTTTTTATTCACCATATAATAAAGTAAATATATCTAATTGATATTAAGTAACTCTTTCTTATAAATCTCGTCTCTAATTGTTATTAAGCTATTTATCTTCGGTTTGAACAAACAAAAAAATTAATTAATTATTTATAAGTGATACCTAAATTTTGTATATAAAAATTAAAAATCATTTCATAAAATCTTCAAAACAATATAAAGTTGTGATTCATCTGTTGTAAAAAATTGAGAAATAAAACTTGTCTTTTTACTTCATAATTTTTTCTTAAGATTAATTTATCTATACAAATTTTTGTGTAAAAGTAGTATATTGTATATTTTACATTTCAATTTTTACAACAGATGTGTCACATTCTGTATTTTTTCATTTTCTAATATTTACATTGTCATTTCTTGAATAGTGATACCACATATCCGATTCTTTGAGAATTATCACGGAATAAAAAAAATCATTAATAATTATAAAAAAAATTTAAATAATAATTATTTAAAAAATAAAAATTTAAAATTTAAATATCAAAGTAGTTAATTTATTCGTGTTTACTAATAAATTTTATTAATTTTATAATAATTCAAACGAAACTTAGTAAGTGGAATCTCCACCCTATTCCTCTTATCGGATAAATTCTTAGAAAGTTTTTTTTAGGAGAATAGAAAGTCAAAGTTGGATCTTTGTTTTGTTCAAAAGAATTGTGACAGGAAATGATAAAATCAACAAGTTAATAATGCATACTACAATCCAAGTTATATCCACCGACAATTAGTTTCTTAGCATAATCTATTTTTGACTTATTCATGATTTTCAGGCACTGAGTACTAAGGAAATAAGAGGGTAGAGATGTGCATCTGTCTGCATGTAAATTGTACGTGAGAGTGGTGAAGTGTGAGAAAAAATAAATTTTAGGTTTTGATGTTATCAGTGAAGTTTTTTAATATTATTGATAAAATTTTTAATTAATTTAAATTATTTTTAATGATTTAGATCTGAATTAACCAAAAAAATTTAGGTATCATGGTGTTGAATTATTAAATTTTGTGATCTCTCTTGTTGTGAGTACGTGCAAGAAAAGAAATGATCTCTTCACTTTTATTTTATCGGACCTAGAGGTGGATTCAAAGACGAACTTTTATTTAGTTATTCGAGTTCAAATTTAGTTAAAGATTGATCAAAACTAGACTCGATTGAGTTTGAGCTTGAAAATTAAGCCCGATTAGTTTATCAAGTCGAATTCAAATACTTTAAATTTCGACTCGAAAGGCTCTCAAACAGTTCAATAATATATTATTAAGCTCGAGTCGAGTCGAGTCGAACCGAACCGAGCTCAAGTTAATATTAATATTAGCATCAATATTTATTAAAATTAAAGTTCTACTTCAAATTTTAACTTAAATAGACAATCCAATGCTCAGTTCGAAATCGAATAAACTCGTTTGTTATCGAATTCGAATCAAGTTCGAACAATCATAAAATTAATCGTCCTCAAACTCAATTTTTAAACTCGAAATTATTCATTTTAAATTAAACCAAGTTCAAACACTTTAATTTTTATATTCAATTTGACTGGAGTGCATCCTTAATATTATGATCATTTTCTGTGTTTTTGAAACCAAATTGAAGACACGTGTAACACTAAGATACAACAAAGCTTAACTTTCTAGTGTTGAAGCGACTGACTATATCATTTGCTCACTCCAATTATTTATTCTGTTCTTTCTTTTGGGTAAATTAGTACCGCAATGACTATTCTAGGAGCCGGGAAATGATCATATATTTGCCATGATTTTAGTCAAGAAGCTTAAGAGAAAATATGCAAAACCTTTTTGGTCTTTGTAGCTAGCTGGAGTGCTTTTTTTAGGTAAGCCATCAAAGGGATATAATTTCAAAACTCATTGGGGGTCAAAAGTTGTGAATAATGGTCACATTTTTTTTCAACTTTAATAATTTCCTTTTTCTTTTTGATAGTAAATCAAATTGTCCAATTCAAAAATGGTCTTACAATTTTCTTTTCGAATGGTTTTGGATAAACTTTTGATAACTTTCACCCTAATATCATAACATTTAAAGATATTCACCACTTGAAAATTTTCCCTTTTTAGATTTTATGTTCTATCCAAAAAAAAAAGTTAAGTCTATTTTTACGAGAGATAAATTTGTTTTCATTATAAACTTTTTTTTAAAAATAAATTTAATATCAAATTTTTTTTTTATATTAACAAATATCGTGGAAGCAGACTTATCGTATGTGAAAAAAAATATCACCCAAAATAAAATAAAACAAAACTTTTGGTAGTATTAATAACAATTATGAGTATGCACAAGTTGGGTTAAGTCGGGTTAAAGGTCAACCTTAATCCAACCCGTAATATTATATTATTAACCTTAAACCAACCTAACTTATAACAGATCATGAAGATCTCAACCCTAACCCAACTCATAAAAAGATTAATTGGGTTCGAATTGGCTTCTGAAATAAAATTGGGGTTCAATGTATTGGATTTGATTGAGTTAGGTCAGGATAAGGTCGGACTAGATTCTTGAATTTATATATATATATATATATATATATATATATATATATATATATTCATTCATTTCAAATGTTAAACATTACAAATAAAATTTTAAAATCATCAAATTAACATATTCAAATTCAAATATTAAAATTACAAAGATTTAAACATTTTATAGAAATTTATATTTATTTTAGTCGAGTTTTGACACCAATAAAATAAATAGTTAGAATACTGTAATAAAGTCTAAATATATTATATAATTAAATACAGGTCTACGGTTACGGCTGGATTAAAGTTTAAAAAATCATACTCTTAACTCAATACAAATTTAATTCAAATTGATATTTTTCAATCTTAACCTAAACCAAACCAAGAAAATTTCAACCCTAAATTATCTAAAATTCAGATTAAATTTAGGTTAGATCGAACTCACTTACCCAAATTGGATCCCTGTTATCAACTATCAAGTTGGGCATAAATTGTTCTACAAGTTAAACTGGGTTAAGTTGTTGACGGTTCATTATTGTATTTTTTATTTTTTTTTTCAAAATTTGAAGCCCAATTCTAGTCCATTACCCCCCAATTAGTTTCCACTGACCCCGCTTCACTAGTACAGCGACGGTTTGCAACGAGTTGCAGACTTGATGCAGTGCTGGTGCAGCCTTTGTTCAATTGCCCAACAAAAGAAAATTAAGGAAATCATCTTCTTGATACGGCGTCGCTTTCTCTCGCATGAACGTCTCCCTGTTTGCTAACTACATTTCATCTGAGGAAATTGCTAACTAACTACCACCACCAAAACTATCCTGAGTTTCATAGTATGAAACAAGGGTAAGTGATAAAACTCTTTAATTGGTGATCAAAACTATGCCATTTCACTATCACCGTGATTAATTTTTGTTCCATCAATTTCCATATGGTTCTTGATTGATTCTATATTACTGCTTTTAGTTTGAACTGTGGGGAAGATAGTGCAAAAAATGTTCTTGAGGTTTCATAATTTTTGTGATTGCAAGTTCTACATGGCAGTGAAATTGGGGTTCAGGTATTTCAATATTTGGATGGGCCAAAGAGAGAAATTAAGTGGGTCTCAATCAGTAAGTTCTGCCAATTTCTTTCCTGGTTTTGAAGCTTTCATGACCTTTTTGTCCAAATATATCCTCTGGTTTCCCTAATGGTAATGAGTTCTTTGTCACTCAAGATTGCGGAAATTAGCTCTTCAAGTTCTATTCTTTTCAATGAGTGCTATATAGTTAAATTGTGTTTGTCTTGATTATATAATACCATTTGGCATTGTGAATCTCGTTGTCTCTTAGAAAGACTTAGTCTTCTGGTATTTATTTATTCTGCATTGTGAATGCCGTCCATAGACTTGTTGTGTTGATTTCTATGATGTTAACGAGGACCATTGTCATATTTTTTTTAGAAAAATAGAAGAAAAGACAACCACTACACTCCTTCCCTTAGCAATTATGGAGGCATCTTCCCTGATCTATGGCCGAAATGGATTATCACTTCTTTCAAACAAGAGTTTAGTATGTCACCCCTGTTTTATTCTTGAGATAGATAATAGCAATTGAATCTTGTAAGATTGTTACTTAATTTGAAATAAAGCAATTGAAAATGGAGGGTTAGTTCACTGTATTTTGTTCATTGTATATAAATTTCTATCAAAGTGTAGGTGGAGAAGTATCTTCTTTAATGAGGTTAAAAGTTTGAAACAAAAAGATAAGACATAATATGGTTGTCTTTATTTTCTTGGAAAGTTGTTTTGTATGACAATATCTTATGCATTCAAACAATCAAAGTTATTGAAAGGTCCAAATAGTGTCTGGCAGGGTCAAGATCAATAAAAATAAAAATAAAATTCCAAAAAGATGAAATGGTCAATTGTTATGATTATATCTACATAGGGAAAATCTATGTATGGACTGCAACTGAAAAAGATGTGTGATGTAAGTTTTGCAATAGTATCAAACCCATGAAGAAGCCATCCCAGTAGAAAGGAACATGGCCTTTTGGTCCATTGGATTCCCAAGTTTTCCATTGAGTTCTATGTCACTCAAGAATGTGGAAAATTTACGCTTGCAAGGTTCCATTTCTTTCAATGTCTGTGATACTTTGTTGTGGTTGTTAAAATCTTAGTATACTCTCGTTGACTCCCATTTGGAGAAATTCGTGCAGACTCAGTCTATCCACTAACACTGTGCGTTTGGGTGCACACCAAATACTGTGCGTTTGGACCGGGTGCATCACAACCGTTCTTCATCTGAGTCCCACTTGTGTAGACGTTTGTGATGTACCCGATGCAAACGCACAGTTTTTAGACCCGATGCACTCAAGAATTTCTCTTACCACTTAGATGGTAGACAAAGTCTATACAAGACTTTTCAACGCATCGTACTTCCAGTATAAAGACCACTCAGCTTTTTGTCTCGCGAAAATGGGTATAGGAAATTGATGATTGAAAGCAATGGGTATAGGAAATTTCTCTTACCACTTAGATGGTAGACAAAGTCTATACAAGACTTTTCAACGCATCGTACTTCCAGTATAAAGACCACTCAGCTTTTTGTCTCGCGAAAATGGGTATAGGAAATTGATGATTGAAAGCAATCACAGGGATTTGAGTGGTAGATGGTCGTAATTCATGAATTCCTGACGCGATTTTCCCTTTCAAAACCTATGTTCTACCTTTTGTTTTATTTGTAAACCTATTAACAATAGAAGAGTGGTTTGTTAACTGAAATTTTTTGTGCACATCGAAGGAAATGGTACTCTCCAATAATGAAGAGCTTAATGATCAGAGAGCAGGTGAGTTACACAAAAAATGCATTCAAGATATGCAAAAGGATTGAAATAAAAACCGAAGAGGTCAGACGGCAAGATTGACACAAAAAACGTTTGCTATAGCTATGTCCAGTCCAGGCTTGATGATGATCTCTCTGTCTCCACTGATTAGCTTTCACTATTTCATTGAAATATTTCCAACTTATTTTTGAATTATTTACTTGTAGTACTTCTTGTATCAAGTATTATATACAGTTAATTTTCCTTTTTGAATAAGACATCCTTAGTGAGGCTGAAAGGTTTATCGAACACCATCATCTTTATTTTCTTTTAACAATGTTTCTCTTGTGACCATATTTTGTGCGCAAAACACGTTTTATTTTGAAGGTGGTTCCGAAATTGGCAATGTTGAAGTCGATTAAAATATTAGAAGGCCAAGTTCAATCAAGTTAATTACAAGAAGTCCAATAAGATAAAATGGACCATTCTGTCTACATAATATTGAGGCAACTGGAAAAGGAAGGTGATTTAAGTTGTGGAACAGAATCACAAACATAAAAGACCCATTAATTTCAGTAGTGAAGGTTCAGGTGTCCTGGTAGTCATACATGATGGAGAAGAAGAGTGAGATTTGTGTCACCGGTGCTGCAGGTTACCTTGGTTCCTTGCTTGCCAAAAAGCTCTTAGAGAAAGGATACATAGTCCATGCAACAACTAGGAATCTGGGTATGCTTTGTGTGTGTGTGTCAATTTTTTGATATGGTTTCTTTGCCCCATTTAATCAATTGATGTGGTGGATGCAGGTGCTCAATCCAAGGTAGGGCTTCTTAAGAGTCTCCCTAATGCAGAAAACAGATTAAGATTGTTTGGAGCTGATATTTACAATCCAGATGAATTCAATCAAGCAATTGAAGGTTGTGAATTTGTTATTCATATGGCCACCCTTATGCAGTATACTATGAACCCAAAATTCTCAGGTTTGCGGCTCTTTTTTTTCTTGGGATGAATAGTTTTGAGACTGCTAAATTATATATCCCCTAATTACAGTTAACCTCTGTCCAAAAGTTTTTCAAAGAAAAGGCAAGGAGCAAGGACAGTACTTGAAAGCATGATTCTTTGTCTATTATACATGTTAACCTTACAATGTAGCTGTCTTTTCTTCTTTAGTGGACAAGAAATGGGTATTAGTAGTTTTGATTAGGGAGATAGCAAGGGTGATAAAAAAGCTCCTATGATCTCTGCAAGCTACAGCTTTGTAAATTAGGATGAGGATCTTTTCTTTCTTTCTTCTCCCCCACCCGTTGTTTTTCTGTTTTTTATTTGTAACTTGTTTAACAATTATTGCAGTTCAAAGATATGTCTGAGGCTGCAGTTGCTGGTGTGAAGAGCATAGTTTAATCTTGCATCAGATCAGGAACAGCAAAGTGACTAATTTATACTGCCTCTGTGATCACGGCGTCACCTATAAAATAAGATCAGAAAGGCTTCAAAGATGCGTTGAATGAATCTTGTGGGACTCCCCTTAATTTCACTTTTACATACGACGATGAGATAATGATTGTGAGCATCAACCAATCGAGTAGTATATGAATTTAAGTTTTCAGTTTTCTTCTGCACTTCCTAATTGGTGACCGTAAAAAAAGTTTTGATTTTGTACTGTTTGTAGGGATATACACATTCAAAAATTCTCTCAGAGAAAGAAGTGTTGAAATACAATGGTGAGCTTGAAGTTGTGAGTACTGCTTGTGGCCTAACGGGAGGGGAGACACTTCGCCTACAATAGCTGATAGCCTGGGAGTGCTGATTTCACAAGTGGCTAAGAACAAGCCGAGGTATCAGAGCTTACGGTTATTGGAAGAAATGTTGGGAAAAGTACCAATTCTGCACATGAAAGATGTTTGTGATGCTCTTGTTTTCTGCGTGGAGAAGCCTTCCATCAAATGGTAGATTTCTGTGTCAATGGCTACCTAAAATGAGATGAAATTGCTAGTTATTGGAAGACATATTATTCGGATACCAACATACCTGAAGAGTAAGTTTGCCCGACTTTCCTTTATGAATTGATGCAAAGTTATGCATATCTAATGCCTGGGCAAAAACAGGATTATAAACTGAATTATGTACACATAATTTTTCATGGGCTTTGATGATCCTGTACTAAAATAATTTTCTTGATGATTTGTGGAAGATTCAGGGAGAGAAATTGTTTGGGGTTCTACAAAGCTGAAGGAAAATGGATTTGAATTCAGATATGAGTACAAAAGGATAATAGATGACAGTCTCAAGTGTGCTCTGAAGCTGGGTGCAGAACTTACCCAGTCTGGATATGCTTTCAGATCTTGAACAACAAAATCTGGCTGCATCACCTCATTTTTATTTTCTATTTTTGGCTAAAAGGTTTGGCTTCAGCTGGCTGCTTATTGGAAGCAATTTGTGCAAGGTTTAATAACATAACTGAACTCTTATTCTCATGTTTTCATTTTCTATTTTTTCAAAGAAATGGCATCAGATCCAGACTATTCTATATGAAGCAAGATTGCAATTTTTTTCGCTTACAATCGAAAATCCAATACTCTTAATTTGGAAAAATAATTATACAAGAAAATTTGAAGGAAAAAAAACTCTAAAGAGTTTCAAACATCTATTTTCACTTGTATGAACATTCTTCAATCTTAATGCTGGCCAGGATCTCAATCAAACAAGTTCACTACATATGTTCCTTATCTTCTTTAACATTTTTTTCCATTGTCAACAGAAGAATTCAGGGTTACTGTCAAATGGAAAATTCGTTTCGAAATCCACCTTATCAAGTGATGAGAAATCAAAATCCTCAATCGGCAAATTGGTCACTGAAGTCATCGCTGAAATTATCTCAGTGAGATCAGATTCTGGAGTTTGCACATTCTGGCCTAATCCATAACCGGTCAGACACGGTGACACTGAAAAATAGTTGGATTCAGACGTCGCCGGAGATATAAACGTTGGAGAAAAACTTTCCATGAAACTGTTTTCCACGAAAATGTGATTATTCTCCATGTTATGTGATTCAATTGAGGCATAAGGGAAAGAAAATGATGGGAAACTTTCCTCCGTAGTGCCCAAATCCTGAGTCTCAACTTTAAGCTCTGCACCAAAATTTAGTAACACATCTTGTGATTGTTTTGGTTTCCCTTCATCTTTGTTTTCTTTTGACACGATATTTATCATTGATGTTGTGCTTGATGGCATGACTAAATTGGAGGCTTGGTTACATGAATGTCTTCCTCGATAGGTCACCTCAAAGATTGTAGGGTCATGGTCCGATCTTTGAACTTGTTTTGTGGCTAAACAACCTTGTGCGTGACGATGGGTGCATCTATAATATCCTCTGCATGCATTGCAAGTAGACTAATTAGAGAAAGTTTTAAATCTGGGCACCTTAGAAACAAAACCCATTTTTAAAACATGATTAATATTGTTTGGACTTAATTCAATCTTAAAAAGAAAGAAGTTTCACTAAAAATTATGTGAAAATTCATTAGCAATTATACCAACCCTTTTTTTATTTATTTTGTAATTGTTATTGAAACATGTGTCAACGTTGTCCTCTCCCCCTCACCCCCAAATAATAAGAGTACTATGATCAGAGCTGTCTGCCCAAGCATTAACTCATGCGCCATAGATGTCTTTGATAAGATCAAAGAGTCGTTGAAATTTACTTCTTTTCACCTTAAAAATCTTACTTCATGTACAGAAGTTTTTGCCTGTCCTGTTTTTACCATTCATGTACATGTTTACATGTTATGTGATGACATGATTATTTGAAATTTCAAGTAATACAAATTAACACAGAAGATTTGCTTCTCACCTTGGAAAACTGGACCCAAGAATATCTTTCTGCCCATACTTTCTCCAGCAATAACCATCATCAAGAGGACCTTCTAGTCCAGTGCCAGAGCAAACCTTCACTTGTTCAGTCCACAGAGGCATTGTCTTCCTGCAAAACACAAACCAAACAAATTAAGCCAAAAACCCAAATTAAACCTTAATTTTTTGCCAAGTACTAAATTAAAATTCCACAATTACTTTACCTCTTTTTATAGACAACTTTTTGGCATTGATCCTTGCAATATTCTAGATCAGAGCCCTGGCTTGTAGGGCTACCATTAGCAAAAGAATGTGGAGATTCTAATATGCTAATGGTGGGCTTGGTTTCACCCACAAAAGCGGAACCCCAATTCAGCATTGAGAGTGCTTTCTCATAAGAACCAAGTATTTTCTCAACTAAGAATTGGCTTGTCTGGTGAGATGAAGAAGGATTGAGATGGTAATTTCTTAGTTGCTTTGCTAGCTCTCTCCCTTTTGTTAGCTCATTGATCAGACTCTTTTGCTCCCAATCCATTGCCTTCTCCATTGATTTATTCAAAATAATGCACCAAAATGGGTAAATGCAACTATGCTTTTGGCTAAAATTGAAGTATATAAGCTATAATATCTAGTTGAAAAGATCAAATGAGGGTGAAATCACAACTGGGTTTAGACTTAAACAAGTAAAATCACCAAAATGTGAGAGTAAGAGCTACCAAAAATACCAAATCTTGGATTTAGAGAGTGGACGGGTAGCTAGCTAGTTAATCTTTGCTTATAAAGAGGCCTGGAGAGAGAGAGAGAAATGATAAATTAAGCTTTGTATGTAAGGAGAGAGAAAATCCTATGCCTATTATCTTAGTGAAGAAGTTGGGAGGAAAAGGAGGATATATAGGAGAGAAATTATAAGGAAAAAGAGGTGTCTTGATTAGAGAGAGAAAAGCCCAGATGTTTTTTGAACAGTGTCATGAACTTGAAAGGTTTAAAGGAAAGAACAGAGAAGAGTGAGGGAAAGGACCAATTGCTGACTAATTCAAAGTTCCAAACCCCGCCACCATAAAGGCCACATACCACACTTTCTCCGTTGTGGAATAATTTTATGATAACGACTTCTCGTTATTCTGTGTCAGAAATATTCATAAATAACTTCTAAATTAAAATGTTTGGATTACAATAATAATTTTCAGTCTAATATTTTAAACACCCAACTTTGATATTTACTAACAAAATTCGACACCTGTCACAGTGAATTTTGGGGTACAAACCGTACAATGTTGATTTCAGACTGAATGAAAAAACTAATAATATACTATAAAAAATACTTAATATAAAAATATATTTTTTATAATTTTACGATTAAATGAAATAAAAAAATAATAAGAAAACAAAAAATTTTATTCGATGATAAGGTATGTTTTTTTAACGAAAAAATGAAAGTGTAATACAAAATTCTCAAGACGAGATTTTTATCTACATCGAGTGTAGAATTTTTTTTTTCGAGATTAAAATTTGATTAGTAATTTTTTTAAACTTTATTGATAATGTTTATATGTATTTAATTAACATCATTAATAAAAATTTTAAAAATTTTCAACCAAATTTTCACAAATAAAAAAATTTGTCTTCACTTGTCCAAGCACGAGACCTGAAGTCTGAACAGCATCGCCTCATAATTTTATGTTGATTCAAGTTCAAACTTCAAGAGTGAAAAGAAATTGAAAGGTAGAGTAGAAATTTAGGCAATAAGAAGAAAAGGAAGAAAGATAAGAGCCCAAAGAGAATCTTTCAAGCCTTCTTCCGCGTTGTTGCTTACTACACTTGTTTACGATGGAGAGAGAGAGAGAGTGATGACGTCATAACAATCCTTGCTTACGATGATATTAAATAATTAAATAAACATATTCTTTCTAATGTTGAGTACATCTGCATCCTAGTTCCCTATTTTTAGGCATCAATGAGTCAAGTACCGTACCGTGCATGAATTTGATAAAAAAATATTTTGTATTTGAGTAAAAAATACACTGTATGGGTTCCTAGTTTTTTCTCTAAGTCTGCCACGTGGCAGTATATAATTTGTTAATATAAAACAATGCTATAATAAGACAAAAAATGACGTGTTGAAACCTTCAAATAATCTAAGCATAAAGCACGTGTTACATTGGTTCTATTCTATTTCTCCTTGGGGCTTTGCAATTAATCACATAATTAAAATGTAAAATTACTTACATAACTTTGTGATTTGATTTATTTTTTAATAATTTTTTTATGTAATTACAAAAAATATTTTATGATTGATTTTATTTTTAAAAAGTACTGTAAAATTTTTTATGAAAAAAATATTTTGCGGTATGTTTTTTAGTTGACTTCACTGGATATTTTTTACCATGCCATATAAATATACCACATGGTATTTTTTGCTATGCCATAGAAACATAGCACAGGATATTTTTTGCAATTAAGCCCAAATTTGAAATTTTCTGATTCATAACAAACCCTATATGGTTTGTGCGGTTAGTATAGAGCGATCTTCCTTTAATTCTACTGTTTATCTGCACTCATTTGGGTACAAGATTGATTCATTTTGACATCTAATAAATTTTATAAACCATTTGAAGATCATCTAACCATTTTTACGAATTTTTCACTCGTGTGCTATTTTTGTGGTTTTTCAATTTTTAATAGTAAAAATAGAAGAAAAAAATATCTTCAATTATCAAAAAATTATTATATTTTTTTTCATAGTATATCACATTTATCTTTGCAATTATAAAAAAAATCATGATCAAATTATTTATATTGTTAAAATTTTAAAATAATTTATTTATAAATAATACTTAAAATATTACATTATAACTAATTGAAACCACAAGTTTTACTACGCACCAAAACAAAAAACTCAAAGATTGTTATGAAAATAAACTAAACCACAAACATGCATGTAATTTAGCTTAATCAAAATTGCAAACTTATATTTCTTACATTAAAATTTACAAGTGGGTTATTTTCATTTTCATTTTTTTCCTTCAGTAATATACAAAACTTGTTGTGGAAACAATCGCCGTCCATGAGAGTAGGTCGCGTGCTGCTAATCTTCCGTTGACGTTAAAGCCCTGTAATTACTACAGCTCCTAGTTTGTAGCCCCTCGATGAAATTATTTGTTTTTCTAAATTAAACTTCTGCAAGTTATTTTTTTCTAACAGTCTATATTTTTTTTCATCTAACTACTTCTTGACCACTCAAATTTTATGGGGTTTACATAAACTTGAGAGAAGAAAACAATACTAAAGAAGTTTGAATAATTTTTCCATATACTCTATATATGATGATTTTCAAATAATTAATGAATATTTTTGAAGAATCCAAGTGGTGTTAGAATTATTCTATGATATAAGTTAGGGTTTATTGAATTTTAATGTAAAACGGTCCAAGTGTTAATCTATTAAGTATGACATAAAGAGATCTCAATGGTTAAGATTGAGATCATATGTTCTAAAAGTATCAATTTCGAGTGATGTGTGCGTGTGTTTCACTAATAAAAAAAATTATATATTTAATTTATACTTAATATATTTAATTTAATTTATTATATTATATTTAATGTATTATTAATATGAATATTAATATTAATTAATTTTTAATCGGTTAAACGGTTAAAAAAAATTAAATATCAATAGACCGATTAACAAATATATATTATTCAGTTAATCAATTTAATACCAATTTAACCAATTAACCAACCATTTAACCAATTAATACATACCCCACATAGAGAATACACCATCTCCAAAGATCAAACGTAGTTCAAATTGGTCAGGTTTTTTATTGTTTAGAATTAAAATTTTCAATTTAGAAAATTATATTTTTGTGCTGTGTGCATGTATGTATAGATCATTTTCAAAAATACACCATTAAAAATTAAGACTAATTAAATGTAATAACTTCTAAAATTAATTATTGTGGTTTCAAACAAGTCCTATAAACTAAAACAGTCTTATCTGGATATGATATTCTTCTCACAAATCAAAGTACAAAAATAAAAATTAAAGATGAAATAAACAAATGCAAATGCCAATATTAATATTAATATTATTATTATTATTATTTTGAGTAGCCAATATTAAAAATTTAAAGCCGAAATATTTCAGATAAAATTATATTAACGTCCAAGAAGCTGCAAAGTTCATGTGTAGAAAGTTAGCTTCAATAATTAAAACTTGTTGTCCCTACAATAAACGTGTGGGGCCATTTTTCATTCTTTTGTTCTTTTCAATTTTTTTATTCATTAATTTTATAAGGCTATAAACGGTCAAAGAGAGAGAATCATGCAACAGCAACGTGTGATGGTGTGAACGCACATTTAACATTTCACACTCGGTTTCAAACCCATGTGCTCGGACTGGAGGTGGGAAAAAGGTGGGTCGAGGGACAAGGATTTAGTTTTATGAGTAAAGAGTTTTATGGTGGCATCACAATAAATACAAGTTAAAATTATTTGTGTTTTATGTTCATATTCGTATTTTAATAGATAGATAATAAATTAAAAATAAATATTGATAAATTTTTTTTATTTAGATGAGAAAATAACGATTTAATTCAAGTCTTAAAGTTAACAGGTTAATGGGTACGAGATAAAAATAGTTCTTTCTTAACATATCTTATTTTTTATATTTATACCTATGTTTTAACGGACGAGTATGTTAAAAACAAGTGCGAGATAAAAATTTCACCTCTATCGGAGTATAGAGCAGATTTGATCTATCCTAATTCTTTTATGAATAAAGCATTTCCAATAAAAAGATACGTTACTCTCTGTAACAACTTACGTAACTAACGATTGATTTTTGACACGTGAATTTTACATATCAGAATCACATACATAACAATTTTAATTATTAATCACATCACTCATTATCTATAGTAACATCCGTCGTCTTCGTATGAATGAACATGAAGGTTTGCTAACATTTGTTGATCATCTTTGCTCTATCTCAGCTCTTATATACACAATGCTTCTTCTTTTCTTTTTTTACATAAATTGATATATAATTAAATGTTATGATGAAAAAATAATAATTAAATGCTTCCCTTATTTTACTTCAAAATTTTAAGGATGTATTTGATAAATAAAATAAAATAAACATAATAATAAAACAATTTTATTTTATTATAATTAAATGTAATATTAACTATTTTTTTAATCACGCTTATCATACACGATCACTTATACCATAAAAAAATATTTAAGCAGTTTACTAAGAATTAATCATTCCAAGAACTGTGGCAGAAAAACAAACCATTGTCACTGTCAGATTTTGAGGTCACTTTCCGTTATTCCCCTTAATTAGAAAGGTGGCATGTATCTTGTGTAGTTACTTTGTTGAGCCTAAGACATGGGTTTGGTATGTGTGAAAAAGAGAAACACAATGCTGCCGGAAACAACTTATATATCAAAAGAACAGAAAGAGATCGATTGTTTCCACCTGGGGCATATCAATGTTTTCGTCCACAACATGTTTTCTGGCCAAGAATTTTTCACTCTCAAGGCATGTTGGACTATCTGGACATGTATGCATGAAGAGATGAGATAAGCTTGGCCCAATTTAATTAATGTGTGTAGAGAAACTGGTTCGTACTATTGGAAAAATTTGAAAAAATTATTAATTAATATAATGCCATGAAAAAATATGATACAAAAGTATATCTCATTCTTCAATGAAAATAAAATATTTTTTTCTTTATCTTCTCATGTCATTTAATAATGAGATAGACTATTGTACCATATATCTTTTATGACACTATATCAAATAAAAACTTCTTATACTATCGAACCCATTCTCATAGAACTTGCGCTGTTCCTTGTCCAAATCCAACACTTTATATCATCTGAAAATTTTCTTATTTTAAGTTTTTTTTTTATTTAAAAGTTACGCTTTAAGAGTTTTTTTAATAGGTAATTGAACGTCCTATATTTCCCCTATCAATCAAGCTAAAGTGTGTATATATATATATATAGGTGGATTCGAGTCGAGCTCGAGTTGAGGAAAGCTCGAGCTTGGCTCATGAGTAAAAAGTTTATTTAAACCGAGCTTCGAACTGAGCCCGAGTTAAGAAAATTAAACTCGAATTTGAGCTTGAGTCGAACTTTTCAAAATAAAATAAATATATATGTTTTTTATAATATATGTTAACTATAAAAAATAAATATAGTATATATAATATTTGTTTAATTTATTAATGAAATCAAGTTAGCTCGAGAGCCTAACGAGTCGTATTTGACATTATTCGAGCTCGAGCTTGGCTCGATAAGCTAACCGAGCCAAAATCACAGCACGAGTTCGATTTAATTGAATTTCGAGCCGAGCCTCTCAAATGAACCGAACTACCCGACTCAGTTTTATATATATATATATATATATATATATATATATATATATATATATATATATATAAAATTAAATGAACAGCCTATGATTTCTAAAAAAAATACAAAGACGGAACAATCTATGATACACACTTGATTACAGGTTTTAACATCAACAGTGCTTGATTATTTTCCGACCAATCTTATAAAAAGTTCTTTAATTCCAGCTTGCATTGCATATACCTTTTTCCCTGATTAATGAATTTCATCGGCTAAAAGCCACAGTACACCTAAGAAAAACATGAAACGAAATATCTATATGATCAAAGGATGTATGTATCTTTTCGAATGTTGTTATTTATCAGCAAAAACTAGTAGATTTAATTGTATGATCGTATGAGGGTTGGCTACGAGCCGAATTGAAAAAAGTATTTGAAAATTTGAGTTTGGATCGCGGTTTTAATGAATTAATCAAGCTCGAGACCAACTTGTAAACACATGCTCGAGGGCATTTTAGTAAAATGGAATCAACTTGGTTCCGTTCGAGTGTTACTCGAGCCCAAATGAGTTAAAGTTGAGATTGACGAGCTTAAACGAAATTTGCATTTGCCCAATATTTTTCACCTATTAATTTTTTTAAAAATTGTAAACAAATTTTTGATATTTTTTTTCTCGTTATAATGAATGAAATATTTGATAACTATTATATATTTGAAACACGAATAATTAAAAAAATATATAATTTACCCTCATGGTTAAGATTTAGGAATGTGATCTTTAAATTAGAGGTTTGAACTTTGAATCGTAACTTTGTAATATTATATTTTTATACATTATTTATAATAAAAATTCATAATTGAACTGATTTTCAATCCAAAAAAAAACTGAGTTTCTCATTGCTCACGTTCAGTCTGACTTGAAATTCATGTTCGACTCATGGCTCGAAAGTATTGAACCAAATTGAGCCTAAATGAGCGGAGCCACAATTCACTTGCGAGCAGTTCGACTCGTAACTTTGACAAATTTTTTACTCCAGATTTGCATGTTCAAGGAAAAAACACACGACTGCATAGGATAAGTTTACATAAATAAATTGAAAAAAAAAACGATCTTTCATTTTTTGGTAATGAATAGAAAACAAAGTCTATTTAAATTGAGAAATTATTGTACGCACTCCGTGTAAGTAAAGAGAGAACGTGCCCACCGAAATGTCTCATAAACTGGGAGGCCCTTTACAACAAGCTTTTACTACTTTTCTTGTGGTTGATGAGTAAATATGCATTAGCTAAGGGTAAAATTATATAAAGGTATTTATACGAAGTTTTTAAAATTTTATTTTTAAAGTAATAAAACTAATTATTGTAATATATCATCTAATATATATTTATGAAAATTTTTAAATTATAAAAAATAAAAATATTTTGATCAATTTTAATTTATGCTTTAAATTTTATTTTTTTGTAAAAAAAAATCACATGTTTTAACTCGCTGATGAAAATTTTTAGTTGAAATTTTGTATATTTTATTTATTACACGAGTTTTATTAAATAACAAAATTTGTTTTAAACTTTATTTTTGAACGTATTGTTTTAAAATATTTTTTTTGAATTTTATGTAAAAAACTTTATCACGAAAGAGGGACAAAAAAAGTGAAACTATTGCAGAAAAATTATTTAGTGTCCCTGACCTTATGCAGTGTTACTATTCACCTATTGATAATATGAGAAACTCTAATAGTAATTTCAAAGAACTCGAGTGATAATTCTAAGTAACTTGAATAATACCAATGTATTGTATTATCACTCAAATTTTTTAAAATTACTAATAAAATTTCTTATATTATCAATAAATGAATAGTAATACTACATTGAATAAAAAAACACCCAATAATCTCCGTCAAATTTCAAGTCCAACTAGGCAAGGTGTTTAGCATATACTTTTTAAATCCGATTGAGTCAAATAAGGTAACAGTTTTGAAATTTTTTTTTTTTCTTAGATAATGGCATCAAAGCCTTTTAACTATTGTCATCTAAACCCTAAATTATGATTTTGATATTAAAAATCTTCAATATTGCAATATAACTTTTTGTTGTATTATTCATTAATAAAATTATCTTAAAAACCTAACAACAAAAAAAATTTGACAATGATTTTTCGTACACATGTAAATATAAATGAGATCTACCTTAAAAAAATATTTTAGTACTGAAATTATTATTTTTTATTTTTTTATTATTAAATATTAATAAATCACAAATCATAATATGCTAGTTGAAAATTCTCAAAAATTATTATGTGACCTCTAATAGTTTATAAAGTTCATTGAAACCCTTTTTTAATGTAGAGATGACAATTCACGAGTTTTTCATGATTAACCGATTCGAACCATATCTGTTTAAACTGATATGGATAAAAATAAATGAATTTTTTTTTCGTAATTACGAATAATAGAATTTAGATTCGGATAGCAAGATAGCTAAAAGAATATGATGATTGATATGTTAAATTTCACGGATAACCTACTCGTTATCAGCCCTAATTTAGTGTATTCAACCATCTCAATATGAAAAAATAAACATTTATTGATAAAAATAATAATATTGCAACCAAGTAAAACTTGAAAGACTTTGATGTTAAATTCATAGTTCAAATATGTATGTGATAAAAAACAATAATTGGAATCTCTCCATAGGTTAAATTTAAGTTTTCATCACACGAAATGCCTTTAGCTTCGATCGCAACTTAAATGCGATTGAGACAACTCCAAATTCACTCATTGTGCTGAAACTTAATGCTCCTATCGAGTATGTGAGATAACATACATGCTTACTAATTTAATATATTAAAAAAACAATAATTTAAAAACGTTTGATACAATTTACTTAAAAAGTTTTCGAACAGAGAAAAATACATTACTTTTCAGCATCTTATAACTTTTTATTATCGTGCCTACTCGAGGACCATTGAAAATTCATATCAGAAAATTTTGTTTGTAATTTTGGCATCAAACGCCGTAAGATTTTCATGTTATGAAATTTCAATTTCATGGCATCTTTCTTTTGCTGGGATGACTTCATGACAATTTTTGCTGCCAACAGATTGATTGTTCCTTGCAATTTAAGAAGCCATCTAGTTGCTTTCTTTTATAATCACAACTAGACATTTCATAGATCATATGCAAGCATAAAAGAAAGTATGCACACTCAAGCATAAGAAGCACATACAAGATAGATTTTTGCAGACTATGGATCCTACATTACAAGACAGTATAAGCTTTTCTTCAATCCAAGGTCGAAATACTCATTCAAGTGGCGGATAAATTGCGTAACTCACAAGAAAGATTTAGAAGTTCCCAATCGAACAGCTGCCTGTTGTAGAAACATAAATGCAATTACAACTCTATGGCTGTGATGGAGTAGGGGATGTTGGAGGCTTCAAATCCGGATACTGCAACCAGAAAAGCAAACATTATTTCAATACGTAGATCCATGAAGTAGATTTTCTAGAGCAATGGAGAAGAGAATTACAGATGGATATGGTGAAAGTGGTCTTGAAAATACAGGAAGTGATTCTTCTTTAACTTCTGTATTGGGGACTGAATTTACTTGGGGAGCAGGTTCTGAAGCTGCTTCTGCTTTTGGCTCTGCTGTCAACGGGGGTGAAGCTTCTGCCTTCTGTACAGTGCTAGGCTCTGAGCTTGCCTTGCTACTCACAGGTGAAGGTAGAAGAACCTTCACAATTTGCTGAATTGTTCATGCAATATGAACACGGTGAAATTATGAGCATGGGTAGTAATAACCAATAGCTTTTAACTTGAAAACTAATAAAATTAGTGGAGTTTAAACTCTAGAAATATACAAATTCAAGAATCAGTTTCTGCACCAAAAGCATACAAATTTTCTTTACAAGAAGATTACTCACTTGGGCTCAGCAGATGAAGTATAATCATCAAATATTTATATCATGAGAAAATACCTTTAATTCACCCACAAGCTCTCTAGGGGCAACCTTGGTGTTCAGGAATTCATCAACATCTTTTAGTGTTTTCTTGCGGTCCTACCATGGGAAACAGTGGACAGTAAGTGAATGCAAACTTTTATGCTTTAACACTCCGTTTGGAACCAAATGAAAATGAAATTTATTTAATTTTTAAACGAATTGAAAAAAGATTTCATTTTGAAATGAATTAATATGAATTTTTATGTTTAACTTTCTATGCTAAATTGTAGTATTCAATTGAATTTTTACGTTTAAAATATTTGGAATAAATGAAGAATTCGGGAGGAAAGGAGAGGAGAAGAGAAAAAAAAATGTATCTTGATCAACACAACTTTTTACTCTTATTTTGTGCAATTCATTTGTAAATTCTATCAATTTGATAGAATATGAAATAAGAACTCAATTTCGTAATGAATTCATTTCAAAATGAATTCCATAGTTTTTTATTGTTCCCAACATAACATATTGCCTTCGCGAGAATAACATATTGCTGAAAGTAGGGGTATTTGGACTTACCTCTGCAAATAGGAGTTTCTTGCTCGCCAACTGAACAAGTGCAGCTGAACCTAAAACTTGGAGTATTGTTTCTATCTGTGAAATGATAGAGAAAACCCATCAATAATGAGTTTCACAGTAAGTAATGAACAAAAGAAGAGGAGAAAAAATTATTGTACAGCGTTCAAACAAGCTGACCTCTGTAAATGCCAATAAACCTAATCCAGTAGCCGCAGCAATTCCAAGGGTAACAGATAAGCCTTCAGAACTCTCCTGCACATTAATATCCATCATTTCCTATGGAAGTGTTCATTATAAAGCTTGAAGAAGGGTTGCAACCTGTTCAATGAGTACATATACAAAAAACTGATAAAACATTGATCTTTGAATAACAATTCTTAATTCTGCCTCCAGTTAATTTTCAAGCTCAGAATTTCGATACAACCAGAACATAATACTTTCTTGCATAATAATATATTTAACAATCGGAATTATGACTTATCCGTGTCCTTCTCATCCCGCTTTGATAGATCATTCAGGGATGTAAGGTATCCTCGTACGGCTTCATCACATGAATAGCTAGTTCACCAATAAGGTTTTCGTCCTTTCTCTTTCAGAATAGATAAAAACAGATTTGTAAAGTATGTGAAACAGTATTCAATGTCTTATGATCAAATGCAACTGTGAATATGAGCAACATTTTCCAGGGCCAGGTAAATTACATCAAATGGGAGAAAAGATTGTAAATTTTAACTTTTATATCTCAACTGATTCATCCAGTATCATCTAAAAGATATTAGGCCTGAATACCACTCGCAGGCCATTTTTCACAATGTTCATTTGTGCAGGTAGGAAGGAAAGCAGCAGATTGTCTAACTTCAGTTTGAAACAATCATTTATGGAAAAATAACTATAGAGAACCTATGGAGAAACAACCATGAAAATTTTAAATGCATAATTTGCTACTCTAAACAAACTTCATATATATAAAAAATGTTTTTTACAACAGGTTTATAACAGTTGACCAGACAAATCAAGAACCTTCTTCAACCATTTTGATTTATCTAAGACCATAATATTTGTCAAGTCATGTTTATCATGTTGTTTTGCACAGCCTCAATCACATTCTTTTAGGGCTCCCAGTTTTCCTCGCAATCACACATCTTCTAGCCAAAAGTATTGGTCCTTACCAAATATTTGTCTAAACTTCTTCATATACACGAAAATTAAGTTAGACGACTTCTAGTTGTGATTATTTTCTCAGTTTCAATTATTTCTTATTAATGCTTTCCTTGTTTTGTCACTCATCGTTTTCAACATCTTCATTTCTGTGGCATTTATGTAATGCAGAATTTTTCTTGACTGCCTTCTACACCACATTTGTTCATTACATCAACTAAAAGCACGTATCCCTGTTTGAAGTTAGATGAGAGAGGGCAACAGAGCTTTCAACATTCAAACCAGAACATATTTATGAAAGGTGATTTTATCAAATTCTTAACAGTGCATAAGTAAATAGAAAACCGGGATACATACTCCAAGTGCATCGCTGATACTTTCTGTCAAACTGCTCAGATCAAGACTTAGTGCTTTCTTTGGAGGTATCCAAGGAAGACCACTATTCTGCAAAATTGCACCCCATTTCAGAATTTTTAATTGCAAAATGTATCAAATATCAAATAAAACATGGATGCTAAGAATATTAAACGCGAAGTAAAATTGCATGAGAAGAGCAAGTACCATCCATCCTCGAGGTCCTTCTGCACCATCTTTTATTGCGTAAGCAGCTTTGAATCCATTTGCAGTGACTAACTCCGCAACCAGTTCAGAGTTCCCATCAAATCTGGCTTTCATCACAAACTCGGCCAAAATTAGCTTTCGGAATGACGACCATGCAATTAGAGATTCTGGCTTCATTACGTTTATCTTTTATCAAATCAGAAAGAACATAACGAGTGCTTTCTAGTCATTTGCTTAGCCTATCATCGTTTCTAGGACATGAATTTCATCAATGCACACAAAGAATGGATGTAATGCAGGCAGCAAGGCAATAATACACTTCTTCAACCTCTAAAATTAAAAAGAGAGAAAGAAATCTAATTCTTGGTGTCCTATGGATCTTCATATCAGTCTATATTTCATAAAGAACAGTATTGTCCAATACAATTTTTTTTTTCTATTGGAGATCTTTTCTTTCTCCTCACTGTTCTGATAATCTAAATAATTATGAAATGAAAAACTTCGCACAAACACAGTTATTGGGTCAAAAAATCTCACTTGTCAAGAATGAACAATGTGGTATTTTCTGGTTCTTTGAACTTCAAAGACAGCTTCTGCAAGAACCTTGGCTTGTCTTCACCTTTGTAAACAATGGACACTGACCTCTTACCCGATCCTTTGACATCAGGACTACCCACTTGCCTAAACTCCACTGGAGCTCTTATATCAAGCAACTGAGCACTGGTATCATCACCCAATTTGGCATAAGCAGTCTTTGCAGACTCAACACCCCATGGCTTAAGCTTCTTCAAAACCTGAGACAAAACCAAAGAAACTGCCAAAATGGTTACACCACCTGCTATAACAGCAGGATTCTCCGTCCCAAAATTGATAACACCATTAATTACATCAAAATCTGATGTGAAGGAGGTCACAGTTTGCTTCAGTGCTTCCTCATAGGTTAAAGCTTTAGCAAGACCAGCACTAAGAACCGAAGACAATAGCACCAAACCCCCACGAGCATTCCTTGATAAACATTCTTGTAAAAGTGGTTTTGAGATTTTTAGTGGTGAAGTAACGGGTGGTGAAGATATCTTTCTGAGTTCTGTTCTTCTTTCACAAAGAACTGATATAGGGGTCAAGCTTGCTGCATTGATGGCCTCCATCGCATAACTCTATGTTACACAGACTTTTGGGTTCTCAATCAATTGATGGGCAAGCTTGAATTAATCACCATGAGAAATGAAAGGCTTATTGCAGATTTTTTTGTTTCTTTGTAGAATTTGATTGTATGGTGAGTGAGCAAAGGAAGACAAGCCTTGGTTTAAGCTTCGGTGGGCGTAATTTGGCTGGTGTGCTTTTGAGTTGGGAGAGATGCTGATGTTGAGTGGGAGATGAGATCTTTTCCATTCACTGCGTGACACGTAGAGAGAAAGGATGAGAGGTTTCGTGATCATATGCATATGGCTCGATGACTTTCGATCATGGTTTATGTGATTGTGTGGCTGACAAATGTCTAGAGAAGATCTTAGAAATCTACACTACAGTACACTAGTACAGCTACAATAATGCCGTAGTACAAGGCACAGACCATTAGCGATTGTGCATTTGTGCCCTTCGCTAATGACAGAAGGAGATTTCTCTTATCTCATCAAAAATTAAACCTTCAAAGAGTGAGTAAAGATAAAATACCACAAAAATTTTAGGCTTCAGCTTCCGTCCTTCATGAGGTCTAGATCTTGATACAATTAAAGTTGCTATGAAGACCAAGATTAACAGAATAACAGATATAATGACTGGCATGCTCAGATGCTTTCAAATATTAGTGAACTTATTTACTTGTGATCTCTAAAAAATTGATTAGTAAGTTTGTTTTGTGTTATTACTTATTCTTTACCGGTATCAACATGTTATTTATCAAGTACGATAAACAGGTAAACAAAATTATGTTACACTAAAAAGGAGAGGAAAAAGAAAAGAAAAGAGTTTATTACAAAAGATCGGAGAAGTAATCTAGTCCTTGGCCAATTTCCCAGATGGAAATGCCAGTTCCCCATTAACGAGCCTTCTCAAGCCGCAAAAGAATAGACATCAATGAAGGGTAGAAAACTGCATGCTTTACATGGTTATCATCAGAATAAAAGAACAAGTGCTCCCCACTGTTCCCACTGTAATGCAGGCCTGTGCTTCTCCAATAAAGAGAGGTAATCCCTTCCAGTGATGGCTCCACCACCAGAACCTGCTAAATAAAAACAAGATTTCCTCTTACTTCACGTACTAAGGAAACAGTAACCACTAGGCAAAAAAAAAATATCATAATCAGAGAAGCCGAATCTAATTAACTTCTATAAAATTCACAATCGCCAAACCAGAAATCAGTTAAATTTCTAGAAAACACCATGAGTTAGAGAAGACTCCAATTTAGAGGACATTTCATGATAAATATGACACATAATGGAGATCACTAGTTTGTTCCATTGTCATCATAGAACTGATTACCTAATGGTCTAGGTCCATGAAAGCTCCTTATATATATATATATATATATCGCATACAAAATTTATGTTGTTCCTTTACCATCCCAAGAGTTCAAATCCTCTCATCCTTGAGAACAAAAGTTGAACACATGAGCACTAAAGGCTCACCTAATGGTATTACCTATTGGTGTTCACTTGGGGAGTTCAGACTCAAAAGAATAAAATTAGATGTATGTCGTCCTCTTCGGTGTGACAAAGAAACCATAACTGGATTAACAAAAGGGTAGAAAGTCATACCTCCTGAAAGGACAAAATCATTTCCATAAAAATTAATGCCAAGAAATATCTAGCTGGACAGACTCCGAACACCATTGCTAGTTAAACCAAGGAGTACCTGCAGGGTGAAATAGATCCACTTCAGAGGAGCATTGGGACCCGGATTATGAGGACCTTAGAAATCATAGGTCATAAGAGAGAACCATCCACAGAATCATTCAATCTCCAAAGATCTTCCGGCCCAATGTCATGCTCTTGGATCTTCTTTGAATGAGGTGGACCGATAACATAGACCAACTGCAAATGTCGCTCGCTGCTTCTCACTGAGCTTACAGAATGCAGTGCACCTCCAAGTTGCTTTAAAAACTGCAGTGCTAGACTTGCAAAACAATAAGGAATCCTCAAACCTCACGAGTCAGAAAGAAAAAAACTAGGTTGACAGTTTCATCCTCCAGCGAAAATTCAAAAAACACCGCAAACTAGGAAAAGTGAAATCTCAGTTCAGATATCTGCATGTTTAAAGAGTTACAATAGTTACATGACACTCTAGATTGTGTACCAAACAAGAAAAATGGAAATCCAAGATTTTACAAGAAGCAAATTATTTTTCATTCATCCTTCCGCTTTTGAAACAAGACTTTAAATTCAGTTATCATACTAGCTAGCTTCAACAACGAATTTAGTAGCACTAAAGGCAAAAATAATTCTATATACTTGGATTTCGGAAGGTTTAATCATTTAATCAATTTTGAAAAATGCACAGATCTCCTTTTCGATGCTCTTTACGCACTTAAAAAAAAAGGAATGAGGAAGGGAACGAATTAACTACCAAACAACAAGCCATCATTGGAAAGCTAACAAAACCACATAATCCAGGAACCCAAAAAATCAAATTGAATTCAAAATAATTGTGCAGCATGACTCCACACGCTACAACTTTAAATCTCAACTGTAATTACTTGCTGAGAAAATACTTCTAAACCTATGTCATTGAAACAAAAGGAGCATTCTACAAGTCTATGTAACATTCCATTTTACACGTCTGGATCATGCAAAACACCATCAGCTGCCCACTTGGACCAAGATTCCAGCACAATACCATCACAATCCATTTCCCTGTACATCAAGGAAAGAATCCACACCGGTTTTATTAAGAAGAAAAATGATTAAATATACAGTTATCTAGCTAGTTACAGGTAAACTATGCTCAAAGCGTTGAACACCAAAGGCTTTATATGCATAAGGGAAAACAGTGTTTACACTTGATCATAGCATGCTATTACTATGAAAAAAATCAAGGAGACTCCTTTTAGGAAATGAAATGCAGTCTAAACAATTCTCAATCACACTCTCACTGATGACCGTAAGAATACTATTGCAATCACGTAGAGGTGTCTAGAACCATATCTTTAGACTTTAGTTAACTAACCAGAATTTACTATGCAATATGTTTTCCAGCTTTAAATAACATGCAAATTGGCTAGGTTGAAAGCTTCGTCAGTGCTTACAGGTTGAGAGAGCTTACTTGCACCCTGTTACTATAAGGTTAATAGCTTTATCCCTAAGTTTCTTCTTCCTGAGCAGCTCCTTAGGAAATGCTTCCAAAACAACTCTGGGCAATACCTATAAATCAAAAGGTAGTTAAAAAAACAAATTAAATGATCCAAGCAGGTTTGCAATTTTTTTTACTGATACCAAGCATGAATAAAAGGAAGAAAACAATTTATAGGATCAACTAACAAATTTTGATCATTTGGAAAGCAAATAACTCTTTAAGGGAGCCTCCTCATTCAATTACATGATTCATCAAATCCTTTTCACCGTTTCTGTGTTGTTATTCAAAACCTAAGAGAGTATATGGATTAAAAACTTTCTGTAAATGTAAAATCAACAATTATGATGAACATTACCGTTGCGAGTTTTTTTATTATTTTTTTCTTTTCATTTTAATTAATTATAGTTTCCTACTAAATTTCTGAAGACACATTGTAGCCAATTGCCAACAGAAAGAAAAAAAACAATAGATGCCTTTTCTATTACCAGAGCATCTCTTTTCATTCGAAGCTCTGAGATCCACCCTTTATCAGCATTATGTCGCCCTTCCAAAATTAAGCCTGTCCCTTGGCTGCCAAGAGAAATGAAACGCATGCTCATACATGGGTAACATAAAATAAATAATTCCTCTCTTTCTTACTTCATTTGAGCACAAGTAACACAAACCCCTTCATGAGGTTAAGAAGTTGAGATGGCAGCATCAATTACCTCCCCCTGTACAAGCACTAACTGAAATCCTTCTGAAACTCCACTCTACCTGGCTAAAATAACTTTTCATTTTTCACTGTTACAGTTATTTATCTAACAATCATGCTTCCTCGAATCCTCAGCTGAGTTTATTTATACTACCACACAGACTTTTCGAGCAAGAGAAGGGTTTGAAGGTTTTTGACAAGCTGGTAGATAGCATGTAAGGGAACTTGAATCAGGTTTGTTAACATGGGATCAAGCGTACCTCTTCAAATCATACCAGATGGGTGACAAATGCGTAAACTTGTTGAATCTCTTTACCATTTCATAGCCTTTGAGTTCCTGCAATTTGTTAGCACATAAGCACGAATTCACCCATCGATGATATGTTAGAAGTTCATCTTATATGATAAACTCTTCTTATAATCAAAGCATGTGTTCAAGAAAATTAAGAGTTCGTACCTCCAGAAACATGTGATGAATTATCCATGCTAGCTTTATGGTTCCTGCAAGGAGATGCAAATTTCTTCTATGGAGAAACTACTCTCTGCCCTTACAATTTTTGTTATGTCTCAACAGCCAACCAAGAGTAGCTGACCAAAGACATTAAAAGGAAACTCAATGGGCCAGTTTCCTTTAGCAAGGGTGAGAGTAGGGGCCTCCATATGTTTATTAGTGTGGCCCATCCCATTATGGGCTTAATGACCAAATGTAATGCTAGTCCATATAATACAAATACATACAACAATCTCCCACTTGGACAGCATTACATTTAATCTCAACATAAACACAAATAAGCATCCCAAAAAACAAAGACCGTGTTCAAAATGTGCCTTCAATTACAAGTTAGTGAACGATACACCGACAAGGCATACGACACATGACTAATAATTGCAATCACATAATTCAGGTCGATGAGATGCAAGTGCAATGTGGAAATAATCAAAAAATGACAAACACTCGTTTCCACAAGAAGTCCTAGAGACAAATCTGAATGTCTTTAAAGCAATAGGCCTTGTCCAAAATGTAGTTGCAACACCCAGTGTAGTGACTATATCGACAGGATATATAACACCAAACTTATACTCACAACCACCTGACTCGGGCATAGACTAAAATAAATTGTCTCTGATAGGTAATAAGCCTTATCCATAATGTGCGTGACTCAGACATGAGACTAATCAATATGTCTCAATACATAAAGTATGCCCTGTCCAAAATGCACGTGACTCAGGCATGAGACCAAACATAATGTCTCATTACATAAACAATTGCCTTGATTAAAATGCGCGTGACTCAGGCACGAGACTAATCAGTATGTCTCAATACATAAAGTATGCCCTGTCCAAAATGCACGTGACTCAGACATGAGACCAAACATAATGTCTCATTACATAAACAATTGCCTTGTCCAAAATGTGCGTGACCCAGGCGCGAGACTAATCAGTATGTCTCAATACATAAAGTATGCCCTGTCCAAAATGCGCGTGACCCAGGCACACATTGACATTGCTATATTTAAAAACATAATATGAGCATAAACAATATAGTCAAACAGTCAATGATTACAGAACTCCCACTAACTAAATACAACAGAAGACTCTAACAATCCCAAACGAATCACATGCTCCAGAAACAGTTTTGGAGCTAAATCTTTAGTTAGTGGGTCAGCTAACATATGCTCTGTAGAAATATGCTCAACACAAATACAAGACTCGACTATTTTCTCTCTTACAATCAAAAATTTAATGTCAATATGCTTGGAGCGAAAAGAGCTCCTAGTGTTTCGAGAGAAAGCAACTACTGCAGAATTGTCACAAAATATCTTCAGCGGCCTCGAAATGGTGTTCACAACACTTAGCCCCAAGATAAAGTTCCGTAACCATATAGCCTGACATGTAGCCTCACAACAAGCTACATATTCTGCCTCCATTGTAGAGGAAGCTGTAAGTGTCTGTTTGACACTCTTCCAAGAAACAGCTCCTTCTGCTATCATAAAAGCATAACCAGAAGTGGATCTTCTATCATCTGGACAACCTGCAAAATCGGCATCAGAATATCCAACTACTTCAAGAACGTTAGATCGCCGATATATAAGCACTAGATCTTTAGTACCTTGCAAATATCTGAATACTTTCTTTGCAGCCTTCCAGTGAGCCAAACCAGGATCACTCAAGTATCTTCCAAGTACACCAACAACATAAGCAATATCAGGTCATGTACATACTTGAGCATACATCAAACTACCCACAACTGACGAATAGGGAACTGTTTGCATTTGAGTCCTTTCACTATCACTCTGAGGGCATTGAGACTTAGAAAACTTATCACCTTTTACAATAGGTGCTTTCCCAGGAGAACAAGAATGCATATTAAACCTACTTAGAGCACGATCAATGTAGGTTTTCTAAGACAATCTAAGAACACTTCTAGTTCTGTCACAAAAAATCTGGATGCCCAAAACATAAGAGGCCTCACCAAGATCCTTCATATCAAAATGAGATGACAACATGCGTTTTGTCTCAAACAGAAGCTCAATGTCATTTGCAGCGAGTAATACATCATCAACATAAAGAACAAGAAAGATATACTTACTCCCACTGACCCTTAAATATATGCATTGATCAACAAGATTCTCCTTGAAACCGCAAGAGGTAACAATCTCATCAAACTTCAGGTACCATTGTCTCGATGCCTGCTTAAGTCCATAAATGGACTTGTTAAGCTTACACACTATATGTTCCTTTCCTTCCACTTGGAAACCATTTGGTTGCATCATGTACACATCCTCAAATAGATGTCCATTAAGGAAAGCTGTCTTGACATCCATTTGATGAAGCTCAAGATCAAAATGAGCTACCAATGCCATAATAACCCGAAAAGAATCCTTGATAGAAACAGGCGAGAAAGTGTCATTATAATCAATGCCTTCTCTTTGGTTAAAGTCCTTAGCAACAAGTCTAGCTTTATATCTTTCTACTTAACCTTCAGAATTATACTTGGTCTTAAAAACCCATTTGCAACCAATTGGCATATAGCCACATGGTAGTTCAACTAAGTCTCATACACCGTTTTGACACATCGATGTCATCTCATCATGCATAGCATCTATCCAGTATGAAGATTGAGGACTATTAATGGCCTCCTTAAAAGATGCTAGATCAAGAGACATACCAGTATTAAACTCATGCTCCTGCAAATAGACAATATAATCATCAGAAATTGCTGGTCTACGACTTCTCTGTGATCTCCTCAAAACAATATTATCAGATCCCACATCAACATCAGCTATAATGTCAACAACTTGGTCTTGGACAATAGCATTGGTTCCCTCTGTCAATGGTGGTACAGCCACTGATGGAGGGGTAACCTGAACAGGTATAACAACACACTCCTCCCTAAATACAACTTCACGTGGCGCTGAATTCCCACTGTCACTAACATCCTCGAAGAAGATGGCTCGATCAGATTCAATGACTCTAGTAACATTAGAAGGGCAATAAAATCTAGAGCCTCTTGAACCCACACAATAACCAACAAAATAACCAGTAATGGTCTTAGGATCAAGTTTCTTCTGCTAAGGATTATAAAGCCTTATTTCCGCTTTACAGCCCCAAACACGGAAATGATTCACACTAGGCCTCTTTCTTGACCATAACTCATAAGGAGTTTTAGGAACTGACTTACTTGGTACTTGATTCAAAACATATGCAGCGGTCTTCAAAGCCTCACCCCACAAAAATTCAGGCACCAAAGTGGAATGACAAAGCATACACCGCACCATATCCATAAGAGTACGATTTCTTCTTTCTGCAATACTATTCTGTTCAGGAGTTCCAGGCATTGTATACTGAGCCTCGATACCACATACCTCGAGAAATCTAGCAAAAGGTCCAGGATTTCTATCAGTTTCATCATATCTCCCATAAAATTCACCTCCTCTATCCGATCTTACCGCTTTGATTTTCTTATTTTTCTGGAGTTCCACAGCAGCCTTGAAAGCCTTAAAAGCTTCCAATGAGTCTGATTTTTCTCGAATGAGCTCAACACAACCATAGCGAGAATAATCATCAATAAAGGTAATGAAGTATCTATAATTTCCCAAAGCGGCAGGTGAAAAGGGACCACAAATATCAGTATTGATTAAATCTAGAACATCCTGACTTCTACTAATCTTTTGCTTTCTGGTTTTCGCTGGAAGTTTCTCTTTGATACAAGCAGCACAAGTTTCGAAATCAGAAAAATTTAAGTCATCTAGTATGCCATCTTTAATCAACCTCTCTATTCTTTCTCTAGAAATATGACCCAACCTTTTGTGTCACAACATGGAAGAGTTTTTATTGGATCTAGCACGTTTAGAACCAACTACAACATTCACAACAGAAAAACTAGAAGAAGCAGGATCTAAAACAGGAAGCGAGTCAATTTTATACAAACCATCATATAAAGTAACAGTACCAACCATAACAGAGTTATAAAAGATCATAGCCTTTCCATTTCCAAAATGAAAAACACATCCGCATTTGTCCAAAACAGAAATAGAGATAAGATTTATTCTGATGGAAGGTATAAAAGCAGTATCAGACAAGTTCAAAACATGTTTAGAAGCCAAAATAAGTCTGATTGTACCAATGTGTTCAACTTTAACCTTCACACCATTGCTCATATTTACTACTAACTCTATATCAACTGGTCTTCTGTGGTTCCTCAATTCCTGCAAAGAATTTGTAGTATGAATAGTTGCATCAGTATCTAGCCACCAAGTATCAGAAGGCACATCAACTAGATTAGACTCAAAACACACTAGTAGGGAATGTGTACCTTTTTTGTCTAACCAAGCTTTAAATTTCCTACAATCAACCTTTTTGTGCCCAAACAAATGACAAAAGTTGCACCTTCCCTTAAAAACTTCCTTCTTTGGCCCATTTGGAACACTCACATTAGCTTGTTAAAAAGGCCTCCAAGATTTCTTCATCTTGTTGGAGTTGCTACTGTTACCCTTGAAGAACTTCTTCTTCTTCCCTTTATCAACACTTACCATGAAAGTAGCATGAGACTTTGCCTTTTTCATCATCTCTTCTTCTTGAGTTACAATAGCAGTCATTTCACTCAGGCTCCATTCATCTTTCTGAGCATTATAAGAGGTCTTGAGTGCATCATACTGAGATGGCAAAGATCCTAGCACTTACTATACTAGAAAACTATCTGCTAACTCAACTTTCAATCCTTCAAACTTGTTAAAGAAATGAGTAAGCTTCATGATGTGCTCTCGGACTCCACTAACCCCATCATAGGTTGTGGTAGTAAGAAGTTTCATCAGAGATCATTTTTCTGCCTTATCAAACTTAATAAATTTCTTCCCAACGGCATCAAGATATTATTTGGCGCTATTAGTATCAGCTATGCTCTGCCTGATAGACTTGTCAATCGTATACTTCATAATCATGAGACAAGTCCGATTAGAATGCACCCATTGCTCATAACGAGCCTTTTCAGCTACAGAACTTTCATTAGTGGGCTCAACAGGCACATCGACCCTCAAAGCCAAATCTAAATTCATGATAGCCAAATTAATTGTGAGAGACTCATAACAATCCTCATAATTGGTTGCAGTTAGACTCTTGATGGCAGACAAAGAGAGAGACAGAGCCGCATTGCCATAAACTGCTGAGAATATAAGAAAATTTATTATGCATGTGGAACAAGAAACATGCACCCATAAATGTCTCCATTAGGCAATCTTATATCCATGCTAGAATCTTATTCAAAATAGACTCTTACGCACCATGCTAGAGCCCAAGATACATAAAAGGCTCTTACGCATGATAAAGTACAAAAAATTAAATACAAGGACTTAAAATACCGAAAGGATAAGACTAGGCCACCAAGTGTCAAGCACTTAACTATTATCTTTATCGTCCTAAGCATCCTACCAAATAATGGTTTGCCGACTGGGCAAATTCACTATCCGTATGGATCTTAGTATAATATCATTAAGCGCAAACAAAATCAATAATAACAACTCCGATAATTTATTATGACTAGTTCCACGAGAGATGGGTACATAGCCACTCTAAACCATCGGTATTACAACAAAATGACATAATCCATATGAACAAAAATTTATTTATGTAATCTCAAGCTTATGCTAATACATTAACACTGCTTACACGCTATGGCAGCTAAGTGAAAACATTTGAATAATTAATTATAGCCTATAGCTAACCATGCGCGCAGCTTTTTCCTTCACATTGTAAGACTATGAGGCTTTGGTTCTGCTAAGCCGTACAGCTTCGAAATTTTATATACTTCGCTAGCTGGAGCATTAATTCTTTTAATAGAAATAGCATATGGTTACAGCTAAGGCTGCTTAACAGAGAGAAAGAAGGAGTTAATTTTCTAACAAAAAAGGTAAAGAAAAGGAAGCCAACGGGTTCTATTTTAAGTTGGACTATTTGCCACATAGAGAGCACTTTTAGTTCCATGAATCCATAAGATCCCGAATTTGAGGTAGCTAATTAATCTATTGAAACCTTTATGTATTTAATAAGGCGCATTATGGGCATATAGTTTATATAAAATATTATGCTTGATATAGCTCATTACAATCTCACTCACGCATGTGTTATGAAGACCAAAAACATGTGGGCCATGAAAGAAAACAAAATAATAAAGACAACATGGCATTAGGGGCAGATGTCATATTGGAAGTTATATAAACTATGTATGCTTTATGTAGTGCTTTTAAAATAATAAGGAACAAAGCATTATGGGCAGATATAGGCAAACAAAAAAAAAACCTTAGTACCGGTGCTTTAAGGAAAATATATATAATCAAGCACAATGAACAATGGGTAGTGCTGTTAATAGTAACCAAGCACTTGATGTAGTGCTCTTAATAGTGCTTCACCATATTTCTTTCTTTGTGAAAAGACCAGGTACAGTATTTTTGCACGAGGACGAGCTATAGCTGTGCTAATTCTGTTGGACTATGAGGATGAGACTTATGCTGTTCTTACTAAACAGGTAGAGTATAGTAGTTATTAATTTTCTTGTGATGTTCTATTTTAATTTCTTGAACCACCTTCTCTCTCATAAAAAATAAACAGCAAAATAAAAAAGAAAAAAGCACAACCATGAAAATAAGAAGAAGCTCTGATACCAATTGTTAAAAGTTCATCTTATATGATAAACTCTTCTTATAATCAAAACATGTGTTCAAGAAACTTAAGAGTTCATACCTCCAGAAACATGTGATGAATTATCCATGTTAGCTTTATGGTTCCTGCAAGTTGATGCAAATTTCTTCTATAGAGAAACTACTCTCAGCCCTTACAATTTTTGTTATGTCTCAACAGCCAACCAAGAGTAACTGGCCAAAGACATTAAAAGGAAACTCAATTGGCCAGTTTCCTTTAGCAAGTGTGAGAGTAGAGGTCTCCATATATTTATTAGTGTGGCCCATCCCATTAAGCCCATCCCATTATGGGCTTAATGACCAAATGTAATGCTAGTCCATCACGAGCTTAGAACCATTTAAATTGAGGACCATAATGCAAAATTGAGCTTCCACTGCAAATAAAGAGAATCATACATAATTACGCTTTAGTAAGAGAATTATGCTTCATTTAACGGCAATATTGGCATTTTAGAAGTCAATATTTATCCTAAACCAATTAAACATAAAAATGGAGCCATAAAGAAAAACCTACAAAGGAGTAACGTAGGCCAACACAGGATACTTACAATGGCGAAGAGATACATTCTCTGATACTTTTGAATTCGCATGAAAAATTTTACAATCTTTAAAAAAAAAAAAATACACCACAATGAGGATTTCTTGGTAACTGACGTCGGATTTCTTTAAAAAAATTACAATCTTTTAAAAAAAATACACCAAATTAAGAAATTGCTTTCGTTTCATGACACTTTGTAACAAGTCCAAGTTTCAACTGTCTTCCTTCTTTTTCCCTACATTTTCTCAGAAACAAAATGTATTCACTACTTACAGTGAGGATTTCTTGGTAACTGACGACGGTTTTGAGAAGTGCGCGTTGATGTACAGACGACCCCGTGCCATTGGCGCGAGGAGAGTAATTGATACTGTAAACGAGTACGGATACGGCGGGAATTACGATGAAGAAGAGAACGAAGATGGCGATGAGCTTGCGATCCGAAGCTGAGTCGCCGAGTTGATCTCGATTCAGTGTTTCAACTCGGTTCTTGCGCCGAACGAACTCGGTGCGACTCGGCGCTCTGCCCTCCTCGCCATTCTGTCGTGCCGGAGCCACGGCCCAGTCAAAGATCTTACTCTTGAGTCCCGAGACTTAAATTGAACAGACTGTTCAAAGAACATACAGATTGTCTGATGCGCGTAGGGGACTCAGGAGAACAGACTGAAAACGCCACCGTATAAAGAACTGCGAAGAAGTGTGGTTCATGAAAGTTTTGCGTTATTGCTAACTGGTAAGACAGTTTTACCCTTCATGTTAGTCTAATAGTACGTTCAAGTCCCTAGGAAGAAGATAATAAGAAAATGTCGCTGAAGAAAATATCTGTGCGAAGGGCTTTTGCACATTTAAACCCTAATTGATGAGATTACTCAAATGAATGCAAACCCCGAAACCAGATTCACCCTTTAAAACACAGCCCAAGCGAATCAGGTAATTCCTCGCCCTTTTCATTTCTCTTATCTCTAGCAATTCACCTTTTTTTTTTGTTGCCAACTATATTTGTATCTCAGTATCTCTCTCTATACAGTCAATTTCTTCTATAGTCGCAAGTTTAAAACTGAATATGGAACCCAAGCTGTTGCTTTCTTCACATAAAGCCTCGCCATCTATTTCCTTACCCTTCTTCGTCTCTTACAAGTCTCACTTCCTTAAAAGACCCAAATTTGCTGTCCAATCCCATCTTTCCCTCCCAACAATCCAAGCAGCCAAATCTCAATTTATTGGCAAAAGGTTGATTTTACAAGAGAAGTATGGTTATTTTGGTAATATAAGGAAAACCCATGTCCCAGTTGAACCAATAACAGCTACTGTGAAGAGAAGGAAAGAGCTTTCCTTTGACAATGTGATTCAAAGAGACAAGAAGTTAAAATTAGTATTGAAAATAAGGAAGATTCTAGTGAGTCAGACTGATCGAATTATGTCGCTCAGGGAATTGGGTAGGTACAGAAGGGAACTGGGTCTAAAGAGAAGGCGTCGATTCATTGCTTTACTGAGGAAGTTTCCTGCAGTGTTTGAAACTGTAGAAGAAGGGGCTTATTCGTTAAGATTCAAATTGACACCTGAAGCAGAAAGGCTTTACTTGGAGGAGATGAAAGTTCGGAATGAGTTGGAAGGTATTTTGGTTGTTAAGTTGAGAAAACTGTTGATGATGTCGTTAGAGAAGCGTATTTTGTTGGAAAAAATTGCGCATTTGATGACTGATCTTGGGCTTCCTTTAGATTTTCGGAATACAATTTGTCATCGATACCCACAGTATTTTCGAGTGGTTGCAACTGAACGTGGCCCTGCTTTAGAGTTAACTCACTGGGACCCTGAGCTTGCAGTATCTGCTGCTGAGCTATCTGAGGAGGAAAATCGAGCTCGAGAGTTAGAAGAAAAGAATTTGATTATAGATAGACCACTTAAATTCAATAGAGTGAAGCTGCCTAAGGGTCTTATTCTTTCAAAGGGTGAGATGAGAAAGATAGGTCAGTTCAGAGATATGCCTTACATCTCCCCTTATTCAGATTTTTCAGAATTGAGGCCTGGTACGCGGGAGAAGGAAAAGCATGGTTGTGGGGTTGTTCATGAGATTTTGAGCCTCACTGTTGAGAAGAGAACTCTTGTGGACCACCTCACTCATTTCCGGGAGGAGTTTAGATTCTCTCAGCAACTAAGAGGGATGCTGATAAGGCACCCTGATTTGTTCTATGTTTCTTTGAAAGGGGATAGGGATTCAGTTTTCCTTAGAGAAGCATATCATGATTCTCAATTGATAGATAAGGATCCATTACTTCTTATCAAAGAGAAGTTCCGTGCTCTTGTTTCTGTTCCAAGATTCTCAAGGAGGGGTGCACCGAAAAAAGATGATGAAGGAAACGAAGTAACAGATGCACTGGAGGATGAAAGTGGCGAGGAGGGAGAAGAATGGTCTGATATTGATAGTTACATGACCGACGGTGGGTTTGATGATGACGATGATGATGACGACGGCGAAGATGATGATTGGAGTGATGAAGATGATGATACACCCCCTGACTTTGATGAAGATGATGAAACTGTGAAGATTGGATTGGGCAATTCAATTAAAAAAGCCGTGAACTCAGTGAAAGTTGAGGAGAAGGTGCTCGTTCCTGCATTTCCTGATGGTCGGCCAAGGGAGCGGTGGTAGAAAAGATGCAAAATTGCTTTTTTAACTTTTAAGGCCCCAGTTGGAGACATTGACTCAAAGGCTATCGTCAGTTCTTGTATTATCTTGGAGGCTTAATCTTTTTCAGATTTTACAGCTTTGCAAGGTTCTGCCAATATAAGGCCTGAACTTTTTTCCTTATAAGCATCATGAAGTGCTTTCAGAAACCGACTGGCATTGATTTCAGAATCTCTCCTTTGTATAAGAGCTTTAAAGATATTATTCTCTAAACCCATGAAAAGTACTAAGAATAAAAACCCTGTGTGAAGGATAAGCCATTGTCGACTGTTCTCTATATGTAATAGTTCAATCCTTCTGTTAATATAATGAAACATTAATGCTAATGTTCTCTCACTGCACTGAACAGAAATCTTCACGATGTTCAAGTAATGTTCATTGCGTGGACTACACTTTAATCTGGGTGAAATTAATAGATTTACTCTGCATGTTATATTCATCTGTAGAGAAATGGCAGAACAGGAGCTTCTTACATGATTGAAACAGTTCTGAATTTTATAATATGTGATAAGAGGATAACTAGGTTCTTTGTTTGAGTGCTCAGTGCTTTGTGACATTCACATGGGCAGCTTTGTAGTTCCTGTGGAAGTAGGAGAATACCATTGTATGTTCATAGTAACATTTAGAAATTCGTTGGTAATCGAATATGAGGACATAAGGATTATCACAATGGACAGATGGACTCATCCTTAATTTCTTACAATCAATTAGTATCTATAAAATTCTAATTGACTGTCTTAAAGAAAATTATAGACATCATACATCTCCAAAGACATTATGGGTTGTTTCTCAATGTCATCTAAGGGTTTGTGGTGCTGTTGTCACTGATCATCTACAAATGTCTGTTAGAATTTTGATTTGATGCAGAAATATGCACCTTTAAGGATTTATTGGATGGTTGAATTATATATGGTAGTCTGTATCAAGGTCATCCATGAATGCAATTTTTAGTTGTGAACTGGAATCTGATAAATTTTTATATTTCATAATGCTTTGCTAATTCATTTACGCTGATTGACTATTTAATTAGCATTTACATGATTAGATGTGAAGTTTTTCATTTTTCCTTATTAAATATCAGAACTGCCATCATGGTTTAAATGATTTTGCTTGAAATCTGACTTTGTAGGTATTGTCAAGTTTTTGTGCTAATGCTACGTTCATATTTGCAATCATTCTAGAGTCCAGTTGATAGATTAATATAACTATTAGAGGAGAATCCGTTAGAGAAGAATCCGGAGATAAATCTGGAAGAGGAGAATCCGGAGACAATCAAGAGGATTCCTTAGAATCCGTTAGAGAAGAATTTGGAGATAAATCTGGAAGAGGAGAATCCGAAGACAATCACAGGATTCTTTACTTGTATAGCAGTTTTTTAAATTTCAAATAATTATTCTGTTGTAAGGTCAATATTGCTCTGTAAATATTTCTATAAATATCAAAGATATCCTCACAGCAGCTACGCTTGAGGTATTACCTTTTCATGGTATCAGAGCATTTCGGTTAAAACCTTAATTTTTTTTTTCCATGGCCGCTTCAAGCTCCAATCAGCTTCCGCTCAATACGATGGTTCACATGGTGACCATCAAACTCACTTCTACCAATTGCCTCCTTTGGCGTAGCCAATTCGTTCCCTTGCTTGACAGTCAAGATCTCATGGGCTTCTTGGACAGGCCTTCCCCTACACCCCCAACCCTGCTCCGAGAGGGTTCCAATCAAGTTCCTAATCCAGCTTACAAGATATGGCATACGCAAGACAGAATGTTGCTCAGCCTCATTTAAGCTTCTCTTACAGAGGAATGTATGGTCGAGGTTGTTAATTCCTCAATTGCTCGTGATGCTTGGTTGACTCTCGAAGCATCATTTTCTCATAGCTCCAAGACAAGAGAAATTCAATTGAAAGACGAACTTCAGTTAATGCAGCGTGGCTCTCGCAGTGTGGCTGACTATGCTCGTTCTTTTCGCTCTCTTTGTGATCAACTTAGTGCTATTGGCAAACCGGTTGATGACACTGATAAGGTACATTGGTTTCTTCATGGTCTTGGATTAGATTTCAAAAAAATTTCGACATCTATGTTGTCTCAGATGCCACTGCCTTCCTTCGCCAATTTGGTTCCCAAAGCTCTGAGTCGTGAGCTTTTCTCTCGATCCATTCCTGGTGATTCCTCTCAGCAGTTGGCTTTCATTGCACAACGTCGTCCTTCTACCATTTCCACTGGTCGCACCGAGCAAAACAATTTTGCACAAGGTTTCACTAAAGGATCTATTGTTACGTGCCAGTGGTGCGATAAAGACAATCACACTGCCAAAAAGTGTTATAAACTCGGCAAATTATTAAAAAAGGCCAAGGCTGGTAGCTTAATTGAAGCTTTCTCTGCCACCTCTCTTGATAATCCCACTGATTCCGAATGGTACACAGATACAGGAGCCACTTCGCATATGACAAATGATGCTGCATCTCTTGATAATTTTGTCCCTTACAATGGTAATCAACGGGTGTTTGTTGGTAACGGTAACTCATTACCTATCTCTCGAATTGGTTTCATCTCATCCGTTGTTGCTTCCAAATCCTTATCATTATCTGATGTTCTCCTTGTTCCTGGCATTACTAAAAATCTTTTGTCTATTAGTAAGCTTACTCATGAGAACAACTGCTCAGTAACCTTTTCTTCTACTGGTTTTACTATACAGGATCTAGCAACAAGAACGGTGGTGGGAGTCGACCGATGTGAGAAAGGACTCTACATTCTTGACCGTGCCCATGCAAATTTTTTATCTACCTTTTCTTTATCTATTTCTCGTGCTACATCTGATATTTGGCATGCCCGATTGGGACATCCTTCTAATCGCATTGTTTCCTTTTTAAATAAGCATGGAGATATTACCATTTCTAATAAAAGCAATTTTGATTCTGCACCGTGTTTTGGTTACCAATTGGGAAAAAATCATCGTTTACCTTTCTCCAATTTAGATCAATGTTGCTCCTCCTTGTTTGAACGAATACATTGCGATTTATGGGGGCCTTCACCAATCGCTTCTCCATCCGAATATAGATATTATTGTGTATTCATTGATGACTTTTCTCGCTTTAGTTGGATTTTTCCTTTAAAACTTAAGTCAGATTTCTTCGATATTTTTGTCCGTTTTTATAAGTATGTCAATACTCAATTTGAAAGAAACATTAAATCTTTTCAATGTGATGGTGGCACCGAATTTACCAATAATTGCTTTACCTCTTTTCTTCATGAGTGTGGTATAGTTCAACGTATTGCTTGTCCTTACACTCCTAGTCAAAACGGTATTACTGAGAGAAAACATCGTCATATCACTGACATTAGTCTCACCCTCATGTTTCATTCTAGTGTTCCATTACATCTTTGGGTGGAGTCCTTCTCAACGGCTTGTTATCTCATCAATCGCCTCCCATCACCGGTTCTTGAAGGGAAAACTCCTTATGAGATTTTATATGGTAAAGCTCCTTCTTACTCGTCACTTCGCACTTTTGGTTGCCTTTGCTTTCCTTTTTTGCGTGACTATATGCCTCATAAATTGTCTCCTCACTCAATTCCTTGTATTTTCTTAAGCTATAGTCCTCTCCATAAAGGTTTTCAGTGTTTGGCTAATAACACTAACAGAGTATATGTCTCTCGTCATGTGCAATTTTATGAGGATTATTTTCCTTATGTTACTTCAAGTTTACCCACTTTGGTTTCTACAGATTATGTTACTTTTATTGATCCTCTTGAAAATTCTTTGCCATGTGAGCATAACTCTTCTTCAGATGTGACTTCTACCCATCACAAGGCTCCTATTTTTTGTGCTCCTTGTGCAGACAACAGCAGCAATTTGCTGCCACTTGTGCTGCCTTCCACTGCAGCAACGTCTTCCACCTCTGCTGTCTCTTCTCAGCCATCCTCGCCTGTGATGGCATCGAAAGTCATACCTCCACCACCTCCTTCAACATCTCAACCGACTTCCTCTACACACCCAATGATTACTCGTGCAAAGGACGGTATTATTAAGCTTAGCACTATTCATTCGTTAATTGCTTTGTCAACTCCTCAATAGTTTCAGGTACATCTTGCCATTAAAGAGACCTGCGGATTTAAATCAGCCGTAAAACATCCAGAATGGCTCTCTGCCATGGACGATGAAATTACCGCACTTAAACAAAATAACACTTGGTGCTTGGTAACTCATCCTTCTAATCATGATATTGTCGGCTGTCGATGGATCTTCAAAACCAAACTTCGAGCCAATGGAACTATCGAGCGTCACAAAGCTCGCCTTGTTGCACAAGAATTTTCTCAGAAGCATAGCATCGATTTTGAAGAGACTTTTAGTCGCCTTGCTACTATTCAGATTATCTTATCTCTTACTGCCATGCATGGTTGGCATCTTCATCAGCTTGACATAAAAAATGCGTTTCTACATGGTTTTCTTTCAAAGGAAGTTTATATGGAACAACCCCTAGGTTATATTGATCCTCAATTATCAAATCATGTTTGTTGTTTGCAATGTGCCCTTTATGGCCTTAAACGTGCTCCAAGGGCTTGGTTTCAACGTTTTAGCAATTTTTTGCTTGGACTTGGATTTCTTGCGAGCCGTGCAGATTCGTCTCTCTTTGTCTATCACGGTTGATACTGCCAAAAAATACCCCTCCAATAGGAAGACGACGCGTGGATCCACTTAACAGCAAGTCTTTAGAAGACACGTGGACGATCCAGGACCAGGCAGCTCAGCCTCCAGGTCATAACCGCCCTACAGGGCCACTCGGCCCCCACGTCATCACCGCCTTCCACGCCATCATTGCCCAACCAAGTTGGGTGTCAGGTCGGCAAACTACTCCAGGCACGTAAACGGCTTGTGATCAAGCCATCAAGGCCAAGCCCTAACGAACGGCCCCTGGCTATCCAACTGAGCCTCCTAGGCATCATTTCGAAACCAAGTTGGGATGTCAGGTGAGCAACCGCCCTTGTATCTGGAGGGCTCCTGATCAAGCCAGCAAGGCAAAAGCCCTAGCGAACGGCCCCCAGCCACCTAGCTGGGCCTCATAGGCATCATTACCCAACCCAGTTGGGGCATCGTATCGCTGCCGCCCTAGGCCCAATACCGCCTCTGAAACTCTATAAAAAGGACTTGGTAAGCATTCAAAACGGATGGATTCTTTTTCAACTTCCGATATATACACTTGATTTTGTTCTAACTTAAGCATCGGAGCATCCTCGGAGGCATCCCCTCGGTCGACCCCATAGCCACTCTCTTTCCCTGTGCAGGTACCTCCGCAGTCCGACCTCCAGCTCAGTAACGCACATATTTGGCATCAACAGATTGGCGCCGTCCGTGGGAAACCACATCTCTCGCTGATAGTAACAGTGAAGAAGTCCAAAAGAACTCGTCTGTTATCATACCCCCAAAAACACCCGCCAGGGATCTAGGCGCTCGCGTACTACGGTCGGGACATCAGTCGGGAGCGAGTTCCTCAGCCTAACCCGAGGCTCACCCGAATGAAGGTACGCTTCAGGCGCAATTCACAGAGCTCGCACAACTAGTAGCCGATCTGGCTACCGAAGTTCGCGAGAGACCTCAGCATACTGTACCACTCCCGTCACAAGAACCAGGTCACAACAGTTCCGCCAATCGCCGCCCACCAGCAGATGACTATTCAACAACCCACTCACCTCCCCCAGCCAAGTTCGGAGAAAGTCCTGTGCTCAAGAACAGCGAAGGGTTTGACAAGCAGATTGAGGACATAGAGGGACGAATTAATGAGGCGTTTAGAGAACGTGGCCACAGTATTAGCGATGATCTCGATGTGTAGGACCTACCTTTCACACAAGAAGTCCTCAACGCCCCCTCCCACCAAATTTCTGAATGCCACAAATCAAACCTTACGATGGATCCACTGATCCCCTGGATCATCTCCAGCACTACCGAACCACAATGACCCTCCATAGACATTCGAACCCTGTGATGTGCCGGGCATTTCCATTGACCCTTGAGAAAGCGGCTGGGACATGGTATTCCCGTTTGAAACCAGGAGGCATCCGTACCTTCAAAGACCTAAGCTATGCTTTCGCCTCTCATTTCATCAGCAGCAAAGGACCCAAGAAAACTTCAGAGTCGCTGTTGAATATTGTCCAGTCAAAAGGAGAAAAGCTTCGCGCCTATATTTTTAGATTCAATACTGCAGCTTGGGAAATCCCAGATCTTAATTCCAGTGTTCAGCTCTTGGCATTCAAAAATGGACTAAGATCCGAATTCTTCAATTCAAAACTCATCAGACGTCCGCATGTGGATATGAGTGAAGTCTTGGCGCGAGCTAAAAAATACATGCTGGCAGAAGACGATCAAGCGTTCCGAAGAGAACGCGAATGAGACACAGAAAGGAGGAAGAGAGGCCCCACTAGTCCCTGCCGCGAGCCCACTAAGCGACCGTTCCGCGATGAGAAACCCAGAACCCTCAGGCCTTTTGAGGATAGACCTCGGAATCTTGCAGCCTTCGGAACTGGAGCCAGAACTCTGGGGCAAATCCATAGCTACTCACCACTGAATGCCTCCAGGACCAACATTCTAATGCAGATTCACGACAGGGACCTCTTGCAATGGCCCCCAAGACCGCTAAACCTCAACCCAGATTGAAATGATTGGTGTAGATTCCATAGAAATTTCGACCATGACACAGAAGAATGTAAGGCCTTAAAAAACAAGATCGAGGTCCTCATCAATCGAGGGCATCTAAAAGAATACATCGGGCCACAACAGGAGAAATTCGATGAACGAGCACGCAGAAGCCCTGAACGCCTTCTCAAGCGAAACAGACCTACAAGGGCAATTCGGAAGAGCCCAGGGCCAAGTTATAGGGAGCCTAGCCAGAAAAAAACCAGAGGCTCCAGTGGCAAAGATCATCAAGACCATTTACAGAGGGCCCACTGCTGGAGGGGGGTCACATGCTCGCAGTAGGTCTTATGTCAGGTCAATAGCCTCTGTCTCTGGACCTCATAAACGACCTAAAACCAGAGAGATCATTTCATTTTCGGACGAAGACTTAGAAGGAGTGCAGATCCCACATGATGATGCTGTTGTAATTTCACTCCTCGTGGCCAATCATGAAATAAGACGAGTCCTGGTTAACAACGGGAATTCGGCCGATATTCTCTTTTATGATGCCTTTCAACAAATGCAACTGGGCGATACACATCTAGAGCTGGTCTCCACCCCACTCTATGGCTTCTCAGGGGGACCAGTCTTTACAGAAGGCAGCATAACCCTCCCGGTAACTGCAGGGACGACACCCCAAACAACAACTGTGCACTCCACTTTGTTAATTGTTCGACAACCCTTCTCCTACAACATGATACTTGGACGACCTACACTGAATAAACTCTGAGCGGTTGTCTCTACCCATCACCTCAAAATCAAATTCCCCACGGAAGATGAAGTAGGCGAAATCAAAGGAGATCAACGAATCGCCAGATTCTGTTATCTCAGTGCAGTAAAAGGTAAGAAGACGGAAGCCCTACCGCTTGAACTGGATGACCTTAGAGACGAAGCGAGCAACCTATGAGGTCGGCCCATAAAAGATGTACTCATGGTCCCCCTCGGCGAAGACAGCACCAAAACTGTCCAAATTGGCTCAAACCTGTCCAACATATTCCAGGAATCCCTGTTAGCCTTTCTACGGGAAAACTAAGACCTATTCGCCTGGACCGCTGCAGATATGTTGGTGATCAGCCCGGATGTCATCGTACATCGCTTAAGTGTGGATCCGACCCACAAGCTAGTCATCCAAAAGAAAAGGTCATTTGCTCCTGAGCAACAAGCAGTTGTCCAGTCAGAAGTTGACAAATTACGTTCGGCTAACTTCATCTGAGAAGTGAGCTATCCAGACTGGGTATCCAATGTTGTAATGGTAATAAAGGCAAACGGCAAGTAGTGAATCTGTATAGACTTTTCAGATCTAAATAAAGCCTGTCCAAAAGACAGTTTTCCTTTGCCCTGGATTGACCAACTCGTTGATGCAACATCCAGCCATGAACTGTTAACATTCATGGATGCCTACTCCGGGTATAACCAGATCCTCATGCACCAGTCTGACCAAGAGAAAACGGTGTTTGTCACATAACAAGGTCTCTATTGTTATATAGTCATGTCATTCGGTTTGAAAAACGCCGGGGCCACTTACCAGAGGTTAGTGAACAAGATATTCAAAAGAAAGATAGGTCGAAATATGGAAGTATATGTAGATGACATGCTGGTCAAAAGCGTCGAAGAAAATGACCACAAGGTCGATCTCCAAGAAGCTTTTGATATCCTCCGCCATCATCACATGAAGTTGAATCCCACGAAATGTGCCTTTGGAGTCACTTGGGGGAAATTTCTCGGCTTTCTAGTAACCCACAGAGGTATAGAGGCCAATCCAGAGAAGATCGATGCTATTCTTAACATGGGCCCACCTCGGACTGTGAGGGAAGTCCAGCGACTCACTGGAAGGATAGCGGCTCTCAGCTGATTCATGTCGAAGTCGGCCGAGAAATGCCTACCCTTTTTTAAGGCCATTCGTCGGACCCGAAACTTTGTGTGGAACGAAGATTATCAAGAAATATTCAGGGTCCCTGAAAATATATTTAGGGACACCCCCCGTACTTACTAAACCAGTGGTCGGCGAAGAACTTTTCTTGTATCTCTCCGCCGGACCCGAAGTAGTGGCCTCTGTCCTAATTCGGGAAGAGGAAGGCGCACAGAAGCCGGTGTATTATGTCAGCAAGGTACTTCACGATGCCGAAACAAGATATCTTCCTGCAGAAAAGATGGTGTATGCTCTGTTGATTTAGGCACGGAAACTATGACCCTATTTTCAAGCCCATACCATCACTCTCCTCACCAACCAGCCTCTTCGACAAATACTCCACAAGCCAGATGTTTTCGGCAGAATGGTCAAATGGTCAATAGAGTTGGGCGAGTTTGGCATCCACTATCGGCCTCGGACAACTATCAAAGCCCAAGCCCTAGCTGATTTTGTCATGGAAACTACTCTGCCATTAACGGAAAGAGAGTCTCCGCAGGATGTTAACAAATCGAGCCCGTTTTTACGATGGACCCTCCATGTTGATGGATCCTCCACTGACTCTGGAAGCGGAGCCGGGCTCATCCTGAGCGGTCCTGACAACTTCACCATTGAGTACGCCTTGAGGTTTAAATTTCCAGCATCCAACAACGAAGCCGAGTGTGAAGCTCTACTCATGGGCGTGAAATTAGCCAAGGTGATTTCTGTACAGAATTTGCATGTATATAGCGATTTTCAACTGGTGGTGAACCAAGTGAACGGCAAATTAGAGGCCAAGGGAGAAAACATCGCTCGTTACCTAGCAGCAGCAAAGAGATTAGCTGCACAGTTTGAAGTATTTTCCCTGAACCAGATTCTGTGGGCGAAAAATACGAAGGCTGACTCAGTGGCCCGGCTTGCATCATCTTGCCAGCTCGAGTCAAGGCGAGCGGTCTACCTCGAAACCCTAGCCATACCGAGCATCGACAAAATAATGGTCTTACCTATGATTAGTGAGAGAACATAGATGAGTCCTATCCTGGAATATCTGCGTGACGGTCTTCTTCCCGATAACAAAGGCGAAGCCCGAAAGATTATGTCTCGAGCCACCCGATACGCAATTCTGGATAATCATCTGTATAAGCAAGGGTTGACAATGCCCTACTTGAAATGTCTTGACCCAACCGAAGCTAATTACGCCCTCCACGAAGTCCACGATGATATATGTGGAAATCACCTTGGGGGACGTGCCTTGGCGTTCAAGATCCTTCCCAAAGATGAGGGAAGCAGCCATGGAGCTGGTAACCAAATGTCAAAGCTGTCAGCGGTATGCTGTTGTGCCACATCAGCCAGCAAACCTTTTGACACCAATAGTCAGTCCACTTCCTTTCACTATGTGGGGAATGGACCTTCTCAGGCCTTTTCCTGGAGCAACCGGCCAGCTAAAGTACCTCATAGTTGCAATAGATTATTTTACAAAATGGGTGGAAGCTGAACCCTTAGCCAGCATCACCGAATTTCAAGCCTGAGCCTTCGTATGGAAGTCAATCGTATGTCGGTTTAGAGTACCCCAAGTATTAGTGACAGACAACGGCAAACAGTTTGACAGTGTTCGGTTCAAAACATTTTGTGATGAATTACACATCGACCAACGTTTCTCTTCTATTGGATACCCGCAAGCAAATGAATAAGCCAAAGTTACTAACTGAACGATCCTGCAAGGCATTAAAAGGCGAATAGACGAAGCAGATAAGCAGTGGACAGACCATTTACCCAACATACTTTGGGCATATCGAACCACGGCTCGAGCACTTACGGGAGAAACCCCCTTCTTCATGACTTATGGATCCGAGGCAGTGATCCCTTTGGAAATAGGAGTACCCTCCTTGCGAGTACAGAACTTCGAGGAACGAAGCAATGAGGAAGCCCTTCGCGTGAACGCCGATCTTCTCGATGAAGCCTGGGATAAAGCCCAAATCTGACTTGCCGTTTATCAACAGCGAGCTGCCAAGTACTTCAATTCAAGAGTAAAAGTAAGGCACTTCTATCTCCATGATCTCGTCTTACGAAAGAATGAAGTATCTAGGCCTCGAGAATCAGGCAAATTGGTCCCTAACTGGGAGGGGCCCTATCGAATCAGAAAAATATGTCGCCCTAGAACTTTTGAGCTCGAAGAGCTTGGTGGGAAGCCCATCCCCCGAACTTGGAACGTCGAACACCTCCGACGTTTTTTTCAATAACACACCAACATGTAAAAGCATAACACCCAAAGTAAAAGCATAGTCGTTATATATATAAAAGTTTGGAGTTCGTTACAAAACAATCTAAAGTGTTAGCTTTGCCATGCGGAAACAAAAGAAGCGCTACTGGCTCCGGAATACAAAACTAGCTATAACTTCTAGTTGGGCCGGATGAAGGTACGGTCAGTCTAAAGCCGCATCACCCTGAGTCGGAGACCCGACGCCTGGATGGTCCTCCTGATCCCCATGCTGCTCCTGTTCCTCGTCCTGGTCCTCATCCAGAACCTCTAGCTCCTCATCCTCAGGACCCAGTAGGTCCAGGCTGGAAAAATCAAGCTCAGGGTATAGAGCCTCAGCCTTCCCCCTCACGTCCATAAACCCGGAATAGTACTATTGGCCCCCCTCGGCGACAACGGCCGACTGATATGCCTCCGGCTCCTTAAACGAAGCCAAAGCTGCTCCATAGCCGCTTAAGCGCGAGCCTCGGCCCCCTCCACAGCTGCTCGAATACGAGACTCGATCTCCTCCTCGACAGCTCGAGTATTGGCTTCAGCCTCCTGAACTCGGGCCTCAGCATCAGACCGAGCCTGCCTGGCAGATTCCAGCAACGCCTGAAGATGGAATACCACCTTGGTCTTCTCCTCTACCTGGCGCTGAGCCCGCCCAAGAAGCTCAGCTGTCTCCATACAGCGACGAGCTGTCGCGCCCATGATAGCTCCCATCTGAAAACTAGCGAAAACATGTTATTGAAAGCTAGAGATTTAAAGGACTAACCGATAAAACATAAAACGTACCTGGGATATTACTGTCTCCGCAGCTGCGCAGAGAGACTCAGTGGTCTTCCGTCCTAGCTCCGCGACATCTCGAGAAAGAGTCCCCTTAGTCAGATGCTCACGCACTACTCGAGGATGGGTAAAAATAGAATCGTCTGACCTCAAGGCCCACTCGGGTATGAACACAGAGGCCTCTGCAGCAGTTCCCTGACTCAGAGATGGAGCCGGGATAGGACTGACCATAAGTGAACCTGGTGGAGGAGCGATAGAATCGAAAACTATCTCGGACTGAGACTGGGACCTCGGTGGAGTCTTCAGCTCTATGGGTACGGGGGGCTGGGTCCGCGACCTCTTCCTGCTTCCTGACCCAGAAGCCTGCTGCTTCTCAGCCCGGGCAGCCCTCCGCTTCTCCAGGGCCACCTTCTTGGCATATTTCTTCGCACGAGCCACGGCCTCCATCTCTGCCCACACAAACAAGAGAAAAGTATTTAGTGTTAAGTATAGACAAATAACTAAAGGGAAAAGTGACGAACAAAAAGTGTACCACTCTCAAGGGAAGGCCCAGGACAGGGGGGGCAGAGACCTCGCCGAGCTAACGCCTCATTGTCATAGAGGACTTGGATGTCAATAGGTGAGCCCACCATTGCATCTACAGTCTCCTGCTCATAGGGGTAAAGACCCACCTTCTTGCACTTCTTGGTCTAGTCCATACTCCAGGATCGAGGAAGGCCAAAGTCCTTATCCGACTGAACGAAGAAAAAACTCTTCTTCCATCTCTTAATGGATGAAGGTGTCTTCTGCAACAACCTTCTTCTCGGTCGAGTACTAAAAACTATCCAGCCAGTCTGACCGTGCCTACTAATGAGAAAGTGAGCTTTGAACACGTCCATAGTTAACGGTCTACCCACTGCCCCGCCAACGTAGAGGAAGGCTATGATCAGTTGCACCGAATTTGGTACAATCTGACATAGCGCGATACCAAAATATCAGAGGATACTTCAGAAAAAGGGAGGGAGAGGGAACCGTAGCCCGGCTTGCATCTGATGTTCGTAGACGCAAAGCTCGTAAGGGGTTCGGTTGGGAAGAACATCGCAGGCCCTCTCTCCCACTTTAGGCAACCGGAGAGCGTACTCGTCTGGGATACGGTACGTCTTCCGAATCACCGCTAAGTCTTCTCCCTTGATCTGACTAGGGACCTTTATTACGGCATAATCCCACTTTTCTCTCTCCTCCCCAGCTGAGGTCTCTCTAATCTCAGTCAATGCCCTATCCCTATCTGTCAATACTCTGACCTCTCTGTCTTCCGATGAGGGACTCCCTTCAGACCCAGACAATTCCCCCAGAGGGATATATGGTACCAAGGCCTAAGGACTCGGAGACGGCCTGGTCCCTTAAGGGCGTTCTCCCCTCGATGAGGACGAGGATGTTTCCCCGTCCTCAGTACTACAACTACTACGAGTACTTTCTATGCTACTCCTACTAGTACTGCTACCGCTAGGCCTATCGCGATAAAGTTCAAATGAAGACATGAGTAAAGAGAAGGACAGACGAACTCACCAAAGTCCGAAGAGTTTGGACTTAAGCGCCTCCTAAGCTTCCAACAGTTGGTGAAAGTCAATTCCTCTTCACGACCTCAGCAAAACCACGAAGTGCTAACACCAAGACAGATCCTAACAGTGAAGAAAAAACTGTGACGAGGACGAGGACTCTCAAGAACTTACTCGCTGCACTAGGGTGGGGACGAGGACTCTCAAGAAGTTACTCTCTAAACTAGCTAACTCAGATTGAAAGTGAATGAAGGGAGAAGAAACCCAAACCTCCTTATATAGAAAACAGAACACGGCAAACGAGGACATTTAATGCGGGCATAAAATCGAGAGTCCTTTGAGAGGCCCGAGGCAAACTCTCACACTTCCCCAAAAGACATCCCATTCCCCGAAGCTACCGCCGTTTTCCCTAAAAAGCCTTCTCAGTTCCCAAGGTAAAATCATCATTACTATGCTCTGTTGTTCATGCTAAAGCAGCCAAGTATCTCTCCCACCACCACTACGAAGATGAAACACTCCACAAGTCCTCGGCCCATTCTCTTCAAGGTCCAAGGAGATGGATTGCTCCACGAGTCCTCAGCCTATTCTCTTCAAGGTCCGAGGAGATGGATTGCTCCACTAGTCCTCGGACCCATGGTGTTCTTGGCCGAGGAGATGGATTGCTCCACGAGTCCTCAGCCCATTCTCTTCAAGATCCGAGGAGATGGATTGCTCCACTTGTCCTCGGACCTATGGTGTTCTTGGCTGAGGAGATGGATTGTTCCACGAGTCCTCGGCCCATTCTCTTCAAGGTCCGAGGAGATGGATTGCTCCACTTGTCCTCGGACCCATGGTGTTCTTGGCCGAGGAGATGGATTGCTCCATAAGTCCTCGGCCCATTCTCTTCAAGGTTCGAGGAGATGGATTGCTCCACTTGTCCTCGGACCCATGGTGTTCTTGGCCGAGGAGATGGATTGCTCCACAAGTCCTCGGCCCATTCTCTTCAAGGTCTGAGGAGATGGATTGCTCCACTTGTCCTCGGACCCATGGTGTTCTTGGCCGAGGAGATGGATTGCTCCACAAGTCCTCGGTCCATTCTCTTCAAGGTCCGAGGAGATGGATTACTCCACTTGTCCTCGGACCCATGGTGTTCTTGGCCGAGGAGATGGATTGCTCCACAAGTCCTCGGTCCATTCTCTTCAAGGTCCGAGGAGATGGATTACTCCACTTGTCCTCGGACCCATGGTGTTCTTGGCCGAGGAGATGGATTGCTCCAAGAGTCCTCGGCCCATTCTCTTTGCCTTAAAGCACATCTTCGACCCCGACATCATGTCTCCACAGATGAACAAATGCTAACCCAGTTATGCTACTTCCTTAACCACAGTGTTGCACTTAAGGAAGTGGGGGGCCTCTAATACTGCCAAAAAATACCCCTCTAATAGGAAGACGACGCGTGGATCCACTTAACAGCAAGTCTTTAGAAGACACATGGACGATCCAGGACTGGGCAGCTCAGCCTCTAGGTCATAACAGCCCTACAGGGCCACTCGATCGCCATGTCATCACCGCCTTCCACGCCATCATTGCCCAACCAAGTTGGGTGTCAGGTCGGCAAACTACTCCAGGCACGTAAATAGCTTGTGATCAAGCCATCAAGGCCAAGCCCTAACGAACGGCCCCTGGCTATCCAACTGGGCCTCCTAGGCATCATTTCGAAACCAAGTTGGGATGTTAAGTGAGCAACTGCTCTTGTATCTAGAGGGCTCCTGATCAAGCCAGCAAGGCGAAAGCCCTAGCGAACGGCCCCCAGCCACCTAACTGCGCCTCCTAGGCATCATTTCGAAACCAAGTTAGGATGTCAAGTGAGTAACCGCCCTTGTATCTGGAGGGCTCCTGATCAAGCCAGCAAGGCGAAAGCCCTAGTGAACGGCCCCCAGCCACCTAGCTGGGCCTCATAGGCATCATTACCCAACCCAGTTGGGGCATCGTATCGCTGCCGCCCTAGGCCCAATACCGCCTCTGAAACTCTATAAAAAGGATTTGGTAAGCATTCAAAATGGATGGATTCTTTTTCAACTTCCGATATATACACTTGATTTTGTCCTAACTTAAGCATCGGAGCATCCTCGGAGGCATCCCCTCCGTCGACCCCATAGCCACTCTCTTTCCCTGTGCAGGTACCTCCGCAGTCCGACCTCCAGCTCAGTAACGAACATATTTGGCATCAACAACGGTCAACATGGTGTTATTTATCTCCTTTTGTATGTTGACGATATGATTATTACTGGTAACAATCCAACCATGCTTCGTACTCTTATTGACCGTCTTGCCACCGAATTTTCTATGAAAGATTTGGGTGATCTCCATTATTTTCTTGGGGTTGAGGTTATTCGCAATGACAAAGGATTTTTTCTGAGTCAAGCAAAATATGCTCCAGAGCTTTTGACTCGCATTGAAATGTTGGATTGCAAACCAATTTCCACACCATTTGTGGTCGGTTCTCATCTTTCCGCAACTGGTATAGCATTTTAATATGCAACACAGTTTCGTTCATTGGCTGGAGCCTTGCAATATTTGACTCTCACACGTCCAGATTTATCTTACAGTGTTAATTCCATCTGTCAATATATGCATGCTCCCACTATTGATCACTTTCGTGCCTTGAAGCGTATTTTACGATATGTTAAAGGCACCTATCACTATGGTCTTCAGCTGTCACAGGATCCTTGTTCAACTCTTGTTGGCTACTCTAATGCCGATTGGACGGGTTGCCCTGATACTCAACGGTCTACTACATGTTCTGCTGTTTACTTTGGTCGAAATTTAATTTTGTGGTGTTCTAAGAAGCAAGTTACCGTCGCACGTTCTAGTACTAAGGCAGAATACAAGGCTCTTGCATTTGTAGCTGCCGAACTCTCCTGGACACTTCAGCTATTACGCGAACTACATATCCAACTCTTCTCTCCCCCAAAACTGCTATGTGATAAATACAGTGCCATATTTATAGCATCAAATCCTGTCACCAAATCTCGCTCTAAACACATCAACGTCGACTACCATTTTGTTAGAGAGCTTGTTGCTCAACGGGTTCTCAATTTGGCCTTTGTTCCCTCTCAACTACAATTAGCCGATGTATTTACTAAAGGGGTTGCAAAACTGCAGTATCTTCTGGATCGTGCCAAGTTGTGCGTGTTTCCACATTCCACCACGCTAACTTTGAGGGGGCGTATTAGAGAAGAATCCGGAGATAAATCTGGAAGAGGAGAATCCGGAGACAATCAACAAGATTCTTTACTTGTATAGCAGTTTTTTAAATTTCAAATAATTATTCTGTTGTAAGGTCAATATTGCTCTGTAAATATTTCTATAAATATCAAAGATATCCTCACAGCAATTACGCTTGAGGTATTACCTTTTCAATAACCCTGAAGATATGCAAGTGGGATAAATATGATATGTCTGTTTGAAGGGATTGAGAAAATTTATGTCCTGTCTCAATAGTTTTATCTTCCAATAATTACTTCAGTTTCAGTCAAATATATGGCTTATGTGGATGATAAACAGTATCAGATTATATGACCTCTTCCTCCCACCCCAACTTCCCCTTCAGAACCATCCTTTTTTTTCTCCTTTGGTATGTGAAACTAGCTAGTTTCTGGTATGGTTATTGTTATTGAGAAACCACAAGTTTTATGCTGGCAGTGGATGTGCATGGGCTACTTTCTGTTTCTAGGTAAGTAGATAAGTTATACTATTTGAGTGGATCCACTAACTTCATTTGCCTGATTATTTCTGTTAGTGATTCTTTTAATTTAGTTCTTCCTCATCTTTTTGGTGCTGTTGGGTCCCCCTTTTTTTTCCTTCGAGCTGACTTTCAAGCGCGAGTCAACCATTGATGTCAAATATTATAAAGTTTGCACTGAGGTTTCCTGGATTTTTTATGTTAATTTTTGCATTATATATAGAAAAATCTGTGATTATTGCTCCAGCTGTAGAACTCTTCTGATTGCTTTTCAAGTTGTGTCCCATAGGGCCTTGCAGTTAAACATTTTCCTTGCAGATCCCTCCCCCAATACAAAAGAAAAGAACATCAGCGCACTGTTGATTTAACTTTGACACAGCTGTCATGCTTCATTGAGGTGAGGTCACTTTGTTCTGGCGGTTGGTAGATGCACATGGTGATCATCCCATGTACAGGTCATGGTTCAACCTTAGAATTAATAAAAGAATGACAGAAAATAAACAGAGAGACAGAACAAGGTGTTTAGTTGTTTTTTTCGTTTTAAATGTTACTTTCCCTTTCTAATCTCCTCTTTTTTATTTCTTTCTTTAGTTAGTTCCAACTTCCAGGAGATGGTAGGGGTGAGATGCGGCATTTTGTGCAGTTCGAAGACATCTTCTTGTGGTATGCGGCAAAGTGGTGAGATGCTGGTCATCCTTCCAGGAGAAGATTAGGGGGGTAAGATGCGGCAACTTGTGCAGTAATAGTTTCAGTAATTTACTAGCTCTTGGCATGCGATGAAAGATGCCTCACAAAGCTTAGGTAAATCATATTCACCATTTTATAGTTGTATGTAATTGTGGAAATCATGAAAAGAAAAAGTTAATATTGAGAAGATTTATATTGGTTAGCTGATCAATGCAGTGAAATGTCATGGAGATATTAGAGAATCTTGGCTGACAAATGTTCTTAGAGATCTTGTGATTCAACTTGTGATATTATTCCACTGAAAATAGAGACTTAGAATTGTTCTTGCGTGGACTTATCAGAGGTAAAGGATATGGTTGAGATGCCTAAAACTGCTTTATTCTTTGTTCAGGTGGACTTTCTTTAGTTCAATTACTTTGTCCATTTGGATCTGAGAGGCTCCTCTTGGAACCTGTAGGATCTGATAATGCCACTAATATCAAGTGCCATAGATGAGGAGACCCACTATGCTATCTTTCTCTCTCACACGTACACGCGCATGCACACACTCACACATAAACAAATATTTGCTAATCCACAATATACATATTGTGGCCTATAAAAAGGTCATTAATTCACTCCTAAGTTAGTCAGGTTTTTAATGCTTATCGAAAGGTCTAGCTCACTCCAGAGGCCAGCAACAAGAAATTGTTCAGTCCAAGCATGGATTTTCGAGGCACTGGTTGTTCATCCTCCCTCAAGGGCTTCCAGCTTTGCCAACTCCTATGGTTCTAAATTTTCCACCACCACACGTTGCGAAGTAGAGTGGAAGTCATTGGGAGTGGATAAACAAGCCGTGCTTCGCTTTTGAAGGATTGGCATGTAGTAATCATACTTGGAGCATGCAACCATTGTTCACTCTCCCTCAAGGCTTCCAGCAGAACCTAACTAGGCAAAAAGTGCTCGAAGCCTTTGGGGGAGAGTGAACAAAAGTTGTCATGATTATGCAGAATTTTGCTTCAGAGTCCAAAATCTCACTGCTTCCCCCACTTTGCAGGCTTCCTATTCAACATGCTTTGCTGTTTGAAATTCTGTAGTTTTTTAAGTAAAATATTTTCTTGTTTGTTTGAAGGCTAAAAGAGGACAAATAAAAAAATTTTCCTTTTTTGTGCAGTCTCTAGTGAGGATTCAGTTGAGGAACAAAACCAGTATGGATGTCAGACTTTTATCTCGACATATCTGAAAAGAAAACTATATTGGAATCGAACTTGAGTCTTTTATAAAGAAATTTTGGTGACCACTAGGCCAAGAAGCCGGGGTCTATTACACCACGAAAAACATAGTTAACTCTAGTAAATCGTATCAGTAATCCTTTTATAATTAATTGCTTCCATTTGGTTTCACATGATGTGATTTTAAACCAACTCATCTCATAAATCATGGACATCAAACACAACAGCATATTTTTTCTTTTGCTGGTGAAAATGAGCAAATAGTTTATATCAAACAAAACAAAGTAGAACAGCTATCTTCTTTTCCTTTTGTCTCATGGAAAATACCAACGAAGGGTTACTTTAAACTTAATAGTGATGGTTGTTCTATTAATAACTCTGGTTGTGCAGGTGGTGGGATCTTGTAAGATCTAACAATGGAAATTTTGTTTCCCACCAAAAAAAAAATTATCACATAAGCCCTACGCAGGGTCATGTGTATAGTGACAAAAATGTTTGGTTACATCAGATTTAAAATATTAATTTTAAATTATCTTAAAATTTTACTAATAATTTTAAGGAACATCATTAATAACATCAGTATAAGTGTGAAACTCAAAAATAATATTACTAATAAATTTTTTCAAAATTACTAATAAAATTTTAAACTGATCTAAAACCAATGTTTTAGACCCGATCTAATCCAAAAATACTCATATAATGAGACTAGGATGAAGAAATATAATACATGACAGATTATGATTGGCAGATCAAAAAAGTAATAACATGGCAGTATATAAATGGTTGGTTACAATATTATTAGTTCAATAAAGTAGTATGAGATTTGTTAAGTTACGTGTTATTTTATTATTAGTTTAAAAAAATTCAAATGAAATAGATAATTAGGTAAAAATTAATTAACTAAAAAAATAAATTTCAGTTGAGATAATTAAAAGAGAATTAAAAGAGAAAATGGTTTGGCACCTCGTTGATCATCATCAAGCAAAACATGCAACATAAAGTGAAACATGAAGAAAATAGAGTTTGAAAACCGAGTAAGGTCAGCATATAAATAGGAGGCAGAGAACCCCTCTCAACAGACAAAAAAAAATCAAGTCAAAGAGACATTATGTCAGAAATTAGTTTAGGTTAGTAATTTATCTGGTTTTCAGTGTTCTGTCAGCCTTTTGATAATATGCCATATGGTGAATAGTTCAAGTAGTATAGCAATCCATTGTCATCTTCATCCTTTGTTAATCAAGTATGCAGTATCTTTAAGCAAATTTATGTAACTATGATGACAGGAGCTGTATTCAATAATATTCTTATCAGTATGAATTTGTTCATTATCTTTTTGCTCAATTTATTTTTTTATGTGCTTACTAATCACCATATATCTTTCAGACATTATTATTCACACTCACACTAATTTTTTTTTGCCAATATTAGCTTTTCCAAGCGTAAAAGCTGCATATGCAATTGAAAGCGGATTTAGAAATTGAAATAGACTCCTTAATGACTCTCTTTCCTTCACAGAAGATAAACATTGGAGGTGCATCTTCAAGCAAACCTGATAGATGGACTACTTGATGATTTTGACTAGGTTTTGCCGTGTTAAACCATCTTTTTGCTATCGAGAAGCCAATGACGTTGCTGATGCTTTGGCGAAGATGGTTGCTGCTAGTACTACAGGTATTTTGATGTAAATAGAAAAACTGCAGTTCGTCATGTACAGAATGACTCATATGGCACATCTGTAATGCTTCATTAAATAAATCAAGTTTGTTGTTGATGAATTAAAACGGAAGGTTTGATTTTTAAAGAAAAAGGGACTCTTGACAAAGGAGGGGAAACGGCGCAGAAACTAGGCTTTTTGAACAAAGAAAGTTAAAAACGTTATGGTGTGTTTTTTTCTATCGCTATAACGAAGTAAAGGACCATTTCCAACAGGATAGCCTTATCCACAAAGTTAAAAAAAAAAATCTTTGCAAACTTTTCTGATAGACTAATAGAAGTAGAGAAGAAAATGGGACTGAAAATCAACCAATATTCCTTTAACTGCCATTTCTTCAAAATCCCAACTGCCTTCTTCTTCTTCCTCTTCACTTTCTCCACTTGATCTCCTACCCGCCAAAAAGGAACTTCCATGGACAAAACAGCTTTCCTTTTTCACCATAATAACCCACCTCTCCATCAAAACCCACTTGTCCACAACTTAAAACCCCCAATTTTTCACCATTCACCAACTTCTCTTGCTCTTAGTCTCACTCACTCTTCCCCTGAAACCACACCACTCTCCAATTCTCTTCCGTCATCTTCATTGGCAAGTCTTTCTTCCTCTGGTTTCCGGTCTCTAAACAAACTAATTAATGAGAAGAAAAGTTTGGATTCAGCCAAAGCGATGCATGCCCAGATGATAAAAACGTGCGAGAATTGGGATTCTGATTTTATGGCTAGAACTTTGATCTCGTTGTACTTGGAATTTGGCCATTTTAAATCGGCTTGCATGGTTTTCTTTGTGGGTTTTGGGCGCAATTATGTTTTGTGGAGTTCTTTTGTGGAGGAGCTTGAGAGTTTTGGGGGGAAGAAGCTTGAGGTTCTTGAGGTTTTCGGTGCGTTGCATAGTAATGGAGTGATGTTTGATAGTAAAGTTCTCACTGTAGTTTTGAAGATTTGCACGAGTGTGATGGATTTGTGGCTTGGTTTGGAGATTCATGCTAGTTTGATCAAGAAAGGTTTTGATTTGGATGTATATTTGAAGGTTGCATTGATGAGTTTTTATGGGAGGTGTTTGGATGTGGAAAGTGCTAATCAAGTATTTAACGAAATGACAGAACGAGAAGATCTGTTGTGGAATGAGGCAATCGTGGTAAATTTGAGGAATGAGAGATGGGAAAAGGCTATTGAGTTGTTTAGGGAAATGCAGCTTTCGATTGCCAAAGCTACTGCTGGTACAATCGTGAAGATGCTGCAAGCTTGTGGGAAAGTGGGAGCTCTCAATGAAGGGAAGCAAATTCATGGGTATGTTTTGAAACTTGAACTGGAATCTAATTTGTCGATATGCAATTCCTTGATAATCATGTACTCGAGAAATGACAAACTTGAACTAGCTAGGAAAGTTTTTAATTCCATGGAAGATCATAATTTGTCTTCATGGAACTCGATTATCTCGAGTTATACTGCATTGGGCTATTTAAATGATGGTTGGGAATTTTTTCATAAAATGCAATTATCTGATGTAAAACCAGACATAGTAACCTGGAATTGCCTTTTGTCTGGCCATGCCATTCATGGCTCACATGAACAAGTCCTCGCCATTTTGAAGAGGATTCAAAGTGAGGGTTTCAGGCCAAATTCAAGCTCTGTTACTAGTGTTCTTCAAGCCGTTATCAAATTGGGACTATTGGATTTTGGAAAAGAAATTCATGGGTATGTGATAAGAAACGGGCTAGACTATGATGTGTACGTAGGAACCTCAGTGATAGACATGTATGTGAAGAATGATTGCTTAACCAGTGCTCAGGCACTTTTTGATGATATGGATTACAGGAATATTGTTGCTTGGAATTCATTGATATCAGGCTACTCATTCAAGGGCCTCTTTGAAGATGCTAAGAGATTATTGAATCAGATGGAAGAAGAGGGAATTAAACCCGATTTAGTGACGTGGAATGGTCTGCTTTCTGGGTATTCAATTTGGGGACACAGTGAGGAAGCTTTAGCTGTGATTCGTCAAATGAAAAATTCAGGGTTGATTCCTAATGTGGCTTCATGGACAACTCTAATATCAGGCAGTTCACAGAAGGGAAACTATAGAGAATCCCTTGGATTTTTCACCCAAATGCAACAAGAGGATGTCAAACCCAATTCTGCCACTATATCCAGCTTACTTCGAACTTGTGGAGGTCTATGTCTGTTGCAGAAGGGGAAAGAGGTACATTGCGTCAGTATAAAGAATAGTTTAATTGATGATGTATATGTAGCCACAGCACTTATTGACCTGTATAGTAAGTCTGGCAATTTAAAGTGCGCAGACAAGGTTTTCAGGAAAATTGAGAAGAAAACACTAGCTTCTTGGAATTGCATAATCATGGGTTTTGCCATTTATGGCCTCGGGAAAGAGGCATTTGCCCTCTTTGAAGAGATGCGCGGAGCAGGTATCCAACCAGATGCTATAACCTTCACAGCTCTCCTCTCTGGTTGCAAGAATTCAGGTTTCATTGATGAAGGATGGAAATATTTTGATAGTATGACTGCATATTATAAAATAATGCCAACGATTGAGCATTACTCTTGCATGGTAGATCTTCTTGGAAAATCTGGATATCTGGATGAAGCTTGGGACTTCATTCAGACAATGCCATTGAAGCCAGATGCTACCATTTGGGGTGCTCTCCTTGGATCCTGCCGAATCCACAAAAACGTGGAACTTGCAGAGGTTGCTGCAAAGGAACTCTTCGAGTTAGAACCATACAACTCTGCTAATTATGTTTTGATGATGAACTTGTATTCCATGTTAAACAGATGGGAGGATGTTGAACATCTTAGAGATTTGATGAACAATCTAAGGGTGAAAATCAGGCGTGTGTGGAGCTGGATTCAAATTGACCAGATAGTTCATGTATTCTCTGCACAAGGAAAACCCCATCCAGATGAGGGGGAAATATATTTTGAGTTGTACCAGTTGGTTTCCGACATGAAGAAATTTGGATACAAGCCTGACATCAATTGTGTATATCAGAACATCGATAACGGAGAGAAGGAGAAGGTGCTGATGAGTCACACAGAGAAATTGGCCATTACTTATGGACTGATCAAGACAGAACGTACGACCCCTATCAGGGTGATTAAGAACACGAGAGTTTGCCCTGACTGCCACACTGCAGCAAAATACATCTCTTTGGTACGAAGGCGAGAAATTTTCTTAAGAGATGGTGTTCGGTTTCACCATTTCAAAGAAGGAAAGTGCTGCTGCAATGACTGCTGGTAATAAGAGGCATTAATGGTTTGTTGAACAATAGTTCTCTATAATGGAAAAAGAGTTGGAACAAGCATTTCTCCTTCAGAGGCTATAATTTGGTCTAAACTCACCACTGACAGAGGCGCCAGTGAGGTATGGATTCATCAGCATCAAAGTCACAGTTGAGGCAAGATTGATGAGTAACTCAACCAAAATAATCCATAAGATGTAAATTTCATGCTTCACGAGTTCGTCTGCTGGAGTTGAAATTATTGTAAGGCTTAAAGCGTTATATTCATATATGCACTTAAGATTCTGCAAGAATGAAAGCTTTATGCTATCAACTTCCTCTCACATGCAACACTAAGACTTTGGTATGGGGTTCGATCTCTATGAGATGTGTGAATGGCTTGCCAGGAAAGAAAGAATAGTTAAAACCCGTTTAGGATTCTTAAAGGAGACTAACTTACTGTTTTTTTCAAAATCAGATTATATCAGATACTTAAATGCGAATCAATGAAATAAACAATTTTGCGTTTGAGTCATGCTTCTGTGAATGCTACTGTCTACAACAAGCAGAGAAGGCCTACAACAAGCAGATAAGGCATTAAGCTGCTCCCTGCTCCTGTGAATGCCGCTGCCTACAACAGTCACATTTGACAAAGTGCCAGCGTTTACTGGCTGTCCTGTTTGGGACAGTTTTTTTTTCCTTAGAAAACGAAAATTAATTCAAACACATTTAAAAAAATGGTTTATGAAATAGTTTTTGATTATAAAAATTGAATATGTTTTCATTGTTGTTATACCAAACATGAAACAAATTATAATTTCATTGTTGTTTTACCGTAAAACATTTCTACGACTTGGCCAAACGGTAAGAGGTTCATCTTATTGCTGCCTCCGGATAAACCGATAAATCAAATTCAAGGGGATTTGATAACCAAAGTTCATGAATTTTGGTCTGTCAAGCCTCCTAGTGACTGCCCTTGCTCCTAGAGACAACTTCTTCAACTTAGATGAATTGCTAGAACTATGATAAAACACCTCGTTGGAAATGGTGCAAATATTTTCCAATGGTATGATAATTGGCATCCTTTTAGATCTCTTCTTACTTGCTTTAACCAGAGAACAATATATGATTCTTCTATCCAAGAGCAAGCTAAAGAAGCAGCAGTAATCACAGGAAATGATTGGTATTGGCCAGCTGTTAGATATGACGATTTAGCTAATATTCAAAGTGTTGTTTGTGAGACTATGAAGCCTGATGCATCCCAAAATGAGAAGATCTTATGGATTCCGTCCAATTCAGGAGTTTTTAGCACTCAGTCCACTTGTATGCTTTAAAACCTAAGAAAGAAAAGATTCCCTGACACAGAATCATCTGGTTTACAAGATATATTCCTAAGCATTGTATCATTAGCTGGCTCGCCATCTATGACAGACTAGCTACAAAATCTTGATTTCTTATTTGAGGTATGCAACTGTCCCTTGATTTCTTATTATGTAATGGGACAATGGAGTCTAGATCTCACATTTTCCTTGTAAATAGAAAGTGCATTGTAACGTGTAAGACCCCAACTCAAAGGCTCCAACTATTTCGTACATTAATATTTACAGAGGCCACGGTAACATACATCCCACCAAGCACCAAACCCAGTCAAATATAACAATGAGAAACAACTGATCCTTCCCCATCCAAGCAAATTATTTATGGAACCTTGCCTAATAATCTCATTCTATAAAACAAAAAAGAAGACAGGTTTGTAGTGATTCGAAATCCCAGCATTACTGTTGATAAAGAAAACAAACAAGAAAAGGAAAGCACAAAGGGCAGAAAGGTCTCCACAGGAAAGGAGAAGCACAGCCAACATCGCATTCCAAAACTTCTGATGACATGTTGCTTCTATCAAATTTTCTACACAGCTTCCAGGATCTACAACCCGCAAATAGTACAGTACCCATCAACCCACCATCCCTATTCCTCCTACCCGTGGACTCAGTATGGAATGATGGGTTCAGTCCGGTCCTGCACGGCCATCCTCTCCGAGACATCAGCCAATGATTTGAGATTACACCGGATCAGTGCCTTCACAAAGTAGCACGTCTCCTCTGTGGTGTTCCCTTCCGGCACATCTACCACAAATGACTCGATCACCATTGTCCCTGGTCTTCCATCAATTATCTCTGGATGGACTGTAATGATCGAAGAGTAGTTCTGCAGAATTCACAAACCACACACGAATTTGTATTCAACGAAGACACTAACATCACTGATTTTTTAACATTTGTATCAATAAATTATGTGCACACTTCAAAAGCTACACCAATCAGGTAATCCATTAAAATCCTAACACCTATAACGCTGCATTTGTTAATATGGAATCGAAACTTGAAATTGGAATTGGTAGTTTTTTCAACAGTAAATTTGTTGAAAAAAAAATGATTCCAACTCAATTCTATACCACAAAAGGCAAGAAAGTGAAATGGGAGATACCCATTTTGCTTCAAAGCACTTCTACCTTACGCTCGTGCAGTAATATTTACTTGTACACTTCTAAATTACGCTTCCCGCATAGTAAATGGTGCTGATTAAAGAACTAAAGAGAAGTAAAAGGAGAATTTTACCCTTAGCCTGTGATCACCACCAACAATCTTGACGCCAAGAATGTGCTCCTCATCGTCAAGGGTTTCCAATCTCTCAGTGCTAGTGGTAGCGGGAAGGCCGGACTTGACGTTGACTTCCCTAACACTGCCAATACCAAGGTTGCCGTTCACTACGCACCTGCTAACAAATGGCTTATACTTTTGTGGCTGATCAAATCTCCTCACCAGAGACCACACCTGATAAAAGGAACATGACATTAGTTGCATACAGAGAAATATATTGAGAGATAATTAAGGGGAAAGCACCAAAAACCAAGCCAAAAAAGAGGGTACAAAAACAAACAAAAGCTATTAAATGTTGATGGTAAAATTCAAATAAATGTTTGTTAATTACTGAACCTCATGGATTTTCGGCTGCAGAGTAAACAGAGCCCAAAATATACCGAATTAATCCAATTAAGTAACAATATAAAAAAAAACAGCCAGATCATATTAAATAGTGAGATCATGTCCGTTTAGTTGCTGAGGAAAACGGGAGGAAATTGAAAAGGTAAATGTAATCCGGATCCTCTGTTTCATGTTGGTGCGGTTTTCCTGCATTTTAACGGCAACCAAACGCAGGATAAACTTAAACTCGAAGTCAGCTTGCAAAAGAGAAGCAAATCCAACTCGTTTTAACCACAAATTTCACTTTTTAAACATCAAAACCGGAAAAGTTAACAAAACACAGAAGCCAATAAGCAAAAATTCATTGCGTTTCACGCATGTACAAGTCACTTAACCAAAACGAAGTAATCAAATAACCAAATTACTGCACAGATCTACCGAGAAAAATAGAGAATCAAACGTCTGAAACGCCGTCTTTGGACAAAAGAAAAATGTCAAATGAACCAACGGTACCCAGAACCAAAAACTGACTGATCGGACGCTACAGAGAGGGACTTACGAGATTGATAGGAGCTTTGATGTGCTTAACCAAAGCCGATGTGCACTGGTTGTCTCTGGGCTCGTGCCTGTGGTGCCTCCGTATGTACTGCGCCTCCACTACACCGTACGCATCACCACCGTTCATTTTTTATCAACCACTCACTCTCTATCTATCTAAAAATGGTGGGTTTTCGTTTCTGAGAGAGAGAGATATAAGGCTGCTATTGTTTTAGTTGCAGGGGATTAGGTGCAAAGTATAGGCCATTCTCGCTTGCCTTTGCAGTCTTATCAAAAATATACGAATCCACCGACAATCTCATTTTTATATTCGATAAAAGCCCAAAGGCCTGCTTTGCCATAGGCCCACTCGCCCGAAAATGTGCTGCTTATCCTCTTAATATTGTATTCCTTTTTTAATAGTTCATGACTCTATATTTTTAGATCTTTTGTATTATACGCTTTCTATCAAATACCATATTTACCTCTCACTTTCTCTGTCTCGTTTTTAAATGTGTCATCTAAGTATTTACCACGATATCTTTTACAATATAATTAAAATTAACATAATTTTATTATTTTTAAAAATAAATAAATATTAAAATTATAATAATTTCATAAAAATTTTATTTTTATTTAATCAACTAGAGATTTATTGTGGTTTTTGAAGAATGGTGAAAGAAAAGGTGAAACGTTGACAACAATGTTGAAGTCCAAAATTGTTAATATAGGTTTCGATAAAATTTCGTTCTCAAAAATACATTCCGTTCGTGTTTCAATTTTCATTTTTCAACCACCAATATTTTTTTTTCCTTCCGTCGATTATTATCTAAAATCATATCACATAACAATCAAAAATCTTTCGATCGATTAATTTGTCAAACTCCTATGATTGATATTTGACAGAGTTGACTGCATGTGCCACATACACTGTTTATCATAGTGGATATATGTAGTCTAATGAAAAAAAACTAAATTATTTGTACTAAGATGTCGATCAATTTTGATCCGAAATAAAAAGTAAATGTACAATGTTAACTTACTATTAAGATAGAATTCTTATACATTTATGGGTAAAAATCCTATAACTTAGGGGATAAAATGAGAAATTTGTGACTGTCACATTGGGTACAAGAGTGCTTGTGGTGACAGTCCACTGTTTGGTGTTGCTTCCAGTGAAAAAGGTTTATGGCTTTTGTTTGGTCAGCTAATACCATATGTGACCTGCAACGAGTTTAGTAGCCCTTTTTTCAATTGTTTTTTTATTTTTTTAAAATCATGTCTCTCTCTCGTTTGGGGATCAATAGTGGGTATACTAATTGTAAATTTTTCCCTAATTTGACCTCTTACTTTAATTTAAAATTAGTGTAATCTCTACTTTTCTTTTGATTTTCATCAAAATCTTTATCATAAGTAGATCACACAAGTTTTTTGACGTCAAAATTTATGTCACATCAGTGCCGATCAATTTTGTTTATGAGAAATTAAAAAAAAAATTAAACTCGACTGCTAAAGAACAAAAAATAAATAAAAGCAATTGGTTTTGAATTCCAAAATCTCTACATTTTTTTATTTTTGTTAAAGTGACATCGAAATTTAGGGATTTAGAACTAGAGTTCTGCTGTATTTTTATCATTTAACAATCAGATTTAATTGCTCATTCTGCTTTTATTTTTTTTTTAAATTTCTCATGTGTAAAGTTGACTAGTACTGATGTGATTAGAATTTTGATACCAAAAAACTCATACAAATTGCACGTTATAAAGATTTTAACAAAAATTAAACAAATTCATGCAGAAAGTAGAAATTATACCAATTTGTTAAAATCAAAGATTAAATTACTTTTCTTAAAAACTAAAAAAAAAAATGTATCACTTGGCTGTAAACCAAGAGAAAATTTACTATTAAACCAAATACTAAAATCAAAACCAGGATGAAGTTGGGGTGATGTTAGGATGACTCTCATACCATATCATTAATAATATTTATTTTCCCATGGAAGATAATTGTTAGAACGTAATGACTTAAATGTCCTTACAAACCATCTCCTTTAACATGATCCTTCTCTCCTTATCATGATCAATCATAGATTCTTCACCTTAAAAATATATATTTTATAAATTTTATAGTGAAAAGATGTCAATTACCATCTCACTTTGCAAGATGGTGTATTTGGAATTCTAATGTTTTCATTAGTGGAGTTGTTAGAACGTTCAAAGAAAAAAAAAATGTATCATTAATCTTTGTCTTATCTATTTTTTTAACTAATTTATCTTATAGTTGGGTACTTATTATTGTCCACTTAGCATCTTTTCTCCATTTTTATTTTATTTTATATAGCTTGAATTCAACTTCACAATCCAACCACAAAATTTAAAAAATAAAATAAGATAGAGAGAGGAAGAAAACTCTGCTTTAAATTCATGTATGAAGGAATATTATTTAAAAGAAATTAATAAATGAATATAATTATAAAGAGTTTCAATTTGTGGTATGCATCATGTTCCTCACTTTTAGTGAAGCAAAAAAAAAAACAAATTTACTACTGTTATTTTGGTTTAATTGTAAAAAAAAATATTTAAGTTTAGGGTTAAGTAGTATATTTTCCTTTGAATTTTTAAAATGAATAAATTATCATTTGATTTTGTTAATTTGGAACAATTCAACATTAATCTAATTCCGGCTAAATTCTGATCAAAAAATCATAGAAAAATTTAATATATTTACTAATTTACCACGTCAGATAACAAATATATTAAGTTTTTCGATAATCTTAACAGTTTGACTTGACAAGTTAACAAATATATTAAGTTTTTTTAGTAATCTTTTGACAAGAATCAAATTAATAAGTTTAATTATTTCAAATTGATAAAATTAACGATTAAATTATTTTTTTTAAAAACTTATAAAATAAATTACTATTTAACCTTAACTTAAAAGAAATTTTACAATTAAACCTATCATTTTCTAATTTGCCCTTTGATGAGATAGTGGATAGTAGTATAGCAAATATTCACGTGTCAAATTTTTAGAAGAACGTAACCGTTAAAATTAAAGTTTATTTGTGAATTTAATTGGTCCAGGTTGACATAAGGATTTAATTCTAATATTTTTTAAAATCCATTAAATTTCGATGACACATCTACCCACCACAGACCAAGATGGACAAATTTGGATGTGATCTAGATAGTTGTGCCACATTTGCAACTTGCAAACAGCTGCTTTTTTGTTTTCTTCCTGTTGGAAACGATTGATTGAACCCCAATTAAAAGATACGATTATTGGAGGAAGTATCCAGTCTCATTTTATTTATTTATTTATTTTTTTTTTTTTACAGTTCAATTCATATTAAATTACCATTTCTGACATGTTCAATGTAAATAAATATATATGTATATATATACACCATTTCATTCATATTTTATTTTTTTTCAAATCAAATGAGAGTTTAATTTAAAATTAAGGATGACAAAGATTCGATTTTTTTTCCGAGTAAATCCAAACTGATCATGTGGGCTCAGATAAATAATGATTAGGTTTGAAACAATTTACGGTTTAGGATTTTGGTACCCAATTGGGTTAAGTTGAATAGGGTTCAAATTTGACAACTAGGTATCCATTTAAACTTGGTTTTATATATTTTTTAATTTTGGATATTCACAATGTATTTTTTTTTTTTTATGTTAGAGAATTTTTTATGCAAAAAAAATTTATGATTGGCTTTGGATCAGGTCGGTCCAACATGTTTGTTTATAATAGATGGGATTCGGGTTTGTAAAAAATAATCAATTTTGATTTTAGATTTTATAGATTAAATGTTGAACAGAATCCCTTAAACGATTGAGTTTTATAATAAATGTTGTAAATTTTTGTAGATATCCGACCCATTTCTATATATGCTACTTAAAATCGACCTAAAATATTTAACATGACCTTCGACCGAATTACTACTTACCAAATTTCTGGTGTAAAATTTGTTTTGCCATGATTTGATTTCATGCTTTATAGTAGCAAACTGTTTGTGAACTTTTTCCATTAGGGATTTTATCTCATCTCATCTTTACATGGTAGGTTTTAGTCTCAATCACCATCACATCAATTATCTTGCATTTGAAGTAATCTCTATAAGTCATTTTTTAGTATAAAAATGTGTCAGCACAGGTGGGAAGTTTCAACTGATATTTGATTTTAATTTGAGTAGTTTTTATAGAATAATTGTTGTCAACGTTGAATCTAATAATTTTTCTCTTAATTATAAAAAAACTACGTGTAATTTTTGATAAAATTTGTTAGTGTTTAGAGTTAAACACTTGGTGAAAATTTTTTATAAAGATTTTAAACTCAATCCTCGTCACAAGGTTTTTTTATGATTAACAAAAAATTATTAGTGAAGTTTACCGATGTTTATTGATTTTTTAAAAAATATTTTATTGACAGATAATAAAATTTTACTTCGTGATTTATTTTGATGATCTATTTAAATGTTACCAATATTATTAATGTTAATCAAGTAAACAATTTTAGTTTTATAATAACAATAATAAAAAAGACAAAAATCACGTAGGTTTCTTGTTAAACTCCTCGTCGCCACATAACAAAGGTACAATGTACATATATATGGAGTATATCGTAATACCCGTTCCATATATATTGATATATGTAAAAAAAAAAAACTTAATTTTTAATGAGGCATAATAAATTAATGTTACGATTCATTAAATTATAGTATGTTTTTTAAAATAACCCTTGTTTAATACTTATATTTAATATTAGAGTTTTCTAAAAATCCTAACCTTAAAATGTAAGGTGATACTACCAAAATATGTCACTCCAATAGGAGGAGGACACGTGGATTATCGTGAGCCCTGAATTCAAAGAGACACGCGGACAGTTCAGGCCCAGACAGTTGGACCTCCAGGTCATGACCGCCCTTCAGGGCATCATTGCCTCCAGCTGGGCCTCCAGGTCATGATCGCCCTCAGGAACATCTTGGCTCCAGCTGGGCCTCCACGTCACCACCGCCCTCCGGATCATCATTACCAACCAAGTTGGGGCGTCAGACCTAAACACCGTCTTACACATAGACGGCTTTGGAATAAGCCAACAAGGCAAAAGCCTTACTGAACGGTTCTCAGCTTCCTAGCTGGGCCTCATAGGCATCATTACCCTACCCAGTTGGGGTATCCTGTTACAGCTGCCCCGACCCATCACTGCCTCCGGAACTCTATAAAAGGATTTGGTAAGCGGTCCAAAAGGAAGGAGCTTTTTAGCTTTAAACACTTACAATCTTAAACTTTTGCTAACTTAAGCATCGGAGCATCCTCGGAGGCATCCCCTCCGTCGACCCCAATAGCAAATCTCCCTTTCTCTGTGCAGGTACTTCTACAGAACAACCATCCAGCTCAGCAACACTCATTTTTTGGCATCAACAGATTGGCGCCGTCCGTGGGAAACCACATCTCTCGCTGACAGTAACAGCGAAGAAGTCAAGAACTCATCTGTTAGCATGCCTCCAAAAACACCCGCCAGAGATCTAGGCGCTCGCGCGCTACGGTCGGGAGACAGTTCTTCAGCCGAACCCGACGTTCACCCGAATGAAGGCACGCTCCAGGCGCAATTCACAGAGCTTGCACACCTGGTGGCCGATCTGGCTGCCGAAGTTCGTAGGAGACCTCAGCAGACGCTGCCACTCCCATCGCTGGAACCAGGTCACGGTGTTTCCACTGACCGTCGCCCACCAGCGGATGTCTGCTCAGCGACCCACTCACCTTCCCCAGCTAAGTTCAGAGAGAGTCCCGTGCCCAATAACAGCGAAGGGTTTGGCAAACGGATCGAGGACATAGAGGGACGCATCAATGAAGCGTTTAAAGAACGCGGCCACAGTATTAGCGATGATCTCGACGTACAGGACCCACCTTTCATACAAGAAGTCCTTGACGCCCCTCTCCCCCACAATTTTCGTATGCCACAAATCAAACTTTATGATGGATCCACAGATCCCTTAGATCACCTCCAGCACTACCGAACCACAATGACCCTCCATAGACATTCGGACCCTATAATGTGCAGAGCGTTTCCATTAACCCTAGAGAAAGCTGCTGGGACGTGGTATTCCCGCTTGAAACCGGGGGGTATTCGCACCTTCAAAGACCTAAGTTATGCCTTCGCCTCACATTTCATCAGCAGCAAAGGACCCAAGAAAACTTCGGAGTCTCTGTTTAACATTGTCCAGGCAAAAGGAGAGAAGCTTCGCGCCTATATTTCCAGATTCAACACTGCAGCTTGGGAGATTCCAAACCTTGATCCCAATGTTCAGCTCCTGGCTTTCAAAAATGGATTAAGATCCGGATTCTTCAGCTCAAAACTCATCAGACGTCCGCCTATGGACATGAATGAGGTCTTGGCCCGAGCCGAAAAATACATGCTAGCAGAAGATGATCAAGCATTCCGAAGAGAACGCGAAGGAGATACGAAAAAGAGGAAGAGAGGCCCCACTAGTCCCAGCCTTGAACCCTCTAAGCGGCCGTTCCGCGAGGAGAAACCCAGAACCCTCAGGCCTTTCGAGGATAGGTCCCGAACTCTTGCAACCTATGGAACCAGAGCCAGAACTCCGAGGCAAATCCACAGCTATGCACCGCTGAATGCCTCCAGAACCAACATTCTGATGCAGATTCATGATAGGGACCTCTTGCAATGGCCTCCAAGGCCGCCAAACCTCAACCCGGATCGCAATACTTGGTGCAGGTTTCACAAAAACTTCGGCCATGATACGGAAGAATGTAAGGCCTTAAAAAATCAGATCGAGGCCCTCATCAATCGAGGGTATCTAAAAGAATATGTCAGGCCACGACAAGAGAAATATGATGAACGATCGCGCAGAGGCCCTGAACGTTCTTATGAACGAAACAGACCTACAAGGGCAGCCCAGAAGAGCCCGAGGCCAAGTTATAGAGAGCCCAGCCAGAAAAAACCGGAGGTCCCCGTGGCGAAGATTATCAAAACCATTTACGGAGGGCTCGTTGCTGGAGGGGGATCCCGTGCTCGCAGTAGGTCTTATGCTAGGTCAATAGCCTCTGTTGCTGGATCTCAGAAAAGACCTAGGACCGGAGAGATTATTTCTTTTTCGGACGAAGACTTGGAAGGAGTGCAGATCCCACACGACGATGCTGTCGTAATTTCACTTCTTGTGGCTAACCATGAGATAAGACGAGTCCTAGTCGACAACGGGAGCTCGGCCGACATCCTCTTTTATGATGCCTTTCACCAAATGCAGTTGGGCGATGCACATCTGGAGCTGGTTTCCACCCCACTCTATGGCTTCTCAGGGGGACCGGTCTTTACAGAAGGCAGCATAACTCTCCCGGTAACTGCGGGAACGGCACCTCAAACAACAACAGTACATTCCACCTTGTTAATCGTCCGACAACCCTCTTCCTACAATATGATACTCGGACGACCCACACTGAATAAACTCCGAGCTGTTGTCTCTACTTATCATCTCAAAATCAAATTCCCCACGACAGACGGAGTAGGCGAGATCAAAGGAGATCAACAAACCGCCAGATCCTGTTATCTCAGTGCAATAAAAGGTAAAAAGACGGAAGCCCTACCACTCGAACTGGATGACCTTAGGGATGAAGCAAGCAACCTACGAGGTAGGCCCGGAGAAGATGTACTCACAATCCCCCTTGGCGAAGATAGCACCAAAACTGTGCAAATTGGTTCCAACCTGTCCAGCTCTTCCCAAGAATCTTTATTAGCCCTTCTCCGGGCGAACCAAGATCTATTCGCCTGGACTGCTGCAGATATGCCAGGAATCAGCCCTGACGTCATCGTACATCGCCTGAGTGTCGACCCGGCCCACAAACCGGTTATTCAGAAGAAAAGGTCGTTTGCTTCCGAGCGACAGGCAGTCGTTCGGACAGAAGTTGAGAAATTACGTTCGGCTGACTTCATCCGAGAGGTGAGCTATCCGGATTGGGTATCTAATGTTGTAATGGTAAAAAAGGCCAATGGCAAATGGCGAATCTGTATAGACTTTTCTGATCTAAATAAAGCCTGTCCAAAAGACAGTTTTCCTTTGCCTCGGATTGATCAACTCGTGGACGCAACATCCGGCCATGAGCTGATAACATTCATGGATGCTTACTCCGGGTATAATCAAATCCTCATGCACCCGCCCGACCAAGAAAAGACAGCATTTATCACAGAACAAGGCCTCTATTGTTATAGGGTCATGCCATTCGGTTTGAAAAATGCCGGGGCCACTTATCAGAGGTTAGTAAACAAAATATTCAAAGAACAGATTGGTCGTAATATGGAAGTATATGTGGACGACATGCTGGTTAAAAGCGTCGAGGCAAAAACCCACGAAGCTGATCTCCAAGAAGCTTTTACTATCCTTCGTCATTATCATATGAAATTGAATCCTACAAAGTGTGCCTTTGGAGTTACTGGGGGGAAGTTCCTCGGCTTCTTAGTCACCCATAGGGGCATCGAAGCCAACCCAGAAAAGATTGACGCCATTCTTCGTATGAGTCCGCCTCGGACCGTGAAAGAAGTCCAGCGACTTACTGGAAAAATCGCGGCCCTCAGCCGGTTTATGTCAAAATCAGCCGAGAAGTGCCTGCCCTTTTTTAAAGCCATTCGTCGGACGCAGAACTTCGTGTGGAACGAAGCTTGCCAAGAAGCATTCAGGACGTTGAAAATATATCTGGGGACACCACCCGTGCTTACCAAGCCAGTAGTCGGAGAAGAACTTTTCTTGTATCTTTCGACTGGGCCCGAAGTAGTAGCCTCCGTGTTAATACGAGAAGAAGAGGGCGCGCAGAAGCCGGTGTATTATGTCAGCAAAGTACTCCATGATGCTGAGACAAGATATCCCCCGGCAGAAAAAATGGCGTATGCTCTGTTAACTTCGGCCCGGAAGCTTCGACCTTATTTTCAAGCCCATACCATCACTGTCCTCACCAACCAGCCTCTTCGACATATACTTCACAAGCCAGACGTTTCTGGTAGAATGGTTAAATGGTCGATAGAGTTGGGAGAGTTCGACATCCGTTATCGGCCTCGGACTGCTATCAAAGCACAAGCCCTAGCTGATTTTGTCATGGAAACTACTTTACCGGAGGAAGACTCTCCCCAGGATGTTAGTCAATCGAATTCCTTTATGCATTGGACTCTTCATGTGGATGGGTCCTCTACTGACTCTGGAAGTGGAGCCGGGCTCATTCTAAGCGGTCCTGACAACTTCTCCATTGAATACGCCCTGAGATTTAAGTTTCCAGCGTCAAACAACGAAGCCGAGTATGAGGCTCTACTCGTCGGCATGAAATTGGCCAAGGTAATATCTGTACAAAACTTACATGTATATAGCGATTCCCAACTGGTGGTGAACCAGGTGAACGGCGAATTCGAGGCCCGAGGAGAAAAAATTGCTCGCTACCTAGCAGCAGCAAAGGCATTAGCCGGGCAGTTTGAAGTCTTTTCTCTAAACCAGATTCCACGGGCAGAAAATGCGAAGGCCGACTCATTGGCCCGACTTGCTTCGTCTCGCCAGCTCGAGTCCAGGCGAGCAGTTTACCTCGAAACCCTAGCCGTGCCAAGTATCGACGAAATAATGGTCTTACCCGTGACTGGTGAGAGAACATGGATGAGTCCTATCCTGGAATATCTACGTGACGGTATTCTTCCCGATGATAAGGGCGAAGCCCGAAAGATTGTGTCTCGAGCCGCCCGATACGCTATTCTGGATGATCACCTGTATAAGCGGGGGTTGACAACGCCCTTCTTAAAGTGTCTTGATCCGACCGAAGCTAACTACGCCCTTCGAGAAGTCCACGAAGGTATATGCGGAAATCACCTCGGAGGACGTGCCTTGGCAGTCAAAATCCTCCGTCAAGGATACTATTGGCCGAAGATGAGGGAAGCAGCCATGGAGTTGGTGACCAAATGCCAAAGCTGTCAACGGTATGCCATTGTGCCACGACAACCAGCGAACCTTTTGACACCAATCGTCAGTCCACTCCCTTTCGCTATGTGGGGAATGGACCTTCTCGGGCCCTTTCCCGGAGCGACCGGCCAGCGAAGATACCTCATAGTTGCCATAGATTATTTTACAAAATGGGTAGAAGCCGAACCCTTGGCCAGCATCACGGACTTTCAAGCCCGAGCTTTCGTATGGAAATCAATCGTGTGTCGGTTTGGAGTACCACAAGTATTAGTAACAGACAACGGCAAACAGTTTAACAGCGTTCGGTTCAAAACATTTTGCGATGAATTACACATTGACCATCGTTTCTCTTCGGTTGGATATCCGCAAGCAAATGGACAAGCCGAAGTTACCAACCGAACGATCTTGCAAGGCATTAAAAGGCGAATAGACCAAGCAGAGAAGCAGTGGGCAGACCATTTGCCCAACATACTTTGGGCATATCGAACCACGACTCGAGCACCTACTGGGGAAACCCCTTTCTTCATGACTTATGGGTCCGAGGCAGTCATCCCCTTGGAAATAGGAATACCTTCCTTACGAGTTCAGAATTTCGAAGAACGAAGCAATGAGGAAGCCCTTCGCACGAACGCTGATCTTTTCGACGAAGCCCGAGACAAAGCCCAAATTCGTCTCGCCGTTTACCAGCAGCGAGCCACCAGGTACTTCAACTCAAGAGTAAAAGTAAGACGCTTCTGTCTTCACGACCTCGTCTTGCGAAAAAATGCAGTATCTAGGCCCCGAGATTCAGGCAAATTAGTCCCTAATTGGGAAGGGCCTTATCGAATCAAAAAGGTATGCCGCCCCGGTTCTTTTGAACTCGAAGAGTTGAACGGAAAAGCCCTTCCTCGTACTTGGAATGCGGCACATCTTCGACGTTTTTATCAATAAATAAGTGTTACACATATGTAAGTACTCTTGTTTTATATATATGAAAAGATTTACTTACATCATTTCGTCCAATACGAAACAAAAACCTTAAAACCAAAATTAAGTAGGGCGCTAGCGGCCTCAAAATACAACCCTAACGCACAGACCGGGTCAAAACAACAAAAAAGGGCTACAATGGATCGCCCTCAACCTAAACCCTACTGATCTCCAATGGCAGGAGATCCCGTGCCCGAGCGCCCGTCACGATCCTGTCCGTCAGCAGCCTCGTCATCCGAAGCCGGCAGCTCTTCATCCTCCGGCCCAAGCAAGTCCAACGCGGAGAAATCAAGCTCTGGATACATGGACTCGGCCTTCTCCTTGGCCTCCATGAACCCCGTAAGGTACTGCTGGCCGCCCTCAGACACCACGGCTAGGCGATAGGCCTCCGAGCTTTGGAAGGATGCCAAGGCCTCCTCCACGGCAACCCTAGTATGGACCTCAGCCTCTTCTGTAACCGCTCGAAGACGAGCCTCGGCCTCCTCCGCTGCGGCTCCAAGGCGAGCCTCGACCCCCTCAACGGCTGCCCGAGCAGTGGCTTCAGCCTCGGCTTTGGCCCGGACAGCAGATTCGAAAGAAGCCTGCAGCCGGCAAACAGCCTCGTTCCTCTCCTCCAGCTGGCGTTGGGTTCGCCCAAGGAGCTCCGCTGTCTCTATGCACCGACGAGTGGCCGCGCCCACCAAAACACCCATCTGATACCAGAAGCCAAGTATGAAACAAAAGTCGATGAAAACAACGTAAAGTAAAGCGAAAGCGAAATCTAACCTGGGAAGCAAGAGCCTCAGTCGCCGCACATAGAGACTCCGTGGTCTTACGACCCAACTCAGCGAGGTCACGAGGGGGAGTTCCCTTAAACAGATGTTCTCTCGCCACCCGAGGATGTGCGAAGACGGAGTCGTCTGTCCGGATGGCCCAATTGGGCATAAAGATCGAGGCTTCCGAAGCCACACCTTGGCTAGAGCCCGAGATAATGGGAGTCCCTGCAGTCGCTGGGATCGGAGCCGGGGCACTGCTTGCTGGAGGTGTCTCTGACTGGGTAGGTGGCCTCGGAGGAGTCCCTAAGTCAATCGGAGCCGGAGATGGGGCTCGTGGCCTCTTCTTCGACCGCGAAGTCGAAGCCGATTGCTTCTCAGACCGAGCCGATCTTCTCTGCTCCATCGCCAATTTCTTGGCATGCTCACGAGCACGGGCAGCCGCTTCCATCTCTGAGCAGAGCACACAAACAAACAAATGAAGGAAATGGCGTTAAGTATAAATTGCAAGATAACAACGCAAAATGAGAATAAAAAGAAGGTACACTAAAGCCTTTACCGCTCTCTAGCGAAAGCTCGGGGCACGAAGAACAAAGACCTCGCCGGGCCAGTTCTTCATTGTCATATAGGACCCCACCGTCCAAAGGCGAGGCCAGTATGGCATTCACTGTCTCTTGCTCATACGGAAGAAGGCCCGCCTTTTTGCATTTCCCAGTGCGGTCCATACTCCACGCACGAGGCAGGCCGAAGTCCTCGGCAGATCGGATGAAAAAGAAATTCTTCTTCCACCTCTTGATAGATGAAGGGGTCTTCTTCAGCAACCTCCTCTTCGGCCGAGTACTGAAGACCACCCACCCTGTCTGGCCATGCCGGCTGATCAAGAAGTGGGCCTTAAAAATGTCCATCGTCATTGGACGGCCCACTTCTAAGCAAACACAGATAAAGGCCATGATCAGTCGTACCGAGTTTGGTACCAACTGACATAGCGCTATATCAAAATATTTTAAAATTGTACAGAAGTAGGGGTGGAGGGGAAACCGAAGCCCGGCCTGCATGTGATGTTCATACACGCAGAGCTCGAACGGAGCTCGGTCAGGGAGGACATCACAGGCCCTCTCCCCCACCCTGGCCAGCCGAAGACCGTACTCGCCCGGAATACGGTAGGTCTTCCTAATTACCTCCAAATCTTCCTCCCTCAGTTGGCTAGGAATGTCGTTGGCTGTATAGTACCATTCCTCCCTCTCCTCTCCAGCCAAGGTCTCCCTAATATCGGTCACAGCTCTACGAGTTTCCTCACTAGACGAGGACTTTTCCTGATATTCTCTCCCAACCCCCGAAGGAATATAGGGCACTAGTGCCATGGGGCCTGCCCTTGGCGTACCCAATCTGAGGGCATCCCCCCCAGAAGAAGACGAGGACGCCTCTGCGCCCTCGGAGCTGCTACCACTCGTACCATCTACACTACTCCTACCATTACTACTACTAGGCCTATCGCGGTATGTATCAAACGAAGAAGACATGGTATGAAAATAAAAAAGAACACGAACTCACCAACGTCCGAAGGATTCGGACTTGAATTCCTCCTAGAGCTTTCCTCCCAAGGTCTCGCGATTGCAACGATCACACCAACCTTCTCACTGAGGGGACGAGGACGAGGACTCACAAGCTTCTTTGGACGAGGCCGAAGGCTCTCAGGAAAGCAACTCTCTGAAAACAGAAGGAAATTATGGCAGGTGTGGAAGAAGAAGAAACCAAAGCCCCTTATATAGCAGAAGTATCACGGCCAACGAGGAGCATTTAATGCGGTCGCAGGAATCTAGGGGACAATTTAGAACTCCCAAACGACCCACACTCTTTCCCAGGGGACGTTACGTCCCTCGAGGCGGCCGCCGTTTTCCCTAAAAAGGGTAACATGACGCGGCATCCATATGGTGAGACCACGTGTCTCTATCGCCGTCGTCCTAGACACGAGAATCTTTCACGTAGTTTCACGTGTCCTCGGACCCCTGGTATTCTTGGCCGAGGAGATGGATTGCTCCACTGGTCCTCGGCCCTCTCTCTTCAAGGTCCGAGGAGATGGATTGCTCCACGTGTCCTCGGACCCCTGGTATTCTTGGCCGAGGAGATGGATTGCTCCACTGGTCCTCGGCCCACTCTCTTCAAGGTTCGAGGAGATGGATTGCTCCATGTGTCCTCGGACCCCTGGTATTCTTGGCCGAGGAGATGGATTGCTCCACTGGTCCTCGGCCCACTCTCTTCCAGGTCCGAGGAGATGGATTGCTCCACGTGTCCTCGGACCCCTGGTATTCTTGGCCGAGGAGATGGATTGCTCCACTGGTCCTCGGCCCTCTCTCTTCAAGGTCCGAGGAGATGGATTGCTCCGCGTGTCCTCGGACCCCTGGTATTCTTGGCCGAGGAGATGGATTGCTCCACTGGTCCTCGGCCCACTCTCTTCAAGGTCCGAGGAGATGGGTTGCTCCACGTGTCCTCGGACCCCTGGTATTCTTGGCCGAGGAGATGGATTGCTCCACTGGTCCTCGGCCCACTCTCTTCAAGGTCCGAGGAGACGTATTGCTCCAGATGTCCTCGGACCCCTGGTATTCTTGGCCGAGGAGATGGATTACTCCACTGGTCCTCGGTCCACTCTCTTCCAGGTCCGAGGAGATGGACTGCTACACAAGTCCTCGGCTCACTCTCTTTTGCCTTAGAGCACATCTTCGACCCAGCTTCATGTCTCCACAGAGGGCCTAACGCCAACCCAGTTATGCTACTTCCTTAACCACAGTGCTGCACTTAAGGAAGTGGGGGGCCTCTGATACTACCAAAATATGTCACTCCAATAGGAGGAGGACACGTGGATTATCGTGAGCCCTGAATTCAAAGAGACACGCGGACAGTTCAGGCCCAGACAGTTGGACCTCCAGGTCATGACCGCCCTTCAGGGCATCATTGCCTCCAGCTGGGCCTCCAGGTCATGACCGCCCTCAGGAACATCTTGGCTCCAGCTGGGCCTCCACGTCACCACCGCCCTCCGGATCATCATTACCAACCAAGTTGGGGCGTCAGACCTAAACACCGTCTTACACATAGACGGCTTTGGAATAAGCCAACAAGGCAAAAGCCCTACTGAACGGTTCTCAGCTTCCTAGCTGGGCCTCATAGGCATCATTACCCTACCCAGTTGGGGTATCCTGTTACAGCTGCCCCGACCCATCACCGCCTCCGGAACTCTATAAAAGGATTTGGTAAGCGGTCCAAAAGGAAGGAGCTTTTTAGCTTTAAACACTTACAATCTTAAACTTTTGCTAACTTAAGCATCGGAGCATCCTCGGAGGCATCCCCTCCGTCGACCCCAATAGCAAATCTCCCTTTCTCTGTGCAGGTACTTCTACAGAACAACCATCCAGCTCAGCAACACTCATTTTTTGGCATCAACATAAGGTAAGAAACTTGATTAAAATTAAATTTTAATTTTTAAAATTAATAAATAATATAAACATTTCAAAATAAAATACTTGACCGTATGAGACGAAAGGAATAATTTTTAACGCACACAAAGTTTCTACTTTGTTCTTAGCTAAATTCGAGTTGTAAGACGACAAAATCCGTCCCTTTTCACTTTGGGTTTTTTGCTGTTGTTTGTTTGATTAGGCAGGTAAGTGGTTAGGATAAACTAAGGGTCTTGTTATGGTCACTTGTCCTGAAATAAAATCATCATAGTTTATTGTTACATTTTGCATAATTTGAGGTATATTTGATGGTATTAAAACCACAAGATTTTATGTTCACTCTCGTTAATATATGAATTATTTATTTAATTTATTTATTAATTATTTATTTCATTTTAAAGATAATATGGTAATATTGTAAATTTTTATATAAGTTATATAATAGCATTGTGAGCTTATACTGTGATAAAATCCATTATTATGTTGTATATAGAATCTTTTATGTAAAAAAAAACTGAAATAAAGGAATATCAATTATTAATGATCAAGATAATTCATAATACATAATTGAATGAATTTTTTTATGAACGGATCATCAGATGAATACACATCAATATTATGAATAACGTGTCATACATAAAATGGTGTATTGATCCAAAAATTTATTCTGGTTAGGGTGTAGAAACGATCGGATAAAAATTTTAATAAACTTTTTTGCGGTCAACTTTTTTAAATCGTTTCAACTGAATTAACCTAAGCATTTCGATATTAACCGATCGAATTTATTTTAGTAGATACGGTCGGTTAACCGACACTATTTATATACTTAAATTTGTTACTTTATTATATATTATATATTTAACTTATACTTAAGATTTTTTAGTTTATTATTGATGTAGGGGAAAATTTTATCTCTAATAATATAATGACATGTTGCTACCTCCAAGAATAAAAGAGTAATTTCACGACTCATATGGATCAATCAATCGAATCGCCACACCTAGCAAAAGGCATAACGATAATTTCACACCAATGTCTTTATACTACAGACAAATTATTATCTAGCTTATAGATAACTCAAAACTTATCTATAGAAATACTGTTCCTATCACAACACTTACTGATCAATCATCATCTTAATCAAACTCTGTTTCGAAACACCATATAAATGAACTCCCAATATAAAAAAATACATTTAATTATCACTCACAACTCTCAACATTACATACCTTCCATACTTTCAAAAAGCCGATGACTTTTTGGTCTCACTCTCCAACCGTTCAAATTTTTGACATCAAAAATTATATTATATTATATTATATTATATTATATTAATTTTTTAATTAAATAAATTATTAAAAAATTATATTTATCAACCAAGATATATATTAATCAATTAACCAAATAGTTTACATAAACAATTTGAATAGATTCGATTCATCTCTTTTAACTTATTAATGGACACTCTACCCCCAATCAATGGAGAAAGAGATCTATCTCGAGCCATCAATTAAATAGTACTCCCACATTTGTTTGTTGAAGTGCCAATACGGAATTTGAGTTTCACGTTTTTCTTGGTCCCCATGGGGCTTAGGGAGAATCTAGCTTCAACTTGAAGTATGCACATGGAGTATTTGTCTTCTAACTAAGGGCCAAGTGGCTTGTTTTCTATGGCCTCTTACACAACGTGGGGGTCCAAAGTCTGTTCCATTTTTATGTTGACTACACGATGTGCACGTTAATGGCATTTTCTGAGCTAAAACAAAATCAGGGGAGCCCGACGCTAGGCCCAAGGAAGCCATGGCCTCCACTTGGCTTTGAAGTTTCAACAAATTTTTTATTTTATTTTAAAAGAAATAAAAATTTTAGTTTGACCCCTTCAATATTGTGTATTTAAATAATAAAATTGTACTTCTTTTTATATCCTCTCGCATAATTATTTATAAAAAAATATCAAAACATATTAGGGTATTTTCAAGTAAGTAGGAGTAATATTCTTTTTTTTTTCAATGTTTTATTAATTTGATATATCATTTAAATATATTATTGTTATTGGTATAACTAAAATGCTCTCAATACATGAATACAATAAAATTCAAGCTATGTTTGGTGATTTGGGTAAGGTAGGTTAAAATGGTTAAATAGGGTAGGGGAAGGTATGGTAACCTACTCAACGGTATTGTTTTACCCTAACTCATGTGTTAGGAAAAAATGATGATTGAAAAAATAATGATTAGCAAAAAAAAAATTAACAATTAAAATTTAAGGGAGAGAGAAAGAGAGATATGGAGATTTTATAGTGGTTTGATGATGAGCTTACGTCTATTTTTTCAATAGGTCTCCTTCCGATCTACTGAGTTATATTAATTTCAACAATCACACCTGTCTTGGATTTATGGGTACCAAGCAAACTTTTACACCTTGTCTTGCTTTATGGGTAGCAAAAAAACTTTACAAAATAAATCTCTCTCAAACTCTCACTTTTACACTCTATAGATTTAAACACTACTGAAGTAGTAAGTAGTAAATCTTTAAGCTTTGTGTAAAACTGAGACTAAAGTCTTTCTTCTTGCTCTTCTACTTAACTCCCTTCAACGACCGCTGATTTATAGCTTCGGTGAATCTCTCACAAAATGCAACATTGAAAACTTCATTTTTCAGACTGATTCTCTTTTATTGCATATTTTCTAATATCCAACGGGCACTTCCGATCGACTATCCAGTGGACTGGTCTTCCACTAAATAGACCATGTCTACTGACTGCTCCTTAAACCACTGCCAGTCAGCTCCCCATGCGACTGCCTAGGTACCCGTCAGCTCCTTGTGAAACTAGTTAGGGACCAGTCGTCTCCTTGTGCGACTGGACTCTCTCCTCAATCAACTGGGTATGCAACTGGCTCTGTTTGGAGCACACCGAGTAAAATGTTGAATAAGGTATTGATAAATTAAAATGCCTAAAATACTCGTCCCATGGATATCTGAATTTTTCTTAGTTTCTACGTCCCACATTATTGTGTGCTCATTTTGAATTTTTGATGTAATTTTGATCTTTAATTTTCCTTAATATTTTTTTAAAAGTAAAATTGTTAAAATACTATTTAGAAACTAATATACTATATAAAAATATATTTGAAAAAACTAGATAATTTATTAATTTAAAATTAACAAAAAATTATTTATCTATATGAACAGTGCTACATGACAAATTAATGGTAAATAAGTGATTTTGCATCACTGTTCAATCGAGTAAGTTTTATACATTCATTATGGGGTGATTAGTGCGCACTCAGTGTACATTAAATAAGCACTACCCTATTTAATACAAAATTTTGCACTAAACATCCGATAAGATAGGATAAGAGTCTTATTCAACCCTTACCATACCCTACCCCATACTAAACATAACCTTAGATTCATAAGATATTATTAGCAAAACTTTACAGTTTTGTTTACAAAATTATCAAGATTTAAAAGGTATGTCTATTCAAATCCACAATTAAAAAAAAATCCACATTTAATGTAGTTAACATCAACAATAATTAATTAAGTAAAAATCTGAAGAAAAAAATTTGTATACTATTTTGAGAAAAGAGGAAAACCCAAATTTCCATCCCTTACCTTCAATTATCATCTAAAGAAAACTCTACTAGTGTTAAAGTATTGCTCAACCTATTAATTGAAAATAATATCATCGATTGCCTTTTGTATCGGTTGGTTTTTAAACCGTTTATGGTAAAATAATAATGAATTTATAAATTGTTTAGTGTTTGATAAAATAATATTAAAAACAGTTTTTTTAACATAAAATTAATTTCTTAGAAATAAAAACAATTTTATAAACCGTTTTAAATACGTTTAGGAGAGTTTATCAAATTGTTTCTCTATTCTATAAACAAAGACTATGTCAAACACCCCTAAAACATAAATGATTTGGACGAGTTTATATTTATAAGATTTTTTTTTCTTCTCTAATAGTAAAGATTTTTTTGTCTTCAAAATTTAATCAAAAAATACATATGAAAATTGAGAAATAAGATAGTTACATATAATGCAGATGCACCCGTTAACTTTAAAAGAGTACTCAACTTTTAAAATTACGAAATGACTCTCGCATGAAAGTAAAGATTTGAACATGCCCTTAAATAAAAAGGAAAATGATCATCCCCTTATAATTATATGACATGCATAGTTTGAAATATCCATACATATTGGATCAATTGAGATTGTCACATAATTACAACTCCTTTTGTATTGTTGAATCAAACAAGTGAATTAAGTGTGCATATAAAATTGGTATTACCTCTCACCAACGTGAACCAATAAAAAACTCTTTGCCAACGATATTTCAAAATCGATACATATTTGGGCCAAACAAAGTATTTTGGGCTTAATGAATAACCTTCTTTCATGCACTCGGCATCCAAAAATGACTTCTATCTCTTTTGGGTACCGGAGATGGGCCTCAGTTACGCCACTCAAATGACTACATTTATGTCAGAATTCAGACCCTAAAACGACCCAACTTCTTCAAGCCGAGTGAACTTCAGAATGGCAAAAATGGTGAAAAATAACGCACCCACCGAAGGAGAAAGGCAATTGTTTAATAATTTTTCAAAAAGGGTAATGATTAAATTTAATATTTAATTAATATTATAAATTTAAAATAGTTAATGATCATTTATTTGAAAATATTTCTTTTCAATATATTTTTATATATTAAGCATCTCAACACACATTACACATGTGTTAATATGCTCTTTTATGTTATAAAACAATATATTAACAATTATCTTCTTATCTGTAAGCATACAAAGCATAATGGTCATATATTCTCCATTAGAAAACTGAACCTGCAAAAAAATCTCAAGAGAAGAACAATTCAATTAGAATCACCGAAAAGAATTAAGAACAATTAAAGTTATGGAGAAGATATAGAATAATAGAGAAAATCAACATGTGTTGAAGATAAGAGAGTGGAAAAATTAATTCTGAGTGGGATAGTAGGAGAGAAAAACATGAGAGAAAGATGTACGGAGTTTGAGTCAATTGAGTTACATATATAACATTTTTTAAATATTTGATTTATATATTTAAGTAAGGTCTTATGAGATATTTTGAAAAATAGACACTAAATGAGAGTTTTGACTTTATTAATCGTAAATATAGATAGTAAAAATATATGTAAAATAATATTTTTAAAATAATATTTAAACTTAAACACTGGTATTATTTTTTTGTTAATAAGACTCATTAAAAAAAACCAGAAAATAAAAAAGATAAGTAGAGAGGTGCAAATTACGAACTCCATAGTATTGTTAGCAGAGATATTCACTAAGCGGTTAAAATCGATTAACCGTCATTTTTTAATCTGATTGGGTTAAATTGATATAAAATCAATTAATCAAATAAGATATATCGATTAACACTTAATTTTTTTTTAACTGTTTCAATCGTTTAACTGATTAAAAAATTAATTAATATTAATAATATGTTAAATATAAATAAAATAATATAATTTTTAAATACAAAATAAATAAATAAATACTATAAATAATAATATTAATATCAATTAATCAATTATATTAATATCAAAATACTTAAATTAAATTGATTGAAACAATTAAAAAAAAATTAACCGAAAAAGACCAAACCAAACATTTCTACCGTTTACACCCTGAACTGTTAGAGAGACCTCCACCCTTCTGTAGTTTTGTAACGTCAGAACAATCGATTAGTAATTGATCCATACCCGTAAAAAAACATTTGACTAATAAATTATTATTTTATACGGATGAAATGTGTAGGCTGCTGGCTTCGTTGCTTCATGCAACCGAACATTTGGCTACAGAACCCTCTGTTAAATTACTTAAATGCCATCCATAACGCAGAAAATACCTCAGAACCCTTTTTACATCATGACGGAAATGACTCAGGTTTGAGCATATAATCACAAATAGGTCCAGTGCCGCTCTCGTACAAGCAAGCGCAAGAACGAACTTGCAAGAATACATGTGCATGGGAATTCAACATGACAGATATGGTTCTTCTTACAGCAGTTAACCAAACAACCATACTACTAATTAATTATAACACAATAACCTATTTAATTTATAAGTTGCCTTAAACAATCACCCTTAATGGCGTATTTAGTAAAAAAATGTGTGGAATGATTTTTTTTATTTAATAAGAGAAAAAGATGAAAGAAAACAATATTAAGAGTATTGATATTTTTAACTTGCATGTATATACTCCTCAAAATTAATATGACTGAAGAGTGAAAAATGAGAGAGAAAAAAGATGAAATTGACAATTAATTCTTTATAATCTTCCACATTAACATCCATTAATATTACGAAAGATATAATGGTAAAACTAATATTACTTAATTTTTTTTCCTCTCACTTTTAAACTCTACTAATTAACAAAGTCAGAGGAAACTATTTTTTTTCCTCTTAGTTTTCCACCATATCTACCAAACACATGAAAGAAAACGTTAATGTTTTTATTTTTTATCTTTTGAGTTTTCTTTCCTTTTACTTTTCTCTTATACTAAATATACCTTAAGATTGTTATTGATAGAGTGGAAAAGTGAGAAGAATTAAGGAAGAGAGGAGGGGAGAAAGAGTGAACTTTTTATTGTTTGGTAGAGAAGAAAAGTAAGAAGTGAGTAGAAAGAAGAAATCACAAATCCTTTCAAGTTGAGATGATTGAAGAGTGAAAGCTAAAATAATGTTAAAAAATTCATTTTTTTTTCTTTTCTCTCATTTTCCCATCATCTTTACTAAACAGAAGATGAAATACATTAATCACCTTATTTTTTTATCCTCTACCTCCTCTTTCCTTCCACAATTTCTCTCTACCAATCAGAGCCCAAGGTTATGATTTTTCTTTCATTTTACCAAACAAAAGATATCATACATTAATTATCTCATTTTTTTCATTATCTCTCTATTTTTTCCTCTACCTCTTCTTTCCTCCCACATTTACTCTCTACCAATCAGAACTTAAGGCTATGATTGATCGATAAAGAGGAAAAGTGGAAGGAATGAAGACGGAGAAGAGATGAGAACACTTTTATATCAATTAGTATATGAAAAAAATGAGAGAAAAGAAGAGTGAGATGATTAATGTTTTTTCACTATATGAACAAATCACAATTCTTTCAAATTGGGATGATTGGAGATCGAGTGGAAGTTAAAATAAGATAATTTTATTTTGTTGTTTTCTTTTTTCCCTTTACTTTTCCATCATGTTTACCAAACACATGATAAAAACATTAATTTTCTTCCTTTTTTTTCATCTTCTATCTTTTCTTTCATTCCTCTCATTTTTTCTCAACCAATCAAAACCTAAAAGAAAGAAATTGTGAGCTTGTTTCTCATTACGTATTTGTTAAAGTATAAAATAATTATTAGATCATTTTTCATCAATTTATGTTAACTTATTGAGATAATTAATTGATAACTCAATTATTTTTTACATGATACACATATATCATAAATCTTTCACTCAACTTACACTTAAGGAATCAAGTATTTAAAATAATCGGTAACTCAATTATTCTTTGCATCAATATTTAACCATTTAACTGATAACTTCTACATACGAGTGTGATGAGATGATTTTTATGTTACTTTATACCAAAATTTTAAATAGAAATATCTCCATTTATCATCTTCTTAATTTAATGTATACAATAAATAAAATTGTGAACACAAGGCTTAGCTTATTTAGGGTGAAATTGATTGTTCTTTTTTTCTTTCCCTTCATAATTCATAAATGAGTGACTTTTCTTCTGAAAGACTTCTACTAGAGTATCAACAACTATCAAGCACGAAATTTCCTTCAATAGTAAGTTAAAAACAACACTTGAAGCAGTACTGCTAAGTGCTAACTACTCCCAACCACCTTTCAGAACAGTGATTAAACGGAAACATGAGGGGCATTTACGTCAAAGAAAATATTTGTTTTAAAGTGGCAGAGGCCTTTAACGTCAGCGTAAACAGATTCTCTTGATCGGGACTCTGTCCTCTCTGGTTCTTTATATATGTACACACAGTACACTCCATTTCTAGCGAACCAGATCTCTCACTCTCTATTTTCAAAACAGAGAGAGAGAAACAAAGTTGAAACATGAATCTTAAAAAACCAAACACGTAGACACATTCCTCGATAATTCAGAATCTTGTCCAAATTCAGCTTCAAAGTGAAGAAAATAAAAATGATATACAGTTTCCGATTTGTTGGATTAGCAAAGCGTTTCGGTTCTTTGATCGGAGAGTGTACGGTTTCTCGCGCTCCCGGTGCGGTCTCCTCATCGACTAGCAACATTGATCAATGTTAAAGGTATCGTCGTTTTAAAAATTTGTGTTTTTTAATTTTTCGCTTCTGAAGTTTTTTCCCCCCTTATTTTGATTAGAGAGAACATTTGTGACTGGTGAGTTTAGTACAGTGAGTACAATTTTTTTTCCTAATTTTAGGTTAAATTTCATGATACATGTTGTTTGCTGGATTTTCATTTTATATGTTAAATTTTTTTTCTAGCAAAGTAAGAGGTGTGATATCAAATAATTGGACAAAATCGGAAAAATCTACTATTAATTACGGAAAAATTAAATAGTAATTCTGATATTCATTTTTTATAAAAAATTTAATACAATTACTATTTAATTTTCTCATGATTACTAGTGAATTTTCTTAGTTCCGTGGTAACTCTCACAGAATCGGTTCCATGGGATTAATACTCGCAAAATATAACCTGTGATTGTCTTCGTTAACATAAAGAGTTGACACACGTTAAATTGTAAAAGAAAAAGATCATTTTACCCTTACCCTTATCAAAATGTTTCAAACGCGGCAAAAATTACTCTTAATATTAACAAATAAGTATTAAAAACGCTTTACAAAAGTTTATATAAAATGTTTACTGTTAAATAAGTAATGGTAAAATGGTTTTTTTTTTTAATTTAACGACTGTCAACCCTTTATATTTATATTAATAGAGACAATCACATTATTTATTTTGTAAAAAAAACCTTTCAGGGATATAAAATGAAATAACCCTGAAATTCGAGCAAATCACATTGTATTTCATGAAATTTAGACTTAATTTTATGTGAAGGTAGTGTTTCGAGTTCAATTTCAATTAACATCGATAGCTATAATTAATATAATTGATAATAATTTACAGATTTTGTTTTACTATGAAAATCCTACAATCTTCTATTAGAGGATGCAACAAATTCTGGGGAGGTAATTCAATTGGCCTTTTTTCCCTTGATATCAATGTGATTAACCATTAATAGATGTTATATCGGGTTTAAAGTCAACATTTTACATTCGTTCGAAACTTTATTGATAAATTTAAATTTTTTACGGATAATATAATTTTTTAGATCTATAAATTATAAGTGATGTTATCAATAAAATTTATGATGGATTTGATTTTAGATTATTTTGATATATTTGGATACATGACCATCAAAGTTCATGCATATAAATTAAAGTTTTGAAAAAGAATATCATCTTAAAATAATAATAATAATAATAAAAATAAAAGTACATATTTAAAAGAAGAAAAAGGAAAAAAGAGCGTAAATCATGTTGGCCGTTGCTGATTCCACATGGCGCACCTGCAATGATCCAAGTGGCTTTGTTCCATGGGGCCCAACCATTAACGAGTTTTTTTTTTATTCCATTTTTTAAAATTCTTTTTAGTGTTAATGATTTAAGTATTTAACAAAGTAAAACTTGAACGTTTTACGGGTCCATGAAGGCTCATGTCCTCCTTAATTCAACTTTAAGATATTTCAAACTCTTTTTGTTCCATGATAATTGTAATGTTCATTATTTCTTTAATTAAATAAATACAATTTTTTATTATTTTAAATTAATTTAGATTTTTTATATATACATAAATAAGATTTAAAAATTTCTAAAAAATATTTTTTCATATTTTTAAATAATATATATAAAAAATAATTAAAATCAAAATTAAGTCAAAAAAGTTATCCGTGGCAAATGTTTTGAGACAAAGGGAGTAACATAAATTATCAATGATAGTTAACAATTTTACATTGTTCACACTTTCATTAATGAAATCAAAATTTAATCAAATAAAAAAACAATACAAAAATCCCTCTAGACTAGGAGAAAAGCAAACTTGGGTCTTTGAAATATGTTATTTGAAGGATCAAAATATAAATAAAATTTTAATTTTAAGGAGGTAAGCATAAGTTTTATTATAATTTTAGGAATGCAAAAATAGTATTTTTTTTTTTTCCAATGGAAAGCAACTCATTCAATCCACATATTGCCGCCATTTAGGTTACAGTCTTGCGCTTAAGGATGTTAAGTGTAAAATTTTAAAATTAAGATACAAAATTTGAAGATGTTAGCCTAATTTCAACTTAAACTCAAGGTTTTACTTATGTATAATTTATCCAATTTGTATCACTTTCAAAAGTTCTAACATTAATAATCTTTAAAAAAAAATTAGGATAAAATTGTCTCATTCGGATCGTAAGTTTGAAACTACACCCTAATTGGTACATAAATAAAATTGATGCTCATCATGAATTTTGCAAACATAATGAAAAAGTAAAAAATAAAAAAATGAGTTCATTTTAATTTTCACTCTGTAATCATTTTAATTTAAAAGGTTGATGATCTGTAAATACTGAAAACATCAATTATCTCATTTTTATTTTTACTATCAAACAATAAAAAATATATTTTCACTCATTTTTTTTTCACTTTTCCTCAATACCAATCGAGACTTAAGCATACACTTCAACTTTTTATTTGTTCTTGTTGTTAGTATCATTGAGAGAATATATTTCATAATATTATGCATTGGTATTTCCAATCTAATTAAGAGTTCATAAGGTGTAGGGAGCTTTATATTTCAACAAGGTCGGCTCCAAGCTTTTTTATTAATTCCGATAATTCCAAGAAGGGAGTTAGTTGAAAACCATATACGTAATTAGGAGTAACCCTTTTTAATTCTTCACCAAGAAGGGTGTTAGTTAAGCACACTCAACTTAGAAGAAACAAGAATTAATAATAAACATGTCTTGATAGTTATCTGGTCTAAATTTATAGGGTCGGTGACTTTGTGATAAAAGATTTAGAGTTTTAATAGTACAAATTAATAAGGCGGTAAGACTTGAGTGTTGATCTCACGAGATCGATTTTGTGTTAGTTATTATGAGATCATAACCTGACGTGACACATTGTGAATAAGTATACGATGGATTGGTACGAACTTATAAAATCACAAAAAAATTTATTTAATATAAAAAATACACCCATGATAAAAAAGTTTAATCACATTAAATCAAATTTAATCTTTTTTATTATGAAGTGTAAGCACTTACACTATTTAGTAGAAGAATTTAATCACATAGAATCAAATTTAATATTTTCTATTAAGAGGTGTAAGTGAAAGTTTAAAAAATGTAAGAGAGATACTTACACAATTATGCGTTACTTTAAAGAGATATATGTAAGTTAAAAGAAAAACTACATGTTTTTCTCAAATTAACTACTGTAATAAAAACCAACTGCTTTTCTTAAATTCATTGCTGTAAAAAAATAACTGCCTTTCTTAAACTTAACTAAGGTAATTTGTGACGGATAGTAAGGGCGGATGTTTTCAAGGATGGAAAATACTTGATTCGAGACGTTAAAGGTGAAGGTTCTCATTGAGATCAACAACATACACAATAACTATTTTTGTTCCGATTTAAGGAACGAGACAAAATTCCATTTTCATTTTGTACTTGGTTCCTAAGAAATTTAATGATAAAAAAGAATGAAAAGAACCAATGTTTTGTTAGCTATTCGATATGAATCTTTCCCATTGTTTGTAAAGGAGTTGACGCTTGGCATAATGTGAAATGTTCCTTATAATAATCCAACTATTGTTTCAAAATTCGTCATTTGTTATTGTACAAAAAAATCATGGATTATACAAGAAGTCATAGATTATAGAAATTATTGTTTGTATTGAGTGTAAAACTCATTTTTGCATCAAGCTAGAAACTTAATTAATAATTTTAATAAACTTTACTAGTAACTCTATACATACTTAATTAACATTATAAGTAAAGTTTTAAAAAATTATCAATCAATTTTCTACACCGATGCAAAAATGAGTTTTATACCTGGTGCAGGCAAAAATATATCCAAAGATTAAACCCACTGAAGAATTAAAGATGGAAAATGATTACCTCATATTGAGTAGCTTAAAAAACAAAGAACATTTTTAACTTTGAAGAGAAAAACCAGCTGTAGAATTTATGGGTTAATACTCAATATCGATTTAAGTATGCTTAAATTAATAAATTTAAATAATTTTTATTTTAAATTTATTAATTTAAACATGTTTTAATATTTTCACAAACATGACCATTATAGTGTTCATCACATGTGATGCCTACTTCAAGCATATTCATTAAGTCAAAATTAGAAGTACAATATGTGATTAATCAATCGTCCGACCTCTGACCTTCGATCTTTGCTTTCTAATAACTTGACGATGAAATCATAGTCTACAACCACAGGGAATGGAAACATGATCTCGAACATAACTATTGTCCTGTCTTAAAAACCAAATTGAATGCACTCAAACACCCTTAGCTAACCTTGTAAAGTTCCAATGCCATATTATTTTAGTAATTTGACTTGTCCAAATTCCAAAATAATGTAGCATCTGAATGTTCTCGTTATTAACAAGGAGTGCTTAGTTCCCCTTGGTGTCCTCATAAAAGTTGGTTACCATACTTTTATTTGTTTTAAAGAACTCAGCAAGAACCCAAAGTTCATAGTTATTCACTCTCCTCACATCACAGACTACCCAGAGAGAGCGAGATTTTTCACTAAGAACGGACAAGGTTTATCATCTGTTTACTCACTAATTTGTTTTGCTAACATTTGTGTAGCAAGCCATGGCATGCACAACAATGACAATTCCCACATCTCCAGCTGCCACAGCAATGAAGGACGTCTTAAAAGAACAGAATGGTCTTCGCCGATCACAATCCGTCAAAGAGCTTGGCAAACGAGCTGCTGCTGGTATTCATAGATCTCGATCAGATAACCACCTTTGTTACTCTATTAACCGCATTCGTGCTGCATCAATACAGCCAAAACTGAAGAACAGTCATTCTGTTGGGATCTTCCAATTCCAAATATCTAGCTCCATAATCCCAAACTCATTGAGATCGCTTTTGTTCGATCTGGAGACAAGTAAGGATATGAGCATGGTGGATAGAGATATGAATGTCGTAGTGAATTTTGAAGAGACCGATGAAGAAGAGAAGGAAATAAAGAGGGGGAATTGGGTGGAGAGGTTGCTGGAGATACGACGCCAATGGAAGAATAGACAGCCAGAAGAGAGTGTAGATGGTGATGAGATTCGTGATGAAAACGAAAACGAAAATGTTGATTGTGATTGTGACTGTGATGAAGACGATGGCGGATGTGTGGTAGCATACGATTCAAGAGAAGAAGAAGAAGAAGGAGTTCAAGAGAGATATGATCGAGAATCATTCTCTAGGTTATTGGTTCAGGTGCCATGGTCTGATACCAAGCTATTTTCTCAGCTGGCATTCCTATGCAACATAGCTTATGTTATACCAGAGATCAAGGTATGCTTCTTTGTTTTCTTATATAACAAGTTGGTGAATCATATAGATTATTTAGAAATAATCATTAAAATGTCAATAAAATTGCAAGGGTTTTCTCGTCTTTCCTCCCTCGGTTCTCTCCACTACCTTTTTTCCTGCTACTAGCCCATGAGCTTAAGGCTATGATTAGTAGAGAGGAAGGAATAGAGATAAAAAAGAGTGATCTTTCTATTGTTTGGTAAGAAAGGAAAGTGAGAAGAAAGAAGGGTGGGATAATTGGTGTCTTTTTTCCCACACGTACAAATCACAATACTCTCAAATTGGGATGATTGGAAAGTTAAAACTAAAATAAACTATTTTTTATCGCCTTTTTCTTCTTTGAAAGTGGAAGACATCAATCATCTCCCCCTACTTTCCTATCACTTTTTAGCCAAATACAATTTGCACTAGAATTGTCATAGTAAGGACTAGGCTTTGGCTATTCAATTTTTTTTAAATATCGTAGTTTAGTGTATTATATGGTATTACAAACCTAAATTTTCAGTTTTGGATATCAGATATAACAAGGGATAGAAAAGAAGAATTCTAATAAATTTTACTTCCTCCTCATAGCATTTTAGTAGTTTTCTTTCTTCCCCTCCCCCCACCCTTTCCTTTTTTTCTAAGCGGAGGGTCAATTAATTGTTTCTAGTACAAAGAAATAACTTCAACCTAACAATATGCAGGCCGAAGATTTGAGAAGATACTATGGCCTACAGTTTGTAACATCTTCCATGGAAAAGAAAGCAGAGGCTGCTACAATCAAAGAAGAACTTGATCAGGACTCTACTTGCGTACCTGTTGCTAGGCCAGAGGCTACTGAATCCAGATCAGAGAAAGCCATAGAATCCAAGCAGAAGCGTCCAATCTGCTCATCTGTTGCTCATGAGATTGCTGCTTCAGCTGCGTCATACGTTCAGTCACGTGCAAAGGACCTTTTATCCCTTGGCTCTGAGTCACTGCAGGAAAGTGATGCTGTAGATTCTAATAAAAGTGGAAACCAGCCCAAAGAAGAGGGTGAGAATTCATCCCGAGTGTACAAATCGGTGGTTGCTGCTCATGCAGCAGCAACTACAATGACTGCAGTAGTTGCAGCAGGGGAGAAAGAAAAGCAGGAGGCAGCAAAGGATCTTCAGTCACTTCACTCTTCACCTTGTGAATGGTTTGTTTGTGATGATACGAGCACATATACTCGCTGCTTTGTGATCCAGGTAATTCCTTCTTAAGCCCAGTCATTTTTGCATGATTCTAAATTCACCTAGCAGGTAAGACACTCATATAGAAGCTAATGCAAATATCAGATACATTATTCAAATTTCACTTTTGACAAAGATAAGTATGTCACCAGTAATGCTCAATATGTTAATTATCTTTTGAGCTGCAGGGATCAGACTCCCTGGCATCTTGGCAGGCAAACCTGTTTTTTGAACCCACTAAATTTGAGGTAGGCCTCAAAACTTTTTCATTGATTACTCCTTGATTCTGAATTTAGGCAGCACAAAGATGAAAAGTGAACAAACAAAACCATTCAGAATCTATTATCCTCTTGCAGGGAACAGATGTGATTGTTCATAGAGGAATTTATGAAGCTGCTAAGGGTATATATGAACAATTCATACCAGAAATTATGGACCATTTGAAGACACATGGTGATCGTGCAAAATTTCAGTTCACTGGTCATTCCCTCGGGGGTAGTCTTTCCCTTTTAGTTAACTTGATGCTACTAACTAGGAAGGTTGTAAAGCCTTATGCTCTTCGACCAGTTGTCACTTTTGGCTCCCCGTTTGTGTTTTGCGGAGGCCAAAAGATACTCAAGGACTTGGGGTTGGATGAAAGCCATGTTCAATGCGTGATAATGCATAGAGATATTGTCCCAAGAGCCTTCTCCTGCAAATATCCTAACCATGTGGCTCTAGTCCTCAAGCGCTTGAATGGCTCCTTCCGAACACACCCTTGTCTAATTAGAAATGTGAGTATCATCTTGAATGCTTATCATCAAGATAGTATCCATGCACAGAATAACCCATATTTAAATTTAGGATTTAGCTTTGTAAGACATATCTTATTCACTTTCTCTTATCTCTGGGTGTTATGCAGAAACTTTTGTACTCTCCACTGGGTAAACTATTCATTCTCCAACCTAATGAGAAGACATCTCCTCCACACCCTCTACTGCCTCCAGGGAATGCTCTCTATGCTCTGGACAAGACCCAATGTGGGTACTCCACAGGTGCCCTTAGGGCGTTCCTGAATCGTCCCCACCCACTGCAAACTCTGAGTGATCCTACAGCCTATGGCTCAGAAGGTTCAATCCTAAGAGACCATGATTCAAGTAACTATTTGAAAGCAGTGAATGGGGTTCTAAGGCAGCACACGAAGACGGTTGTTCGGAAAGTGAGAAAACAGAGGAACATGTTGTGGCCATTACTCACCTCGCCATCTCCACACTCATGGAGCCATGATAGGAGTTTTGATAGTAAGAGGTTAGCAAAGGAGATAATGACTGGTGTCTGAAACCTTTCTTGAGACTTCTCCATAAATATACAGAGGGTGTTCAGAAGATATTGAGTTAATGATCTTATAAATTTCTTTACACATGTTTTCTGTACATCTCTTTTGTGTAATTTACTAAACTACTTACTCATCTCTGTATATGCATTGCTAACACTCTGAATAAAATGGCTAACACTGTTATTAAAATGGCAAACAGTTCTTGTAGAAGTTCTCAGAAGTTTTCTGCAAGTTTTTGTTATTCTTATTTTGGTCATAAAAAACTTCACATTTTTTATAAGTATACTTTGTGTAGAAAGGCACCAAGGGGGGTGCCACTAAAGACTAAATCTAAATTTCTAATGTAAATAGTTATACCCATGAAACAGCTTTCAGCTATAAAAAGAAGTAACCAGAAAGCAAAAAATTAGGAATAGATTTACCACCGAATTTATCCAGCAGATTTAGGACTGCAAATAGTGCTTTCCTATCTGGAACTTGGACCCATAAATTGGATTCTCCGGAGGAAAGCCATCTTAGCCGAGCAGCACTCTTTCTTTTAGGGTTATTTTCCAAATCCAAAACCCTTAGGCTCTGCATGGCAGCACTGTGAAAGAATTACCACCCATAACTACCTGGGATGATGGTCGTAAGATGGGCTCATTTCCTCCACGTTTTGCTTTCTGTAAATTGTTAATACAACTTCTCATAACTGTAGTTAAAATTGCAATGTATGCATTACCACACATAAGGGGAGGGGGGATTGCTACTCATGCAATAAGGAAAAGGCTTAACTAATGCTAGTGAAGGCATGTAATGCAGTGTGGTGTCGCCCATCAGGACATGGAAGAGGATTGGGACTTTTTTTTTTATATTATTATAAGTTTTCAGCTAATATCAACCGAAGAATAAAAAAATATATTATAGAAAAAGCTCCACTATTTTTTACAAGTACAAGTTTTAATGTATGCACAGAACCAAATATAACAAAATTCTAAAGTACTCAAATAAAAAAAATACTATAATTATCATAATAAAATTTCTACTCCAAACCAAAACTGAATAACATTGCAATTGCTAACATAATTGTACAGACTTCAATGTGTAAATCCAGGGAAGGATTGCCACAACATACTACTCTATGGAATCCTTCTCTGGTGTTACAATATCAATCACAAAGAAAAAGAAAAAGAAGAAGGTGTAGCATAAGACTAACCCACATTCCCCCAACAACAATATGAACTCAAAATCCCTCTAGCCCTATCAAGGTTATGCAATTTAATCATAAAACTTCAAGAAAGGACAATGGATTAACTAAACATACACTTTGACTCTAGGCAAAGAAAGAAAAATATTCATGCCTGCAGGACTAGATGGCAAAGAGATCAATTAACTTATCGTGTACCCCCTTCAGCCATCTTTTGGAGTATCTCGTGAGCTGTATTGAATATACCAAGAGTAGGTTGGTTGCATACAAAGCACTTCTTGTTCTTTGCATGATGCAGGAAAAAGAAACAACATATATAATTAGTGTATGTTTAAAATCATAAGATAGGTGCTATTTAAGGTAAAAAAGTTAAAAGCTAAAGAGTGCTGAAGCACCAAAAAAAAAAAAGATAGCAACAAAAAAACAATGTCCATAATAAAATAGTACAAATTAATGAAAAATTGAATTTGGGTCTTAAGGAAAGTTACTACAGGGACTAAGCAAACCAAGTTTTACACCTGTGGATGTATGTCTACATGTAGTTCCTAAACTACGTGAAAACGGAACTCCGATCCTCATTTCTTGTGCATAACTCTTTGCATATGCTGAACAAAAAATGCATCTAACTTATATGAACAAATAAATTACACATTATCAAATATAATAAAAATCAACACCACACTTAAAATGATTAGGCCGAAAAAAAAACTGATAAATAAATGAGAGGCATAGGGAAACTACCTTTAAAGCACAATGCTCGCAGAAGTAGTGCTTGCACTTAGTCACAACAGGATCCACAAAAGGTTCCCTACAAATGAAACATGCAAAGGGCAAAGAGTCATCATCATCTTCATCACTTTGTTCTGCACCCTCCTCACCCTCATCATCACCTCCCAAAGCCAAATTTCTCTTCCTCACTTTCTCTGCTTCCTCCCACTCCTTCTCTAACTGCCATCCAGGTTTGTAATCCCCCCGATCATGCATGAACTTACAAGAATCTCCGTATCCACAATATCCAGTCTCTTTGTAATCCTTGCATATATCTGGCTGATAATCAAACCTTGCCGACACCCTAATGTGAGCTGAAGCCCTAAGAGGTCCATGTGATCCACCAGCTTTCTCGCTGGAAACTGTCTGTTCTCTTCTGAACCCAGCTTTGTGATCGGTATACCCATGGATTCCTATATACAACTTTTCATTAGAACTCTTGTTCTTCCCCTTTAAAGCCTCCTCCGCTCGCTTGAGAACTCTCTCGCGGATAGCCCGGGCGTCTTTTGTAAACTCTGTCTCAGTCTCCAGTGTAGCCGTTGCTCTGCTATCATGTTGAACTTGAATTTCCTTCGATGACTCAAACTGAAAGACTGGTTCGTCGGACTTTGTTTTCACTTCTGTGGAGGCAGTGCTCTTACGAGGCCCACTTGAAAAGTACAACTTATTATCAGGTTTTGGGGCCTTCTTCAGATTATGAAACAATGAGCTTTCACTCTTTGAATCTTCATATTCATCTTCTTGAATTGTCCTTTTTCTAATGTTTTTGTTTTTTGATGGCTTTCTAAAGAAGTTGCAGACTGAAAATAAAAATAAATAGTAACATCAGCACAATGACAAAAATAAGTACTCTTGAAAAGAGAAAAAAAGGGAAAATGAAAATTAACAAAAGAATGCAAAACAAATAGATGAGTTTAGAGATGAAAAGATTTGTACCTTGTTCAGACTTTTGAGGTTCGCCTAAATCCGCCATGTTAATAGAAAAGAAAACAAAGATCTACTGCTCCAACAGCTGACTTAGATGTACTGGTTCTTACAACTGCTACAATCTATCACCTGCAAATAGTTAGTTAGTAGAGAATCAGTCCCAGTCTTAGTAATTATCTAAAAATTTGAATGATATATATTAGGAAATAGCTTATTATATTAGGTTTTCTATCTATATGTACAAACAGTAACAAACAAATAATTAAATCTTATATATCTTAGTATATTCACTAACAAAGAGAATGAACAAAATGCAAGATACATACCTAAAAAAAAGGAAATAGAGGATCGTTGGATCAGGGGAGAGATCAGACAGTGTGTGTGCATGATTGAAAGGGAGAGGTGGGCTCCATGCTTGGTGTTAGACTTTTGATGGCAGTAACCAAATAGTTTTTTTCCTTCTTATTTTTTATTTCCAATGTAAACTTCAGTACAAGTAAAGAAATCGGATGTAAATACCTATATATAACTTTTAAAGAATTAATTTTTTTATTGAAGCAGAGGTGGAACTTATAACTTCTTAACTACTCATATTCTTAATCTTAGTAACCCATATTTTCTCTTTCCAATTGTCTTTCTTTTTAATTCCTTTACATTTCCTCTCACATTCCCTTTCATTTCCAATTCACATATATCAAACACTGTGTCCCTCTCTGTAATAAGGGTGTAAACAAAAATTTACCTTTTTTCTTTGATTCTGTTTCAATAGATCATAATTGATTAACTTGGTTACAACTCGAGCCATGATAAGCATCTCATAAAGTGATTTAAGAATCCAAAAACCAAGAAAAACTAATACTTAATTTGTTTAAAAAGTGTATATAGGAAAATCATGTTACAAAGAAAGCAGCCTGATTAAAAAAAAAAAAAAAAAACTATTCATAAGTCGAGTAGAAACTGTTATTAAAAACAGAAAAGTGTAATTGATCAAATATATTTATAAACTGGAACAAACAGAACAAAAGTATGATTCTATAGTATGGAGCAAGGAATATTAACTTTTGGGGGGGGGGGCGAATAATTTTATGAGAACATTGAATATGTGAAATTCGACCGATAATAATGTAAAGTAAAAGCTCATGAACTTATAAAAACAGAAAAGTGTCATTTATCAAATACACACATTTATAAACTGGAACAGAACAGAACAAAAGTATGAATCTATAGTATGGAGCAAGGAATATTAACTTGGGGAGAATACTGAATATGTGAAATTCGACCGATAATAATGTAAAGTAAAAGCTAATGAACTTATAAAAAATTATGCTTGTCAACTACTAAATTTTTTTTTTATAAATTATTCAATGTAAAATACATTTTACATCCTTAAAGTTTACCACTTCTTTTAATTTACATCTTTTGAGGTTTGAGCTATTCCAATATAATCAAGGGTTAGGCTAGCATTCTAATCAAGTCTTTTATTGTGCTAACGTTAACTTAGTCCCCTTCTCTTCTTCTTTTTTTTATACAAAGGTGGAGAGGGGGAATCGAACTGGCCGGGATCTCCGATATGGAGGACTTGAAAGTAACCATTAGGCCAAGAGAATTTGATTACTTAGTCCCCTTCTCAAAATTGTATGGAATTTCACGATTGAAATGCTAGCTTAATGTGTGATCCTTAATTGGAACAATTCAAATCTCAAGAACGTTTATCAAAGTGGAGAATTTATAAGTATTGTAATAACTATTTACATTTTACAAAGTTACCCTGGGTTAAATTAATGTGAAATTTATTGTGGATTTAGGGCTTTACATTAGATTAGAGACTAAGTAAAAAATTAAAAAAATGAAACTCCAACAAAAAAACAGTAAACATTTAGAAGTAGTATCATTATCATTAATTATTAATTAAAAGAAAAAAAGGAATAATAGTGCATGAAAGGCAAAGGTGAAAAAATAAAAGAAAATTCACAGTTGAACCCAATTCAATAAAGTTCGGAAAAGATGGAGGAAAGCTCAAAGCATACCCAAAATCTGATCTTCAAGACTGTTCCTATTTTTTTTTCAATTTGTAATTGCTTCTAATTTACAATTACTTCATTAGGGATGTCAAAAAGCGGAAAAATAGGCAAGTCTTATCAGTGCTGTTCCCTTAAAAAGAAGAAAGGGAGAAAATAAAATATTAAGATAATAAGATTTCTTGTGGAAATGGTAGAAGTATGACTGATATATGGTACTTAGAATTTTGAATTAGTTTTTGGTTTGCATTGTCATACTGAAGTTCAACCAGTGTTCTAAAGTAAAAAGTAAAAAGTAAAAAGTTAGTCCTATGGCTATTTGTAAACCCCATTCAATTCACTTTTTGGTTTTTAATTGCTGGGGCTAGCAGTCAATCTTTCATTGAGAGACTAGCTTTAAATTTGGCGGGGCAGCCTCTGAAATTTGTACAAATCTCTTGAGAAATTTGTATACATTTCTTGAAAAGAATTCAAATTTTGACGGCCTGATTGACCCCCATCCCATTACTTGGCTCCGTCCCTGGTATGGAGACGCAAACAATATAAAAGAATTATCATAAAACATAGTTTAATTTATTAAATACAATCATGCTATTAATGCATGCCTCACAAAGCTATGGAGGGGCTGCTCCTTCAGTTTGGCCTGTTCGCCTGCTTTGGGGAGGTGTTTCCTAAGACAGTGCCGTATCTGTTGAAAAATCGCGTGCCACTCTTAACAACTCTCTAACCTGATTTTGTTCCATCTTCCTCTCAATCTCTCTCAGTCAAAACCGCAGCTCTCCTCCCCAAACAGCTATATTTCCTTGCACTTCAAAGCAACCAAACCCACACCCAAATTAGCGATTGAACAAAGTTGATGCTTCTCAAATTTAACAGAATCCAAAAGAATTAATTAACCAACTGGAAATTCTCAAAATACGACAGCCTTCTATTGTTTCTTGCTTTTGTGTTAGTTAAGATTTACAGCCAAACCCCCAAAATTTAACCCTGACTGGACTAAAAACAAGAGATTAAAAAATTAAAAATAAACTATGACTTGAGAAAAATAAAATAAAAAATAAAAGCCCTAACTTTAACGCTATGTACCTGATCATGAACCGACTGAGACGCAGAGGCAGTGGCAGTGTCCTTCTCGGCGAGGAAGGAGGAGAGATTTGAGAGGAGAGAAAGAAAGAGAAAGGGAGGAAAGAGAAAGTAGAGAACTTTAGCCGTTGAGCGTTTTATAAAATCACAATTCACAACTATGTAAGAAGTCCTCTTGGGCCATTTGGGCTAGAGACGGTGGACCCATCCAAATTGGGCCAAACCATCATGGGAGTCCAATATCCTACAGAAAATGGGCTCGGCCCATTAAAGAAAATGAAAAACTATTACTACTAAATAATTCAAGCTTAGTCCAGGAAAAGTTGACCAAAGAAAAGCTTTAGCCCAGAAAAAAAGGGAGAAAAAACGATAAAAATATCTTCTAATCGTTTTTGCCCTCTCTCGCTCCTCCTTTGCCCAGATTTTTATCCTCAACCCCTCAAACGTACAAACTCTTTCAACGTCAAACTATTCTCTTTCGCCTCCACAATTCCAAATTATTATAGTCAAACACTCCTCACTGTGTTTTCTTTTTCTCTCTCTCCACAAAAGCCTAATATTAATCCTAACCCCTCTCTTTGCACACAAATTTAATTTAATGCCCCAATATTCCCTCTTGCATTTTACGTCATTTGATTCGCGGACACCCAAGAGTGTTTTTGATTATTTGAGACATTGTTGCCTTGTTCCTATTGTTCCGGATTTTTATTTTTACCAAAAAAATGATTTTTAGGGTTTCCCTGTCTACTTTGTAGATTTGAATTATTATTATTTTTTTATTTGCCAATCTTTTAGTTTTGGAATTTTAACCCACTTTGAATTTTTTTCAGCGTTCTGTGATCATCTCCTTAATAACACCCAAATGTTTGGTAGTATTTGCAGCACTTGCCATTTGTTACTTCAAAAGCGATAACATAACCTAGGGGTTGTCTTCTACCAACTGAAATAATTTCAAAGTTCCCCTCTATCAACAGATTCACCAGAAACTTGTAGATATTGAATTTAGCTACCCATTTTTTTGTCCACTCGAAAGGGAAAAACTATTCTCATCGTTGTTGGGTTTTCTTGTTTCCGTTTTCCTTGTTTCTCCTTCTTCGTTTTTTAATGTTTTTTGCCTTGGATTCTAGAAGATAAAAGTTGTTCAGGTGTTTGTTTGGGGAGGAGGTGTTTTCTGTGTTTTGCATAACGGGTTAGTGAAGGGAAAGCCTAGGATTGCATGGGCGAACATGAGGAGTGGGCGCAGCCACCAAGTCGGCTATTGCCAAACGGACTACTGCCCAATGAAGCCGCTTCTGTGATCCAGGTGCTCGACTCGGAGCGATGGTCAAAGGCTGAGGATAGAACGGCAGAGCTTGTTGCCTGCATTCAGCCCAACCCACCCTCGGAAGAGCGTCGCAATGCCGTTGCTGATTATGTGCAGCGACTCATTATGAAGTGCTTTCCCTGTCAGGTGGGTCTCACATGAATGCATGACATATGTGGATACGGATTTACATAAAATTTCCTCGTTTATATTGTTGTACTGGTGTTTAGGCTGAGGATTATTGTTGTGAACATTTGGTTTACGTGATATGGTTGGTATTATTGTGTCCCCCTCCCCTTAATAGCAGCAAGCGAACTAACTTGTGATCATCATTGAAGATTTTGATAGATGCATATGTTGTAGTACAGCTTACAAAAGTACATTGTTGTTTTCACCAATGTAATTTCTGCTTTTTGCTGGCTTTCACTAAGCTCGAGTGTCGAGCAAATGGTGATGGTACCAGAATTGAAGTGGGGAGACATTGAAGAGTACTTCAATTTTATCTATAGAGCAGGTCAAGTGAGAGGATGCGATGACAGAGTTACTGACCTATGATCAGATGTGTGCAATGCTATATTTTATGAGGCTAAGGAATATATGATGTTTGAATTGGTCTACTTTATTGAAAATGTTCAGGAGTGAAAAATGGAAACTATAGAGTGGAAAATATTGATGAATTGTACATTTTGAAGACACTTGAGGACTAGGGGAAAACCTGAAACAGCATGAGTTGATGATGGTCACTTGGAATCTTCAAGTCATTGTTTAAATGTCCAATTAGTTGAGAAGTATGTGCATCTTTGTGCATTTGTGTGTCCACTCATATTATTTTTGTCTACAGGTTTTCACTTTTGGGTCTGTACCCCTCAAGACTTATTTGCCTGATGGAGACATTGACTTAACAGCCTTCAGTAAGAATCAAAATTCGAAGGATACTTGGGCTCATCAGGTTCGTGATATGCTGGAAAATGAAGAAAAGAATGACAATGCTGAATTCCATGTAAAAGAGGTTCAGTACATTCAGGCAGAAGTAAGTCCCTTTAGTTCCCATAAGCCATTAATTTTATATACTTTTGAATCTTTCTCAGTTTTGATCATGTTGATTCACTGAATTTTTATTTTATTTCTTATCTTGTTGAAACGTATTTCACAAGACATAACTTGTAATTTATTTCAAAGAAAGTTGATAAATTAAACAATAAGCAGATGCCTTTCTTTTAATTGATGATGATAGGCGATAATGCACTTTGTTAACTGAATCGTTTAAAGGGACCTAACTAATGGTACATTGCTGGTAGGGCAAGGAAAGTTGTAGTGTGAGAGAGAGAGAGAAGAGAGTTTGATTTTTGAATGCTCAGCTATCTGAATATGGTTTTAGTTCAGTGCAGTCAGGCAGAAGTAGGTCGGTTTAGTTCTCGTAAGCCAGTAATTTTTTTTGATAAGTAAAGAATTTTATTAAAAAGCACCAAGAAGGTGCAACTCAAAGTCTAAGGCTAATTACAATGTAAAAAATCCACAGAATTTATAAGATGTCATTATTTACAAAGAAATTTCCTCTAAACCAAAAGTTTAGAGTATTAAACCAACTATCTCTAATAGTTCTAATCGGTCTTTCTATTTTATCGAAGCCCTTCGTTTCCTCTCTCTCCAGGCTATCCACCAAATAGAGTGCAGAATTAACTCTAAAGCCTCCCTGGATGTCCTCAATCCACCCCAAGCCCAAATTTCATTTCTCACAGAACCCGCAACCAGCCAATAGACCCCCACAATTCTAAAAGTCATCTCCCACAAACTTCTAGCTAGAGAGCACTCCACCAAAAGATTATATACGTATTCGGCACCCTCTTTACAAATATAACACCTATTAACAATTAACTTCCCCCTCCTTTGTAGATTGTCAATAGTAAGAATTCTTCCCCACGAGGCCTCACACACAAAAAAACTTACTTTCTTGGGAGCCCAAGCTCACCAAATTGCTTTCCTAAATTTAATATACCGTAGAATCTTTTTCAGCTTTGATCATGTTGATTCTCTGAATTTTTATCTTAATTCTTCTCTTGCTGAAAACGTAGTTTACAAAACATAACTAGAGATCTCAAAGAAAGTTTATAAATTAAACAATAATAGGAAACCTATTATGACACATAATAGGAAACTTAATTAGGACTCTCAACATAAACCTAATTAAGACTCTCAACATATATGATAGTATTTCAACAAAATCTACAAGATCATTCTCATTTACAAAAAGTTGCCTTTGAACCAGCAATGTAGAGTATTATACCACTCATCTTTAAAGGAATCTATAGACCTCTCTACTCCATTAAAAGCTCTCTTGTTTCTTTAATTTCAAACTATCCAAAAGATAAGAGAGCGTGATTCAATTATGGGCTTTCCTCAACTCTTTAGAAGCTTCATTCCATTCCATGCCTTGAACGGAATCGAGAACCACCCAAGAAATTCCCAAAACACAAGAAGTCATTTTCCACGATTGACTCACAAAAGAGCACCACAACAAGAGGTTGCAAAGGTAACAACGATTAACTAACACTCTCTTTTGGAGGTTGTCGAAGATTTAAATATTCTCGTAAGTTGCTTCCCTCACAAAGAATCCAACTTTTATTTGGCACACAAGTCTTCCAAATGGTTTTCCAATTGAAGTTTGAAATACCTTCCATTGGTAGTTCATTAAGGAGAGCCTTGTAGAATGACTTAACCGGAAAATATCGTCACATATTCAACTACCATCTAACCTCTTCCTCTCGTTTGCAAATCAAATTTGGACTTGTAGATGAGGTTGAAGAAATTTCCAACACTCTAGTTTCCAATCATGAACATTATGGAAAAAAGGAATGTCCCAACTACTCTCCATTAGAAAAAGAAATCCAACAGCTAATCAGTGCATCATCCTCGTCTCTTACTAAAGCAAATATATCTGGGAATTGATCTTTCAAAGTAGTAGCCCCATACCAAACATCATGCCAAACCGAATGGGTTGCCAATTTTCCATCACAAAAGACAAAAAAAAGAGTCCCAACCTTATCAAATCCATTTCCAAACCCCCATACCATGTTGCTTGACAGAACACATTTGACAAAGTTGTAATTATATTCCTTTCCCACATTTCCCGAAAGAGACCATCTTTGATTGCCTTCCAACTGCTTTGCCATTGCAATGGGAATACGAAAAAAGTCTAGGAAGGCTAGAGAGAGTACTCTTGATGAGAGTTCCCCCCTTTAAAGATGTAGTGCTTCTTCCACTTGGCCAACCTTTTTTAGACTTCTCAACAATGGGGTCTCACATACTTTTTTCTTTAAGCTGCACCCAGAGGAAGCCTTAAATAGGTGATGAGTAAAGTTCCCACATTGAATCCCTACACATTTTTTAAAAAATTTCCATCGGCATCTTCCCCAAGAGAAATCAAATCACTCTTACCAAGGTTAATCTTTTGCCTGGAAACCTCTTTGAAACAAATGACACACCTAAGGTTGTGAATTTGCTCCACCTCTGCACCAAAAAAAAGAATAGTATTATCGGCAAAAAGGTGAGAGACTATAATTTCCTCCCCGTTCTGTCCAACTTTGACGTCATACAAAGACTCTCATTTTACGCTCTCATTAACATCTTACTAAAAGCCTCCATCACCAAAGCAAACAAAAAAGAAGACAATTGTGTTTCTTTTATTTGATGATGATAGACGATAATGCACTTTATTATCCGAATTGTTTAATAAAGGGACCTAATTTTATGGTACATATGCTGGTAGGGTAAGGACATTTGTATTGGGCTGTGGGTGGGTGGGTGGGTGGGTGTGTGTGTGTGTGTGTGAGAGAGAGAGAGAGAGAGAGAAAGAGAGAGATTATGGAATTATTACCTCTACATGGTTTTAGTTTCTGGTTATGAATTTGCGTGTTAAAGAAACTGGATGATTGTTGAAGCTGTCTTTGATATGCTTTCTTGAATCTGTTACTAACATTTAAGAAGTGATTATGTACATCATGTGTTCACTGGTACCATTGGGAACATGGTGCACATCAGGCCAAGCTAGGCTTTTTATATGTTGGCTCACATATGATATCTGTACCCACATGAGATACTAATGAGAAAATGGATGATTCAGAGTTGTCTATTATGTCTTTGTTATTCCAGTCATTCAGTCAATAGTGAGAATTTAACCCTTATTCACATGTTTTGTTTAACCTGTCAGATGAATTTACCATCATCCTGGGATTGCGTTGGAACATGTGATCTTTATTGATGACTTGAAAATACAATCTTGAATTGTGGTTCAATGTATTTAGGGAAGGTGTGCATGTTATTATCTGATGTTATTTTCCTGACAATTTGGGCATCCCTGACTCGCAGATTTACTCAAAACAAATTTTAAATGCGACATATAAGCACGACTAATTCTTGAATTTTTTTTTGGTAAACTTTGGCATATGATACAGCCTTGCTTTCTCTTTTTCTTAATCTTCTTTCTGCGAGAGGATTTGTTAAAGAAGGAAAGAAAGCAAAAAAAAGGCTGTAGGATGACTGTCTTGCTGATTGTTTAAAAACCATTTTCATCTCTTGCCCATTTAGATTTTTGAACATTGTTTGTTGTCTCTTTTTACTGCACTGATCATTTATTGGGAAGATGCCAGTTTTACATTCAGATATTGCTATCTTCCTGTACATCTAGCTTCAGATGATCTCCTGTAAAAACTTAATCGAATATATCTCAAATTCAATATCATTTTCCAAATCGTTTCCTAATATGTTAGTCAATGTGGTATGCTAATTTTTCCTCCTTGTCTATTTTCAGGTGAAGATAATCAAGTGTCTTGTGGAGAATATTGTGGTAGACATATCATTTAACCAGCTTGGTGGGTTGTGTACCCTCTGTTTTCTCGAGGAGGTTAGTGGTGAATCTGGGAAACCTTACACTGATTTTTTCTCTTTGGAATAATAAGCCACAATAATGTTTGCATATTTTCACTAAAGCAGTGTTCATTTCTGTAGGTCGATCATTTGATAAATCAAAATCATCTATTCAAGCGTAGCATCATATTGATAAAGGCCTGGTGTTATTATGAGAGTCGTATACTGGGTGCTCATCATGGACTTATCTCGACTTATGCGTTGGAAACCTTAGTTCTTTACATATTCCATGTTTTTAATAATTCCTTTGCTGGACCTCTTGAGGTAGCTATGGTTGTCTTACCGTCCTTCGTTTTTTTGTTTTCTCTATCCATCTGTCTGAAAGATTTTCCTTTGCACCTGTAGGTCCTTTATCGTTTTCTAGAGTTTTTCAGTAAGTTTGATTGGGAAAATTTTTGCGTTAGCCTTTGGGGTCCTGTACCCATTAGTTCACTTCCAGATGTAACAGGTATATATAATTGCTTGAAGATCTTATGTTAATCCTTGAATGATGCATATATTTGTTAATTCTCTGGTATTGATTTTTTTTTTTCCTGAAATTTTTTGCAGCGGAATCTCCTCGAAAGGATGGTGGAGAATTACTACTTAGCAAATTGTTTCTTGACGCTTGTAGTTCAGTATATGCTGTTTTCCCTGGCGGCCAAGAAAATCAGGGGCAACCCTTTGTGTCCAAACATTTCAATGTTATAGATCCTTTGCGTGTGAACAACAACCTTGGACGTAGTGTCAGTAAAGGTACTTGCATTTAGAATGCTGGACGGTGTAGAATTTGGAATTATTGCTTTAACATTACTGCTTGGATTTTCCTGAGTTGTGTTATCTCTTTATGGTTCTAGTATGACGGATGCGCTGTTCTGTTGGTAATATGTTGACAACTTGATATGTTGTGTGGTTTCCCTTTAGAAGTGATTAGAGATAGATGGTTTAACTCCCTTAGTTTTTGGTTTAAGGTTAGTTTTCATTGATTTTGTGGATTTACTATCGTGTAGATAATTTTTGTCCATGGGTTCCCTTAGTGCCTTTTTATACAATTTTCACTTATAAAAAAGGTTCTGGTTGCAATAATAATTGCTTCTCTCTCTCTCTCTCTCTTGAGAGGTGATGACTTATAAAATATTTAACTGTGGCAACGGCTTCGTTGTATATTTTTCTTTCCTATTTATTTAGTGCATACTAGTTCCCAGCTATAGTTCTGACTGGCAATTTAGTAACGCATTATCTTTATACAGTTTCTTCTACGGTGTCCTGCTTCTACTACATTATTAATGAATGTTAACGACTTTGTTGGAGTAGAAGCTTATTTAGGTGACTGGACTGAAATTTGTGGCTTACTTTGGGTGTCTTCTTACTTGTAAGGGATAGTATGATTGAGAAACATAAAGGAGCTTACTGGACATTCGGGATACCTTTTGCCCCTTTGGGAGGGCAGTCAGGGAAGTTATCTTAGCATTCGTGCATACTCATGTACATACACGAACAGGTGGGAAACGCAGTGCATGTGTGGAGCAGTTATTCTAAGAAATTTAAGGCTGATCTGGGAAGTATTGGTAGTTAATAAAGAAAAGTTGCTAGTTTGAAACTCCAAAATTTTTTTTTTGGGGGGGGGGGGGGGGAGGATACTATATCAAGGGGTAGGAAAAGAAATAATCAGATTGGGGGATCTTATTTATTCACATTGTGTGCATTTACAAGCAATTTATGCATGTGGGTACATAAAGACACAAATATATGTATTTGATTTGGTTGCAGTTCAATTTATTCATGCATAAACATGTAAGCGTCTTTAACGGATCTTTACTGCTTTTGGTGTGCTTCTGAGGTATTGGCATGAGTTTCTACTATCTGTTGGCATGGTTAGTAATAATTTCTCTTGTGCATGTGCAATGTACATTATTCCAGGTAACTTCTTTAGGATACGAAGTGCATTTGCATTTGGGGCCAAGAGGCTGGCAAGGTTGCTTGATTGTCCCAAGGAGGACCTGTACGATGAAGTAAACCAATTCTTTATGAATACCTGGGATAGACATGGTAGTGGCCATCGCCCTGATGCAGCTAGGAATGATTTGTGGCGCTTGAGATTGTCAAATCCAGAACAACCACATGGGCCTGAAAAACTTGGGAATGCTTCTAGTAGCAGAAGAAATGATCCCTCTGGCCATGGAACTGAAGACGGGATGCATGAATTGCGTAATGTTCCCTCCCAGCACGGTAATCATGGGTCAGAAAGCTTATTGAGAGCAGGTGATATTTCTTGTACTCAAAGCCAAAAGAGTTATGGTAACCTGAACAACTCAAGGACCTCTGACCAGACCAGACAGGATATCAGTTCCAATCAGATTACACATAATGATAAAGGTCAAAGAAGTTCTAAGCCAGAGCATTTGATAAGTGATGTTCAGGGAAGGTATCTTTTCGCAAGGACGCGTTCTAGTCCTGAGCTTTCTGAAACATATGGTGAAGTTCCTTCTCAAGCAAGACACAATAGAGCCCCAGAAAGCGGAAAAGGCCAAATTGGTTCTACAAGGTTGGAGAATAACAGGAAGAACCTAGAATCAGAAATTTTGGCAAGCCATAGTGTTAGATCTCCAATTGATGATTCTTCATCTGTTAGGTACACCTCATCCCGCCAAAACCTTGATACTACTGCTGACATAAACAGTATGTTAAATAGCTACCATGATGATTTAGGCATGGGTCCCATGGGTGAGGGATTTTCTGTTGTGGGGACACAGGGGATGCAGCAGGAGGAGCAAGATCTTGTTAACATGATGGCTTCTTCTACAAGTCATGATTTTAATGGACAGGTTCATGTTCCACTAAATTTTGCTTCAGGTCACTTACCTCTTCCGATCCCACCATCCATTCTAGCTCAAATGGGATATGCTCAGAGAAATTTTGGTGGAATGCTTCCTACCAACTTCCCCTTGATTGAGACTCCTTGGGGCCCACATATGCAATTTCCCCAAGGTTTGGTTTCATCACCATTAACCCATTATTTCCCTGGCGTTGGATTGACTTCAAATCCAGAAGATTCCATTGAACGTGGTAACGACAATTTTGGTTCTGTAGAAATGAACCCAGGGGAGGCTGAACAAGATTTTTGGCATGAGCAAGGAAGGGGCTCCTTTGGTGGTTTTGATCTTGATAACGGTAGTTTTGAAATGCTTCAGGCAGATGATAAGCAGCAGTCAACTTCAGCAGGTTATAACTTTGTGCCTTCATCTCGGGTAGGTGGCTCTGGCAGTTCCGCAAGAGTTCAACTGAAGTTTAAAGAAACACCCTCTCCAAGAGAAGACCATGTAGATACTTTCCAGTATCAAGATAACAGAGGTAATGAGGTGTTTTTTGATGATAGAACTGCGAGTCCAAGGTCCATGCCTGCTTCACGTGCTAGTTCTCTGAGAAGTAAAACCTCATCTGAGAGCTCTTGGGAAGGATCAACAACAAAGATCTCAAAGCCATCTAGGGAAAGTCGAGGTAGGAAAACAGGTCCTTCTGTGGTGTCATCTGCTGTATATGGGAAAGGTAAGAATGTTTCAGAACACTACTCCACCCAGGCAGATGATGACAACAGAGACTGGAATCCACCGTCGGGCAGCGAACCCGCAGAAAGAGGCACAGGACCTCAATCTGCTGCTTCTATGCATGTTTCGAGGCCTCAAGTACCTGGATTTGAACCAGCTCAGACAAGCGGAACAGATTCATTAATACCCATCGGTCCAATGCTCTTTGGTCGTGGTTCACAGCAAAGAGTTATGGATAATTCAGGGGTTGTGCCCTTTGCTTTTTATCCAACTGGGCCTCCTGTTCCATTTGTTACAATGCTTCCGGTGTACAACTTTCCACCTGAGGCAGGAACTTCAGATCCACCAGCCAGCCATTTTAGTGGGGATGAGGGGTTGGATAATAATGATTCAACTCAAAATTTTGAGTCATCTGAGGTACTTGAGGAGCAGTCTGAGGTGCTAAGTACTTCTAGTTCTACCAGGGGTGCACCTGTTGAACCATCCGAGCACAAAGCAGACATTCTTAACAGTGATTTTGCCAGCCATTGGCAGAACTTGCAATATGGGCGGTTTTGCCAAAACTCACGACATCCTGCACCATTAGTTTATCCTTCACCTGTTGCAGTTCCACCTGTCTATTTACAGGGCCGTTTTCCATGGGATGGTCCTGGAAGACCTCTTTCAGCCAACATGAATCTTTTCTCTCAGCTTATGAGTTATGGGCCTCGTGTTGTTCCTGTTGCTCCTCTTCAGTCTGTTCCCAATAGACCAACCAATGTCTACCAACGTTATGTTGATGAAATGCCTAGATATCGCAGTGGGACTGGGACTTACTTGCCAAATCCTGTAAGATATATTTTTATCATGAGCCTCTTGTTATTCCTTTTTTGGTTTATTTTCTTCTGGACTTGATTTTTTGTCTTGCATGCATGTGTTGGTAAACTCAAGGTACCGTTTGGTAAAGTTTCTAAAACAGTTTTTGTTTCCGAGAATAGAAACTAGGCCAAACACAAAAAAAAGGATTTCTGGAAAGAATCAAAAGCATAAAAACAGTTTATAAAAAAACTGAATGTGTTAGAACACCTGTTTTACCAAACACAACAATTTTTTTAGCTCTACAACTGTTTTACCAAAAACCGTTTTAAGTGGACTGTTAGTAGATACTGGCTTCTGGATTGATGCTATGCAGAAAAGAAGTCATCATATCATGTTTCTTTTTAAAAATGGTTATTATCTGGATTTGATTATCCCATTTGTGAGTGGGAAGAGCTGACTTGTGATGGTCCTGATATGTAATTTTCCATTTAGCATAAGCTTCCCCCAAACTAATAAGAGTGATCTTATATAAAATTTTTAAATGCTCATGGAGACCTCTGTACCCTCTTAATCATAAGCATCTGGAATCATTTCCAGGGATGAACTTTCAGCAGCTATCCATCATTTACCTTGAAAAGTGTGCTGTTCTCTTTGCTTTTATGACATATTTGAACTGCAAATGTTAGTCCTGTAGATTTTCACTGGTCATGGGATGTTTTTGGTACGGATATGTTGGATATTGCTATTTTATGAATTATCATACTGCTTGCACTGAACTCTATCTAATTATGTGGAGCAATAGGTAGATTAATTTGTTGTTTTCAATGAGTTTAGTTACCTGCCACTGTTGAGCAGGGAAAAAAGAAAATAGCTCTGTTGAACATGTTTGTATGATTTTTTTCTCTATATAGTTTGTTAAATTACTTGTGTTCACCAGGCCATTAAATAATCGTATTGTCTGCTTCTGAATAAAATTAATCTATTAATAGCAGTGACTGGTTGCTCCGAATAAATTTATGTAGTAGTAACGGTGACCCAGGCCCTTCTAGAGTTTTATTATTTTTTTCTTTTCCTCTGCGGAGCTGGCTTTAGAAATTATTGTTCCATGTATTTAAATTTTTAGCTCTATTGGAGTTAGTTCTGATTTTATGTTCGTTGTTTCAATTGGTTTTTTGAACATGCAATGTTCAATTATAATAGTCCTGCCTTTGAATGCTAGTCTTATTTACAGTATGTTTGTGGTCACTTTTGTCTAATGCTATGTTGGTGGTTTCTATTTTTGTATTATGGTCAGTACTCTTACTCCTTGAGCATTTTAAGTTTCAATATTTTTACATTTTATTTGATTTACTTCAGAAAGTTTCCGTTAGGGAACGACATTCTACTAGTACGAGAAGGGGGAACTATGGCTATGATAGAAGCGACCATCATGGTGACAGAGAGGGGAGTTGGAATATCAATTCAAAGCCACGATCTTCTGGGCGCAATCACAGCCGTAGCCAAGCTGAGAAACAGAGTTCAAGGCAGGAACGGTCGGCAGCAAGTGAGAGTCGAGCCGACAGACCTTGGGGCTCACATAGACATGAGTCATACAATTCATACCAGTCGCAAAATGGTCCAATACACCCGAACTACACACACGGTGGTTCTGCCAACATGACCTATGGAATGTATCCACTACCAGCCATGAACCCCGGTGGGGTGTCCTCAAATGGACCTAACGTTCCATCTGTTGTCATGATTTATCCTTATGATCATAATGCTGGTTACAGTTCTCCTGCAGAACAGCTTGAGTTTGGGTCTCTTGGACCTGTGGGTTTTTCGGCTGCAAATGAAGTAGCACATCTGAGTGAGGGAAGCCAATCGAGTGGAGGATTTGAAGAGCAATGGGTTCATGGGGCCTCAGGTCAACGACCTTCACCAGATCAGCCTTCTTCGCCCCACCTTAAGAGGTAATTATTGATCTTTTTGTTTCTTAAATATGATTTGAACTTCCAAGATGCATTAAGCCTCTAAATTTCTCAAATATAATTTGAACTTTCAAGATTACCAGGACGCAGTAAGCCTGAAAAGCACCTCATACCTGTAATGGTCCAGCTACCAGTTGATGGTTTTACCATCATCTGGTAGGTGGCAATGTCTAATGAGCCAAACTCATTTGAACCAATGCATCCTTTGTTGGAATTGCTGCCCTTGGACTTCACACAATCTGCCCACTCCTTTTTACTTTTGGGTGCTCTTCCTCAAATTTTCTCAGGGTTGATTATAAAACTTAATGGTTATGTGACAACAAATTTGAGTTTACCACTGCACATTCATATTATTACTTGTAATTTTATCACATAGGTTATCCTTAATATTAAGAGTTAAGTACATGGTAGCAAGTTGTTTCTGTTATATTTCTATTAGATGCGTTTTTATTTTAATGGGATTGTTTCATGATTCTGTCAATTGATCTTAACAGGGGGATTTGATTTTATTGCCAGATCAGTGGCCCAGGGTAATTATCAATTAAAGGATGAGGATTTCCCACCACTTGCACTCCCGAACCAGGGAGGGAATGATGGGAGAAACTATGATGAGAAATCCTCTCGTTACCAGGCTATTTTCTTCTCGCCTCGCTGATAAAAGAAAGAATTTGATTTGCTGATTATTCTTAAGGGTGTTCCCATGCGGAGGTCATCCATTCATGCTGGCTTGTGCTTGTAATGTACACTAAGAAATCATCCAAGCTGCTATGTTTCCAAGGACATAACAGAGTGGCAGCGAAGAGGAGATGCTGGACCTGGTGATTAATTTTTCTTTTTAGGCAACACATATAGCTTTACTGAAGTAGAAACTCATGTAGGTTTAGAATTTAGGTTTTATCATGTTATAAAACTGATCCGTCAGGATTTTCTTTCACACATGTAATAGGGTGTTCATTCTCTATTCATTACATCCAGTGTACTAGCTATCTTGATGAACTATTGTTTAAAAAGTTGATAGTGTACCAATAACAATGCCAAAGATAGAATTAGATGATAAAGATTCTCTTTTCATTATGAATTACATGAAATTGAATCAATCTCCATAGAAACTTTTTTGAATCGCTAAACCTTATTGGGCTGGAATTATGACCGCAAGATCTTATATTGATTAACTACCAATGTTTGAATGATGGAAAGCAGTGTAAAGGAGGGTAGAAGGATATGAGGTAGAGGAGAACAGAGGATTTGGATTATTATCTTTTTCCTTTTTGTTTGGATGCTTTATATGAGAGAGCAGAGCACTCTAGCTATCCTTATTCTTGCAATTATGCAGAATTGATAAAATAGGCTTTTTGATTGGATTTGAAGGGGCAAGTGTACTCTTTCAGATACTCTGTCTTCATTTTTAAAAAAATTCCCCAAGGGAGGGTGCGCACTTCACATTTATAATTTACTCAGGTGACTATTAGGGTAATTTGATAAACAAAAAAATAAAGTAACTTGTCTTATTTATATTACGTGGTAAAATGTACACTTAATGAAAAAATTTATATTTTTGGTGAAGTACATATTTTTTGTAGTAATTTTTTTTTTTGTTTTTGTTTTTACCACTAAAATTATAAATTTATTATAAAATATGTGATTTAACACAAAATATATAAATAAAGTAAAAAAAAATTATCAAGAAACCTTAGATACCACCGCTACCTTTTACACTTTTCCCATCCAAACATCGTAAAATCCACCATCACTCCCTTAACAAAAAAAAAATCTATACATTTGAATACCTTTATTTTAAATTTTTTACATTTTACTTCATTATAATACCACTCGGTGCATTTTAACCAAGTGTTTTGTCATTGATTTTTTAGAAAACAACAGACATTTTGAAAGCTTTTCAAAACCAAACACTAACCAAATGGAGTATATTTTTTTTGCAAAAGTGTGACTTCCATTAGGATTAAGCCATGCCCTTGACCACATCATATGGTTTTCTTTTGAAAAAAAACAATTTAAATTACTTCTTTTCCTCTGAAAGAAACATCAGAATCAAGATTTATCAGAAGTAACGTTTAATGATTTGCAAATAAAATTATCTAAAAATGGTATTTTTAGGGAAAAATTACATAATTGAGATATTTAAAGCACCAGTTGATGCCCAATCTATTTAGATCGCAGACCAGGGATATTTCTGAGTCCCATCTTTCCGAGGACCAGCTTTGGAATAGGAGGAGGGTTGTCGAGCCCCATGCTTCGGCTGAACTCATTGGCAAGCTCCACAAGCCTATGCTTGTCCCTGGCCACAGTCTTGTTGGAATTGTAGAAACCAAGCCAGGCCTGGTATGCCGCTTCTTTGTTCTTCATCTCCACTTGGGAAAGCCCTCGCTCCACCTATTCAAATAATGTCAGCACCACTTTAGATATTGTTTTCTGCTCATTTTTTCCTATGCATCAGAAGATATTTCTACAAAAAGTTTGTCCTTATTTCAATTGACTTCACTACTGTTATATTGTATTACCTCATGGAGAATCAAAGAAAAAAACTCTAAGTAGAGTAATTGAGAGGGAGATAGAGAGGAAGTAAGCTGACCTTTTTCTTTGTATCTGGATCAACTGAAGGTAGTGGAGCTTTTGCTACTGGAAAATCCTTGATGGCAGATAAAAAGAATTCCTCCCATGGTGCTAGCAACAATATTCCTTGCCCTTCTTTACCTTTGCGCCCAGTCCTGCCGAGACGATGTATATACTGTTCTCTATCAGCAGGCAGGCCCAGCTGTGATTGCAGTAAATTGTTTTGTAAATGAAAATCCTAAACCTTAGAAAGAAAATTGCACATACATTGCATCAAATATCCATTAGAAACAACCATATCGTTACCTGTATGACAAGGGTAACGTCAGGATAATCAACTCCACGTGCAGAAACATCAGAAGTCACGAGAATAAGACCTTTTGACTTTCGGAATTCATCAGAAATCCTGGTCCTGTAACTCTGTGGCTTTCTAGAATGGATCTCTCTAACATTTAAGTTCAGCTCGCCAAGAAGGCTAGCCACCAATCTAGTAACCATAGCAGTTGTGCAGAATACAAGAACCTGCACAAATCATTGACTAGATTACATACTTTTGCAGAAGGTTATTATGATGTTAACGAACAAGAGATGCTGTACCAATGACTTTCCTAAAAACATAATTGACTCTCAACACTTGACATACAGACATCTGAAACCAATACATATAGCAGCCTTCTTTCTGTTCAACTACGTGTTTAAGTGTCTACGTGTATTCAAATTTCAGAAGTATTTTGTAAACAGCAAGATCTTCAGTGGAACTCCTTTGCATAGATAGTCTAGAACGCAGGCTTGTTGGCTACAACACATACCTTATAGTCAGCATCATCTGCAATATGCTCTTTAAGAAGAACATATAGTGAGGAGAAATGCTTGTCCAGTGGTGCAACCATATGCATTTGTCTGACCTGAAAAAATCCAACAATTTTAGATACCTAAGACATATATTAATTATCATATTTATATTTATATAAGAATTGTCAAAAGAAAGCCTACCTGGGAGTGGGTCTCACCACTGCCCTCTTGAACAGTATTGATAAACTCGTGATCTCTTTTCAAAGCAACATGGCATATTTGACGGACCTTCACACCAAAAAAACACCTTCAACATTTTATCTCAATTCAAAAGACACATGAACACAGACTAAGAATAAAGAATGAAACCTCTTCGGGAACTGTGGCAGAAAACAGAAGCGTTTGTCGTTGTTTTGGGACCGCAGCAATGATCTTCTCAATGTCTTTACGAAATCCCATGTCTAATAAATGATCAGCTTCATCTAGTACAAGGACTTTCACACCCATCAACCTTGTTGCAAATCCTGCAGTATTCTCAATATGGTCTCTGAGCCTTCCAGGTGTAGCGACAAGAATCTGAGAGTTTTAAATGTGCAAAGATTTTATCAATGTCCTACAGTAACCTGTCATTGGTAAGATATACAGCAGATGAGTACAGGAAGGACCAGCTTCTAATTGATTGGTAGCTGGGTATCCCCTAAGTGAAAATAATGAACCTAAAGCCCACTGTACTGACTCATTAAATTCTCTCATTTTGGACTCAGGTTATGATCCAACACCTCAAAAGATAATAAATGACCACAATATTTACCTTAAGAGGGTTCAACCCCCTGCTGCCTACGCCTCCTCATTCCCCTCCCGCAAAAAACCAAAGAGAGAGAGAGAGAGAATCCTAAGAGGGTTCAGTAAAGCATAAGACATCTATACAATGTGTGGTACATATCCACTTGGGATGGTAAAAAACTCACCTGGCAAGGGTTTGCTTGCATGCGCTTTTGCTCTAAAGCAGGTCTTGTACCTCCAATCACAACTTGAACACCAATAGAAGGATGATACTTCAACAAGGTGTTAGCTTCTCCAGCAGCTTGACTTGCAAGCTCTCTAGTTGGGCATATTACAAGCACAAGAATCGGGGGTCGCTTATTATCGCAACTAACAGGAGGTGATTTAATAACAGATTCAATTGATGGAAGCTGCAAAAAAGAACTTCATAATTAGTGCATATCTCATTATGGGTGCAGTGAAGCAAAGATAGCATTTATTAGCTTGAAGAATTTTCTGCTTATTATATATTCTCTGATGACTCTATAGAGATAAATCCAAAGCAAATTATAAGATTGACGAACTGCCCAAATTGAAATTTCTGTGATAGTCAGTATCTCTTTCCAAAATAGAGAACAAACTCAACAACAGGAGGGAAAATGTTTTTAAAGGACAATCTTTTTTTTTTTTTTGAGATAATGCAAATGCATGCAGAGACCACTGTACAACCATGTGGATCCAAAAAGCCCCTACTTATAGAAGGGGTTCCACATGCAGTCTTCCCCTTGTTAACGCACTCATGAAAAGACAAAAGTATAAGTGTCTTACCAAAAATGCTACAGTTTTCCCAGTGCCTGTTTTAGCCTTGGCTAGAACATCCTTACCTAGAACATGAAATTAATCAGAATAAGAATTGCCATCGTATGGAAAAGCTGAAATACACAGAATAATCCCTACCAGAAAAAAGAGAGAAAAAAAAAATTATAGAACCACCAATGAGGATACCCAGGAATATGAAAGATTGTGTGATCATTATCACTGGGTTCTTTCAGTAGCACCCTAAGGGGCAGAAATCGACGACATTGTAGCACAGCAACTTCAGAAAATCAGACTGCAGAGACAACAAACCCTACGGATCAATCGCGTGACCTTCTTTAAGTAGAAGCTGCCGCACGTTAATCACGCAACTATCCAAAAAGCCAGTTCTAGTATCAGCTACATAGAAATCCTTGCAATGCTCTGGAGTTTCATGTTTTCTCTTTGGCAAAAGGGACAAAATCAACAGGTTTCAACACTAAAATACTAGTTCTCCATACATAACTCCAAATACTGTGTTCAGCTTTTTCTTTTTTGGTTCCAATATGAAATTGTAAATGCTGCATTTTCATCTGTTACTATGATGATCTATAATAGGGGTCCAAGTGTTTTGGATTAAATAAGACTAGCTGGGTAGCTAGTGCCACAATTATTTACTGCAGACACATGCAATTAGAATTCACTGGCTCACAAGTAAAAAGAAAAATGCATGCTGCCTCTCTTGTCTTGACAAAGAACTAGGGATAACCAACATGATCATAGCTCCTAAATTGAAATCCTTTCTTTGAAGGTTATAAAATGTTGGAAAGAAATAAACCTTTAAGAATTACAGGAAGAGTTGCCTCCTGTACCACAGTCATCTTCTCATACCCAGCCTCCTTGATTCCTTTTAATGATAAGGGAGAGACTGAACATTGATCAAATCTGTACGCATCACAATAACCAGATGTTTTATTAAAAAAAATACTAAAAAGGATGTTTATGGGAAACTAGCAATAAAAAGGGGAAAACATGGTCACAGAAAAACATATTACAAAGATTGTAATAATTTAGAGCTGCGAACAATTGAGTGGCCACCGGCCAGCAACTTCTGTACACAGATATAGATTCATTCTACATTTGGGACATTCAGTAATCATTTAAATATGGAAGCCACAGAGATGGGACAGTGGTTGAGTAACACATCAAGAGTTTCTGAAAACCATTTTTTAAGGGCTAGATATTTTTCAACTTATAACAAAGTTGAAGACTTCACCTAATCACTTAAGAGTTAAAAGTAACCTAATTCGAGGAATGAACAGTTTGAACAAAATGCAACTGATTGCCACATATTCACAACTGAATCCTTTAATGAATGAACTCTGCAATCCATATTGTTCGTTCCAATGACTTAAAATCAGTATCTCAGAAAAGAAATTTTCAGTTGTTTTACTCTTCCCTCACTTTATTACAACCTAGCCATATCCCAAATAGGAAGGAAAGGAGCACACAATATAAAGAGGGGGAAAAAGAACACTCAATAAAATGGCGAAATAGTAAGTATTCAAAAATAAACAAAATTCATCAAAAGATACAATGTTGCAACAACATACCTGGTCTCACTCAAATAAGAATCAGATTTCCCAGGTGAACTTCTCGACCCATCCTTCTCGATAACCTCTTTATCAAATCCCAACACAGTACTCACTTGCTTCGTAAGAACAACATCATCCTCATCCTCAACACTACTTTCCTCACTAAGCAAATCCCCAATGCCACCCATTGCCTTCCCAGTCTCCTCGTCAAAATCATCATTGTCATCTTCCTCCTTCATTAAACGCGCTCCGGCTCTCAAGTCCTTCCCTCCTTTCCTTAAACCCTCATCTTTAGCTCTATCTCTCCTAAAACCTGAATCCAAATTCCTCTCATTTCTCTTCATAATCAACGAATTCCCATTCTTCCCTTGATTCCCACGATTAATTCTATGCGAAAAAGATATCTCCTCCTTGTCACCATCATCATCCTCGCTATCAAATCGCTTACTAAACCGTGAATTCCTGGAAAACGACTCAACCGAGTCCGAATTCCTCTCGTTTCTCTTCATCATAAATGAATTCCCATTGTTCCCTTGATTCCCACGATTATTTCTACGCGAAAAAGATCTCTCCTCCTTGTCACCATCATCATCCTCGCTATCAAATCGCTTACTAAACCGTGAATTCCTTGAAAACGACTCAACCGAGTCCGAATTCCTCACATTTCTCTTCATCATAAATGAATTCCCATTCTTCCCTTGATTCCCACGATGCTTTCTATGTGAAAAAGATCCCCCCTCCTTGTCACCATCATCATCCTCGCTATCAAGTCGCTTACTAAACCGTGAATTCCTTGAAAACGACTCAACCGAGTCCCGAGTTCTCCTCCTGTTAGAATTGCCGATAAGGTCCGAGTCACTCTCCCTTCGCCTCTTAATCGGAAAGGATTCTCTGCTTCTGCTTCTATCTCTATCACTATCTCTATAGCTGTCTCTGTCTCTACTCCTTGCCCTATTACGAGCCCTATCTAAGTCCAGTTCCTCGTCGTCGCTAGTGAGTTTGCCACGGAACGAGTCGGTCTTCAACTCACTGACCCAGTCACTGAGTTCCGCCTCGTCCTCGATCAGACTTTTTGAAGTACGGACTTCTCCTCTTTCCCCATTTCGAGTGAACTCGGAACTTGACCCGACCCTGGGTCGAAACGGGCGAGTCGATAATCTGCGTACACCGAGTTGTTGGTCGGCCCGAGTGCTTAAGGCTAGGTATTTGAGCCTAAAAGGGAAGAGCCGACAGAGAATGGGCATGGACCGATAGGAATGAACGGGGAATCCGGGTTTCATGGTAGGGAAACGGGTGACCGGAAGAGATGGGCTAAGGAAGCGGATCTGTGGTAGGAGCTTAATGGGCATATCACACTCGTACTTACCGGATACCGTTTGCCGGTGTCGATTAGTTTGGAGGCTATAAAACGGGAAAATGTTGTTGATGATAGCAGTTTTTAGGGTTTAAGGTTTTCAGAGCAGAGTGTGATAGGGTTTAAGGAGAGAGAGGAAAATGATAAGAGGCTGAAATTCTTTTGAAAAAAAAAAGTTTAAATTGAAACGCCAACGTTTAAGTGTAAGATTTCGAACACGTCTTCCTATGCATGCATCCTAGACGCACCGTTTTGCTTGGTCTTGCTTTAATCACACCTCCCTCCATCCGTGTTTTTAGTTTTTGTTTTGATTTTTTGAAGTATTTTTTATTTTTAATATTTTAAAATTTTGTTGATCATAAAATAATATTCAAAAAATAAATTTATTGATTTTTCAAATTTCACCATCTTCTCAATAGTGTCCACCTCCTACATTTTCCAGTAAGTAAACTTATTGTATTACTATTGAGAATCTGTTTTGTCGAGTAGTTTTTATCAAGAAGAAACAATATATTTTTTAAAAATTAAAAAAAATCAGTTGTTTTATCATAAATTGATTTTAAAACGTTTTTGATAGTTAAAAACTGAAATTACATTTAAACCAAGTGATATGAATTAAGAAAAGTCAGTTGTTTTATCATAAATTGATTTTAAAACGTTTTTGATAGTTAAAAACTGAAATTACACTCTAACCAAGTGATATGAATTAAGATTCAAAAAGCATGATTTTATTAATATATTCATTCCGTTACTATCAGCATATGTAATATATTCCAGATGAACGAATCCGATTACCTATAATCAAAAAAAGACATAAATTAGTTAGACCTTTGTGACAGTCAATTTAATTAGTTCAACAATTATACAAAGTAATATCTTGATTTCGATCAAAAGTATAGTTTTTTTATAAAAGAAAATAATTTGACCCTTAAATTTGTTGTTTTTAAAGTTCAACTTAATAAATGGTATACATATGTAATTACTTTATTTGACATATAAATTTTATCAAAATCCTTTACTATAAGCAAATTTGATGCTTTGGTTCAAATAAATCTAAGACAGAAGATGTGTTTTTTGTGAGACACCAAACAACATATTTGAAAAAGGAAAATGAGAATGTGAGTTGGTGTGATATATTATTGACAAAAACATTTCAACACTTCTTATTAATATTCATTTTAAACCCTCAAATAAGAATTAATCAAAATCATATAATTACTAGTACTACTACAATGATTTTTAAAAGTTAAAACGGTAGATTATAAGTCAAGCTTTATCATTCGGTTACTAATGAAATATTTGACATTTATAACTACATCTAAAATATAAAAAGTCATATCCTAAGGTATATGGTGTAATGGTAAGTTTAATTTTCGAGATGACGATTTTTTCGTGAGGTTTCAAGTTTAAATCCTGTCACTGTATTACATATCTTGTGAATTATATCCTCTACAAGATCTTAAAACAAAGATTATAGGAATGATCATGTTATAAAAATAAAAAAATTAAAAAATCACTAATTACTTGCCTTTTGTAATTTGTTCATGTGCATTTATTCGTTGAAGTAAAAGAAGGTGTGTGCACGTGTTAAGGTACAGTGAGTGTGTGCAAGAGTGAGGTGCACGTGGGTGAACATGTAAAAGTAAAGTACGTGTGTGTCCAAATAAAAGTTTTTGTGCGCACAATTAAAGTGTGTCTTTTTATTTTTATCTTCCAAGTAATAAATCAACTTAAATTTTAGATTTTATTCATCTAATATGTACAAGAGCAAGTAAAGAGAAGCACCTTACAGAGACCGAGCCCACATTTAATTTGAAGTATAATAGCGTTGATTGGTTGAGATTTAAATAAGTTTAAATTAATTTATTAAAAAAAAATTTAAATAAAAAATTACAAACCAAACGTCATTAATTAATGATTACTACACTATTCCTTCATTTAAAACCCAACTCAAACATGAGGGGCTAATAACCAAAATAAGGGCTTAAACTCTATTTTTATCAATAGATAAGCTCGAATATTATGAGTTTATAGCAGTGTTTTTAAAGTTTAGAGTGTTGGGTGAAGTATTTTGTCTTTATAAGTTTCGAGGTGTTAGAGTGTTTCGAAATTTTAATAAAATAATATTAATTAATTAATTAAAATAATAAAATTAAATTAAAGTATTATTTTTTTAATCTTTTTAATATTTTTAATCTTATTTTATATTAATCTTAAACCTATTTAACTCTATAATGGTGTTTGTGAACTACCGGACCCTGAAGATAAGCTACATATGTTGCCAAAATATACAGTTAAATTTTAGTAAATAGTTGCACTAGTCAAAAAGAAAAATAAAATAGTGAAGTCGGCCTAAATATGAGCCATCAGACCCATCTTTTTCTTCATTTTTTTGGTTGAAAAAAAGCCTATAATCATCATGAAGGGCCAAGTCCCAATTACAGTCAAGTCCTATAATGACAAGGCAAAGAAACTCTCATATTAAATCTAACCTCGACATCTCCTGATGTCCGGCCGTCACTCGCTTGCTCCCTCTCCACAATCCCAAAGTTGTACAAAAAAACACTACTTTGCTTATCGTTGCTCATCAAGTTGCATACTTCACTGCGAAATTTCTCTGCAGATCTAGGTCAGTGTAAATTATTTTGTTACTTATTATCACTGAAGTTGCAAGTCAAAATGATAGAAATTGAGAGCACTAAAGTCTGCAATGAGTGATTTTGAGTTTGTTCCTTGCATGTGCAACAAAGAATTTCTTTCAGTTTATCTCTAGTAGCTTCTAGCACCATGCTCCCGCTTATTCCAGATCCAGATGTATATATTCCCTCGGCAAAAGGATACTTACTCTCTCCTCTTTCGTTCAAATTTTGCTTAGAACAAAGAACAACCAAAAATTGTTTAAGATCGTTTTGATGTTACAGGAGAAAAAAAAATTGCATTGGGCATACGCCCAGAAAAACCACCGCCCTATGAAAGGTCCACCCCAGGATTCATGCCCTGGGGCGTTTTGACTCAAAAAGGCCCTCGGACGTGCCTAGAAAACATCCTTAAGAACACTGGTTTATAGATTCAATTGATGGTGATTTGATACAATAAATAGTAAAATCATAAGAAATGACAACATATATAGATAGCGTATAAGTTTACAGATTCAATTAAAGATTTATTTTGTAGTTATGGATTAAATTGTAATCATCCCTAAATTTAAAGGTTAAATTTAGGATCATAAATTGATGGTAATTTGATACATTAAATAGTAAAATTACAAGAAAGGACAATATATACAGATAGTGTATAAGTTTACAGATTAAATTGAAGATTTATTTTGTACTTATGGATTAAATTGTAATCATCCATAAATTTATGGTAATTTGATATATTAAATAGTAAAATTACAAGAAATGACAACATATACAAATAGCATATAAATTTACAGATTCAACTGAAGATTTATTTTGTAGTTATGAATTAAATTGTAATCATCCATAAATTTAAAGGTTAAATTTGCACGTTAACCTCAAATTTACATCAACTTATTCAAACATAGCACGATAGATGTAGGAACTATAAGTAGGTCATGGACCATGGTTTCAACAAGAAAGCTATAACCAAAGAAGCATAACATGTTATGATATTTGGAGCATCTCAAGGGCTTTCTATGAGTTGATGGGACCAAATTTGCTTGATAGGGAAAATCTGTTTTAAGTCAAGACGATGGCGCCAAAATGTCAAGACAACAACCTTAGCGGGAATTTTGAAACTCGGTACTTTTTTTCTTTTCAGAGCCCAAATCCTAAAGCAATAAAAGGCCACACGCTCGCCACGCTCTGCCCCTATCGTTCTGACACGTGTGTTCCCATCGGCCGAATGTGACTGGTCACCTTTCTGACAATCTCGTCAGGATTTGTGTATGAAGTCTGAATCTTATCGGTAGGTGTGTATAATAAGAAAACAAAAAAATCAATCACATGCCTCATTTTTTTTTATTGGTCCTGCTTTTCAATTTTAAAATTGTTTTTTTTACAGTGGGGACTACCTTTATTAATGATTTGTTTAGTTGATTAAACTGATTTTTTTTTAAATAAAAAATTAAATAATAATTTTAATATTTATTTATTTTTAAATAAATATTATTTAAATTTTTTGAAATTATTAATATATTTTAAATATGTAGAATCATTACGATTAATCCAAATGTGTTAATTTTCATCGTGTGTGTTTGGACACTTGGCTCGTGAGCCATCACGAGCCACCTTCCAAAGTGTTACAAGTTGACACGGCAAGAAGTAAATGGGTTTGATTGCATGCCGTTAAATAAATTTGAAAATTAAAAAAAAAAAAAACTTACTTTTGAGTTTTGTATTCAAATTATGTATATAAATTATTATTTTTTAATGTAAGATTGGCTTTTTATTTTTTTTGTCCAAGTATAAATATTTTTAATAAATTTTTAAATTTTATGTAAATACAAACCACAGTACAAAGATTTTTTTATAAAAAAAAACAGTATATGATTACTAGCAGCGGTCCTAGTCACATCTAGCAGATCTATTTATATATCAAAGGATCGGCTTGATGGGCAATAAGATTTTTAATGGCTGGGTGGACCACATTGATAAAAGTTGGGTCCACCACATGTAAAATCTGATGATACTAATAATGATACAAGCCATGTTCTGTAGGTCAGCAACACTGTAAAACAACAATCAACAACTTGGATTTGCATTACAGCATTCTTGTCATTTCCTTAGCCTTCTTAATTAAGAAATGTTCACTTAGCCCTCGTTTATTTATTTTTTTCATTTCGACTCCACTTTCTTTGTTCAATTTAAAAACTTTTCATGCAACAAAAATGATGGTATTATTGAGGAAAAAGTTTTAGGAGAGAAACATGTCATCATGAACCATTGTAGAAAGCTAATGGAAGAGAATCTAAGTTGGAGTTTGTTTTCATACCCTAAAAAAAGAGATTCTTGCCAGCAGCACGTGGGGAAGCTCGTTTAATTGATACTTTTTAAAATTTTATTAATAATATTAATTGAGTATATGTTATGTTATTAATGAATTTTTTAAAATTATCAATTAAATTTTCATTTTAATATAAATATAAGCTTTTCACATGGTGTTAACAATAATTTCTCTTTAAAATAATTTGAACAAAAGCTTTTAGTTTAGGAAGGTATTGTAAATACATGTGTAAATTTCAACTCTATCGGTAAAGTTCATACAAATTTTTTTATTGTATTTTAATTTTAAAGAACATGAAAAGCTATCACTATTTAACTAAAGATAATGTGTGTGATGGGGAATTTTATTGTGTCGAAAAGAGTTTTTCAACACCATTTCTAGGTTTTTAATAAGATAATATTTAAATAAATTTCTTGATGTCCATAAAATCTTCAATGAAATTTTATCTCTTTAAAATTTAAATTCCTTGAAAAATATTTTTCTCTAAAAATGATATCAAATTCATAACTTGTCTAAAATATTTTGTAACAAACCATGTAAGTTATACTAACTGAATTGTTTTACGTGGCTTATCATTTATATTTTGTAGCTTAGATAACTTATTGAAAGCAAAAAAATATACGAAATTTCGTAACATAGATATAATTTTTCATAATAAAACAATATCAAATTTTGTAACTTACTCTTCATATTTCATAATCTAAATATAAATGAAATTATAAGATTTTCATCTAGTTAAAATCAAAAAATTTGGTCGTCACGTTATACGGGTATATAAATTGACCTCATCATTACATTTCGTCTAAATATCAATGAAAAAATACACATACACATGAAATTGATTGGTCTTACATATGATAATTTTAAGATAAGGGGGAAACATGCTATAATATCACATTTATATATTTCTTTTGGTTATGTAAATTAATTTATCTTAAGGAGAGACATGATAATTAATTGGACTATAACAAACCACCAGACCTATGAATCTACTGGGTAGATTGCATTTCAGTGTTGATACGAAAACAATGTATTTTAATGGGCGCACACTTTTTCTTTTTTAAATTTTATTGATAATCTTTGAAAACTTAATTAACAACGTGAAAAGATTGAAAATGAAAAATTTTATTTTACGACTAGGTGATAAGTTACAACTGACTTGTTGAAAAAATATCAAACTTGATATTACGGGATGACTTTTTTTAGCTTTAACTTTTATGTGTCGGTTGAAAAAAAATAGAGTTGGTTGGTTTATTCAACTGACTTTTCGAAAAAATGTCAAACTTGATATTACGGGATAATTTTTTTAGCTTTAACCTTTATATGTCGGTTGAAAAAAAAGAAAAAGAAAAAAAAAGAATTGGTAGGTCTTAAATCCTCAAGTCACAAAAGCATCATGAATCGTGAATCATGTGATAAATTATTTTATTATTCGTTCATTAGTAAAATGAGAAACTCGAATGATAATTTCAAAGAACTTAAGTAATACTAACGTATTGTGTTATTATTTGAGTTTTTTAAAATTACTATTTAAATTATTCAAATTAATAATAGACGAATAATAACACTGTATAAAATAATAATCACATAATAATTTATCGTGATTAAAATTAAAATTTAATTATTTACCTTTCAAAAATAAAATTCTCATTGATTATGGCCCATAATCGAAGCCGACGCGCAAGCCGTTAAGCCTAATAGCCGTGTCGGAATATACACTGCCTTTATTTCTTTTTCCCTTTTGCATACGTATTTTATTTTTCGTTTTCAAGTCTCATTTTCTCTACCAATTTTCGGACCGAAGAAAAATCAAACTATAAAATCCAAAATTCTAACTAAAGTTCTTGAAAATTTTCTTTTCCTCTTTGCTATTCCTCCGTTTCTCTGCGTAGTCTTTTTCTTCCGCTTCTTCTTTCAATAATGGCATAGCAACCCCTCGCAAGCTTCGCTACGAATTTCAGTTTAAACCAAACAGATATTCCTCTAATTATCTACCTCCTCATTTGTAAATTCAATAACTCCCCATTTTACCCTCTTTCTTTTGGTGTTCTTAAATATCAGTCAATACACAAAACCCCAGTGCATGCATTTTAGTCACTGTTTCAATGAGCTTGAAATCATTTGCTTTTCTTTGTAAATTCTTTTGATTTTTTCTCTTCTTTTTGAGAGCATGGTCTTGTTAACTTACTCGAATCTTAAGCTTTGGTGAAGAGCTAAGATCTCAAAATTCGTCGATATAAAGTTTTTTATTTATTTTTTTTTTTAATTTGATATATTGAAAATTCAGGAACTTCGATATAAGGTAATTTTCGTTAGATCCTTTTGTTTGTGTGTTGTCGTAATTTTAATTTCTACTTTAGGTATTGGTAATTTGATGTTCGTGGTCCTCTTTTTGATTCTATTTGTTTTTGTATCTTATGGAAAAATACATTTTTATTAGGTTCTTATTCTTATAATTTCTATTTGTTTGGTAAGCATATTGCAGATTTGCAGGCACCTCTCTTGCTATCGATTCTGCTTCAAGAAGCTAGTATAAAGTACTACTTTCTAAATGTTAACCAAACGATTCTTTAGCGTTTCTCTTTATATAGAAAACTTAGAATTTGTAGACAGCAAGATTTATGTAGATTCAGGTACTATGTTAAGATATGGTTGGTTTATATGCATAGACAATGCCATGATGCTATTTTGTTCTTTTGATACGTAGAGGGTCACATTTTGTGGTATTGTTGCATTTTAACTTTTGTGTCCTTACATTATCAGCCTGTCATGTAATGGTACCGAAACTTAGGCCTGTTTGTTTCAAGAAAACTGGAACTTTGATTTCTTGGTAGAGAGTGGCTTTTATTCTACAAGAACTATTTGAGTCCGAAAGTTTGAATTAGAACTTTTGGAAGTGTAGGTTGTTTGTTTGCTAGCAAATTCTCAGAAACCAAACATGGTGATAGTGTTTGTTACCATAACTGGCAATTTGAATGAGCCTGCAAATCTGCGTATGTGGTTGGATGATAATTTAGCCATTGGTTAAGGTGCAAGAATGGTACATTCTTGTGGGCTCATGCTTATCTCATGAGAATGATTGATTAAGTATTAACTGATCAGCTTGGTACTTTGTGAAATTTATTTACCTCTGATGAGTTCATATTTGAATATCAAGCTACCTGCATTGGTTAGTTGTCTTTATATGTTAGTTTGTAGGGTGTGCATGATGTCATTTGCCACCATTTTGATTTTTGAAAGACCAAGTACACTAGAAAAGAAGGGGGAAAGTGATTGTTAACCGGCGTTTCATTTGCAAAGGTTGCGTTGAGTATGTTTTTCATCTTTTGATGGAGTGTTCATTGGTTAGAAGCTTGTGGGAGATGGTTTTTAGTGTTTTGGGTATCTCTTGGGTGTTCGCAGGCTCTGTGAAAGATGAAATTTGGGCTTGGAGTGGGCTTTGGACTTCTAAGTAGCTAAAGAAAGCTTACTCTTTAATTCCTCTTTCTATTTTTTAGATTGTGTGAGATGAGATGAATCGTAGAGCTTTTGGAGGCATTGAAATTTTTTTTGATGGAATTAGGGATAGTTGGCTCAATGCTCTTAATTTTTGGTTTAAAAGGAATTCTTTGGTAAATGATATAGGTCTTTTAGAGCTTATAGATTTTCTATCCTATAGAAAATTATTGTAAATGGGTTCCCTTTGGTGCGTTTCTTAATATATTTTTTTACTTATAAAAAAAAGTACACTAGAAAAACTGCTACCACTTATTTACTTATTTTATTCTCCGCTGTTAAGAGTCCACAAAATCCATAACCTATATGTGAATTTGGCTACATCTTCTCGGAAGTTAAATGCATAAGAGTTTTGTGTGGGTCTTCAGTTCATTCTAGGCTGAACTTCTGTCTTTACACTGTTAAAACTTTATGATGGATCTATGTTTCAACTGTGAAGGGTATATTTACTTGGGTATAAATGTATAATATGTTTATCAAAGTTCTTTCCTAATGATTTTGTGATTTTTCTTCGTTTTCCAGGTTAATCTCTTCAGTTTATGAGTGTCATAAATTTGGCTGCCAACATTTTGACCTCAGTAAATTATGTGGTCTCAGTTGCACCTCAAGACTATCAGCGTTGAGCAAGAGATGCAATCGGTTTGCATTCAGCTGTAATGAAGAAGTTACAGGTTTTGATTATAACAGCTATCCTCTAGATTTTTCACAACTTTTCCCCTCATTGTTGCTTAAGTAATTGCCTGTTGTTGGCTATTATGAGACACAAAAACTTCAACTTTGCCAGATGCCACCCTGATGTCTGGCCTTCTCACTTAATTTTGATATGTGCATTTACTCTTTCAATGCGTGTGCACGTAAGTACATACATACCTGAATTCGTTGCCACATTACATCTTCAGAAAATCTTGTTTCTTTTGTACTTCCAAATATATAGTTAATAATGTCTACCCTTTTTTTTCCCCTTTCGATCTAGCAAGCAGTGAATAATTTCTTTTGCGTCTATTTTAATTTTGGTAAATTTAAGTAGCCATGAAAAATTGCAACCTTTGTGCCTTTACTACTTCCACATCATACCCACCACCAAAACCTGAAGATGCAGGTATGTCTATCCAAAGTCTACTTATGTCGCGGACATGCATTGGTCTTGCATTTCCTCCTAGTGAATTAGTTTAGATTACTTAGTATTATTTTATATAAAAATGCACTAAAGGGGTGCCTCTCATTTACAAAAGAGACCATATGCATGATAGTGATTATATGAACTCTATAAGATCAACATCATTTACAAAAGAACCCCCTCCTAACCAAAATTTATTTAGTAAATTGGGTTGATATTAACCTTGGGGAGTTGGATACCTACTTGATATCTTATCACCAATTTTATATCAGGCTTACAAGTTGTATCTGTAGACTGTAGCTACTTAAGAATTTGATAATGTGGCAAGTGCTGTTAAGTATGTAGTTTCTAAACTTCAAATTATCTCGACTGGATTTGCAAAGAACTGCATTGAAAAATAATGCAGCTTTCCAGTTCAGTCCTAGACGTACTGGGTTATTCTGCCTGAGTCTTAAACTCTACCGATTCAAATAACTTCTTGTCCGACACCATATTCAAGAGAACTTTTATTGGATTACAGAGCACACAGGAAGTACAGTCTTCAATCCAAGCTTCACATGAATCCCAAGGTGACCAACAAAACAATCAAATTACAGAGGCTCCCTTAGCAGACTCTGGTTCAGTATCTGCTTCAAGCAGCGATGGCAGAAAAGTTTCGCGTCAAGATATTGAACTTGTAGGCAACCTATTCCTTCTTCTACTCCCCTCTTTGGCAGGGAGTTGGTTCTCTTTTCTTATATTATATTTTATTTTGAAGAGAGCTTAACTAATATATATATTTTTTTATTTCATTGACTAAAATCACTGAACATGGTTGTTGTAGGTTCAGAATTTAATAGAACGATGTTTACAATTGTATATGAACAAAGATGAGGTCGTCAAAACCCTCTTGACTCGTGCAAGGATAGACCCTGGATTTACAACTTTGGGTAGGCTTCTTCAAGTCTCTATATTAGTCTTATGAAAAAAGTATCTATATTAGTCTTTGGTATTCTCCTTAACTATGTCATAGTGTTTCATTTTTTTATGAGTAAAAAGTATATATAAAGAAACGCACTAGAGGAGTGCAACTCATGTACATCGTCATCTAAAGGATAGAAACGTGTTTAGTTTTGTTAACTGTGGATTAAGTTCCATATTGAAATTTATGTTGGTCTTTTTCCATTTTTCATTTTAAAAAACAATACTCTGCGAGAAGGAAAACATAACATGTTATAATCATGAAATAAGAATCAAGTTGCTACAAAATATCACCTGGATTGTGTTAGAAAGAATTAGCCTTTGAACTGATTTGCATTAGCCCCCTTTTGATTATTATTTTCTTTGTCAACATTAGAGCAATATTCGGAGTCTGATATCTCTTAATAATTCTTTTTAATTCAGTATGGCAGAAGTTGGAAGAAGAAAATGCTGATTTTTTTAGAGCCTACTATATAAGGCTGAAATTGAAGAAGCAAATTGTTTTGTTCAATCATTTGCTTCAGCATCAGTATCATCTCATGAAGTATCCTGTACCTCCAAAGGTTCCTTTGGCCCCAATACAGAATGGAATTCATCCCATGCCTGGTAAGTTCTAAATCCATAATAAATTGGCGTCAGGAGACACAACTTCTACTTCAGTTCTATTGCTAGTTATATAGTTATGTTTTTTTTAATCATTGTCATTATTATTCAACGCTACTTGTTTGCAGCGCAGTTAACAACTTACCAATGGGATACCCTGTCCTACAACAACCTCCAATTCCAGCTCCAGGTCAACCCCATCTTGATACTACGGGTTGTGGAATTTCAAGTTGTCATGTAGTCAATGGAGTCCCTGCACCAGGCAATTTTCATCCCATGAGGATGAATTCTAGGAATGAGTGAGAATTTAACCATCTGAGCTTCAGTATGTTATTGATTATCTATTTGATGCTGAACTCTTAACAAAATTGTGAAGGCGCATCTTCCTTCCGTCCTTCCTTTCTTCTTCTTATGCTAACCTTTTCATCATGTGCAGTTTGTTTATGTATTTCAATTTATTCATACATAATTTGTCTATGTATTACGAAGCTCAAGTGCTTTCAGATTAGCACTGCAGCTAATGGCAGATGCTTTTGCTTTTGATGTAGAATGGTAATCCACAACAGTGCGGCTGATGCAACTCCCATTATTCCACTTAGTAGTGCCATGTCATCCATGTCAGAGATGCCCATGAGTCCTACATCGGTAGCATCCAGTGGCCGTTTTCCTTTCACTGCGTCAGACATGTCAGGAATGGGAGTAGACACATCGGCACTTGATACTGCATTTACATCTGATGTGGCGAGTTCAGTAGGTTTGCAGCTTGGAACAGATGGTGGGGTTGGAAATTCCAGAGATTCTCTCAGATCTTTGGATCAGATTCAGTGGAATTTCAGCCTTTCTGATCTGACAGCAGATTTGTCAAACTTGGGAGGTAACTAGTGGCTTAGTTTAGATGTTCTTACATATTTGTTGGACATTGGCTTGTCTTTGAGTCACCTCATTTTGTTTTTAAAAGTTTATTTCATTTAGTTTCTGACATCTCTGGAAACTTTTGAATTGCTTTGTTATTAGCCTAGGAAATCTTCATCATTCTTGTCATATGATTTCTATAGACTAAGTGTGTATGATTGCTTTAGTAGACACTTGTGTACCTGATAGCATACACATCCAATTAAACTGTCTGAAAGGAGAAAATAAGACAACTTAAAAAAGATGTAGTTATTTCTGGTATTATTTTGAGATTAACTTTGAAAATTCGAACGCTGATTTCTAACATGCATCATTAGATAATTTACTACTGATTGGGGCATGAAAAAGGATTCAAATTCTGGCTATTGACGTGCATTTATTTTGCTTATTTGATTTTATTGTGCTTTATCATTACCTTTTGGAATTATGTTAAATTTGTCAGCCTTGGAAATGTTTGCACTTTGCAGATTTAGGAGCTTTAGGAAACTATCCTGGTTCTCCCTTTCTACCTTCTGATTCAGAAATTTTGCTCGACTCCCCTGAGCAAGAGGATATAGGTAAAGGGGATTGCATCTACCTTCTTATGGTTTCTTACTTGATGTTTGTATAATAAAGACTTGTATTGAAAGATTAGAAGAAACCGAAGTGATTAGAGGTAAATAAGGATGAGCACTTGGAGATTTATCTGTTATAGTATTGGCTATGATTTTCTTTTCAAATTAAGATATTGGCTCTGATTTGACAAACATTGGCTTTATGTCGTGGGTATGGCTGATGAAGTTCAATAATTAACAAAATTTACGCATACCATTAAAATTTTCTTCCAAGTTGTGTTTGTAGATGATGATTCAGGAGTAATGAAGTAATAAATGGTGATTGCAATATAATATCCTAAGAAAATTTTCCTTTCTATTTTCATTATCTCCTTGTCCTGTATTTTGATGTGTAGTTGGTCACGACTAATTGATATACCTTGTTTTCAGTAGAGGAGTTTTTTGTCGATTCTGTCCCTGGACCACCATGCTCTCAGTCTGATGAAGAGAAATCCTAAACTAAGGTGAGGCAATCTTTCCTCTTTAAATTGTTAGGGCAGGATAGTTTAGATCAATAAAGAAAGCATTTGTCATCTTTTAAGTAGGCAATTTGGGTTATTAACAGAGTTGAACATTTGAGAGTTGTAATCTAGTTTATTAGCAACTAGCATGCAAATAGGAAATTAGCTATGTTTTCATTTAATTAGCTGTAATTTTCTTAATTTTCAATTAGACTGTAATATGAAACTTAAAAGCATGAGGATAACTTGTTTCTGATCTTTTATTTGGATATATTGGTGAAATCATCATGATGCTTCCTGATTATGGTAGTAGTTTTGTTCTTAACACCACTAATACAAAGAACATTATCACAATTGATACAAACTTGATTTGGCAGTGTGAATATTTTGCTAAAACTAAGATAATTAGCCAAGTTGTAACTTTCATATGCTTGACCTCACCTATATTCGAATACGGTTTGTCCCAATAAACATCGGGAGGGCCCAGACAGGTCTCTTAGCGGCCTAGTAGTTATCTCTCCATTTAAGAGACATGGATTCGATTCTCTTTTCAACCAATGAGTCCCTTTTGGGTTTTATTTTGTGGTTTCAGTGCAACCATTAATTTGCCAGTCATAACTTCACGTCAATCTCATTCTATAAGTATGTTGATAGCCTTGGAATTTGAGGGACCGTGAAAGTCATCATTTGTGAGTATATTAACTGAATATTCCATCTCATAGTCTAGTGTAATAGTGATCTGCCGGGTCCGCGGACAACGACTGCCAAGAATCAATTGGAAGATGAGTAATATAATCAATACTTGTATTACTCGTGTGTGTGTGTAAATGTATATATCATAATTTCAATAAAAAAAAACAATAACACAATCCAACTCAAATTTCAACCCAATGATTTTCATAGAGGTGGCAACAGGTGACTTGACTCAAAAATCTTGTACAATTCAAGCAAAAACTGTCTTGTATAAACTAAAAAATCTGTTCAGATGATTTAATCCAAACTTGATTGACCCACAATTTGAAATGATTGGAGCCCCAATTGACTTGAATTGATTCCGAGAAAACCTAATATTAAAAAAACTTGCATTTGAAAATATGTTTAGGGTTTTTTAGCCCTAGCTTATCTTTTTTGGTGGGTTCACTCGGAAGTAATAAAAAAAATGATTTGAATTCGAAATAACTCAAATCCAAATTATTTGAAACACAAAATTGTCTGAATTTTATCAATTTGAAACTATGAGATAATTTGAAGCCAAAACCCAAATTGACACAATTTTTGGTTAAAAAAGTATACAATTGCTTATTCGACTAATGGTGGTTAAATAAAAGATATTATCTTATATTATAATTGTAAATGAAATTCAAATCATTTACTTTTCTTATCTTTTGAAAATAGGACTTAATTTGAACTGTTCCTATGTTGTTAATAAAATATATTTGTATGAATTTACAAGTCTTAAATAATATGTGAATTTTTTATCACTTTTTAAAAGGAAAAAATTACGGGTATGTTTGGAATAAATGAATTTTATAAATTTTATGAAATTTATTTGTAATTTCATATTTGTTATATTTGAAAAAAAAACATGTATAATTCATTTCGTAATGAATTCATCATGTAATTAAGTTAGATTGTTGTAAATTTTATTAAAATTGGTAGAATTTACAAATGAATTTCACAAAATAAATAGTATAAAATTATGTGGATTAAAATACTATTTTCTTTTTATCTCTTTTCCTCCCTCTTCCTCTCCCTGTATCTCTTTTCCTTCTATTTTGAAATTCTTCATTTATTTCAAGTATTTTAAAAATAAAAATTCGATTGAATTTTTGTATAAATTAATATAAAACAATTAAACATAAAAAATTATTTTAATTTATTTTTTAATAACTTTATTTTTTAATTTATTTAAAAATAAAAATAAAAATAAAAATATTTTTATTCTCATTTTTATTTGGTTATAAATATAGTGCAGAATTTTATCATAATCCTTTGCTCCTCTAGTCTTCCACCCCACTCTTCAAAACGAATAAATAAATAAACAATAGCGTTCAACAATGTTCAGCTGCTATTTTTATATGTCCAAGAGGTAAAAGAGTCAAACCTCATGATTTCCACCCAAAGGTTATAGAAAATGACTTCCTACCATGCCCAAATTATATGTTTTTTTCTCTATTATTATTAATTAAAGGTTGACCTACTCCGTACTTTATTTTTATTTTGAGGTACGGGGTAGAAAAAATCTTTTGGTTTTTGATACTTTAAAAAAATTCAATTTCAATATTTTAAAAATAAGTTAAAAAAACATTTTTGTAAAAAAATAAAATACAATAATATCTCTCAAATTTAAATTTTATTATTAAAGAATTTAATAAAAATATATAACATTTTTGAATTAATATCTATTATTTTTATATAACATGTAATTTATACCTTAGATTACGTGGCTAACAAAAAAAAAAAGCTTTGTTAATTATTATTTTGAATGCAACGGTTATATTGACTAAAATTTTTGAAAAAAGACTTCGTTTTTTTTTTAAAAAAATTGATATTAAATTATAATTACTATTAAAAAATATTATAATTATTATTATTAAGTTTGAACGATACAATTGTATTTTATCAAAAAAAATTAAAAATATTATTGGAAAGTTGGGAAAAATATAAAAACCCGCTATCTGCAATTCGGGATAAGAAAAATAAGAAAAAGGTGGAATTTGCTCAAGAACCAAAGTTCCTTAACCTGGAAAAAGAAGGAATTATCAAGAACCAGGACAGTGAAAAAGCAAAATTAATGGCCTCAAACCAGGAGAATACAGGAGATCACAAAAAGTCAAAAAGTGGTGCAGCTCGACCGGAAAGACAACCCTCCATGTTACCAAAATTGAGAAGATCAGCTTCATTTAAGTATTTAAAAGATGAACCAGCAAAACTTCCTTCCAAATTACAGAAATTGGACCTCCATTGTTTACCAGAGACAGAACCTCCCAGTTGGTTGATGCCTGAAAATCTTTCCCTACAGAAACCCCAGTGATTGCTATGCTGCTGTTCAAGGGGATGGAAGAAATCCATGGGGATTTTTGCGTGGAGTGAACGGGAGGTGGTTGCAGTGGATAAGTAAATAAGAAAGAAGAAGGTGAAGAGAATAGAAAAAAAAAAGAAGAAAATTGTTATATAAGGTTAATTTCGCCTTTTTATCATTTTTATTAGGTGTTATATCAAACTCGATCAAAATAAGTAGTGTAATTTACTACTTTATAATAAATAAATAAATATTTAAATTTATTTTTTTTAATTTTTTCTGATAAATTTCATGATATATCATTTATTTAAAAAAATAAAATTACCTTTTTATTTCCTTCAAATTTTTACTAAAGAAAATTAAAAAAAAAAGAAGCAATCAGGCATCCAAATGGTCAAGTGTTCTGTCCTTGCAATGGGTCCCACAAACTACCCACATAGGAGACCCCACATCTTTATGTAATTACTAGGAAGTCTACAGGTTATCAATTTCTTGAAGGCCACTGGGCTGGACCAATTCCCTCCCGTGGACTTTTGTCTTTTCTGCTTTCCCTCTCGTTCCGTTCTTTTCCTCCCTCTGAAAAACGCACGGTAACTGCCTTCAGGGACTCTCTCTGTCCGCGAACTTTCTTCTAAAGAGGCTGCTCTTAACGAAGTTTCTCTCTTTGTTGATATTTGAGTTGCTATTCTGTTAATTTGTTCATTAGAAAAATACCTTCGAGAGGGGATGTGTTTAGTTACTGGGAAAATTTTGGAAAAGTAGAAGTTCGATCACTGAAAGAAGGCTTGGAATTAGTCTATACTGCTGTTTTAGAGGTGAGTTTTTATTTTCCGAAGAACAAAGCATTCTGAAAAGGAGATTTTTCATTTTCTTTCCTCTAATTTCTCAGCAAACAAGCAAAAATATAAATTTGTGTCCTCTTTCTTTTGAAGTTTTTATTTTGTTTTTGGTTTGAGTAGTTAACATTTTTCTTCTTCTTTTTAATAAAAATTTCCATGATTTCGATCATTTTCATTTTGGTCTATTTATCAATCTTCTGCCTTTTCTTCTTCTCTTTATCAGAATAAACTCTTTTCTCTCAGGCATGTGACTTACTCTCTTCTTCCTTCATTTTCCTTTTTTTTTTCATTTTTAAGATGATGATTTTGATCCACTTTATGGACTTGCTTTTGATGTTTAATATTTATAACACTCCTTTTTTCTCAATTCAAAATATTACAGAGGAAACATATAACTTATTGCTAATTGTTTCCTATGATGAGCACCAGAAAGGGAAAAAAGAAAATAGAAAAACGAAAACAGAGGAGAGAGGAAAGGTGTTAAGTGCAGTAGATGGTGATCAGAAATTTGGATTGTTGTCTTATTGGTTATGTAGATTGACTAATTATCCTTTAATGATTAAATATTTATGTAATTATTGTCTTATGGGTTATCTGAAATTGGACTTTTAACAGGGTTTGTATCTGTGAATAAAGTGAATTTGCATCCCAAGGTTTTCTTACCGGACTCTGCACATCAAACTAGCCAAAATTATGAATTTCAAGCGAGAAAAATTTGTCAGGTTAGTTTCTTCAATCCTGCATACCTATACATGTTCTCATTTCTTTGATTTTAATTTTTCATTTGTTCAAATTTTTCCCACTTTTTTTTTTTGTGTGCTCTCAACATCAGTAATTTCTCTGTCCGCTGCATATAGTTGAAGGGTTCATCATATTTAGGAAGACTGAAACTTGCATCGAGTTCTATCATGGAATGAGAAATTTCAAAAGTTTCGGGCTATGTTACATAGATTTTTCACTTTACCCTCCCTTATCATGTTGAACACTGACACTTCAGATAAGAACATGACAATTGGACACTTTAAAAGTACAAAAATTTATAAAAAATAAACAAATCCGACACTCATACATATACTCTTATCTAACACCCATACCCGAGTTGAGTACATGTAACATAGGCTTTAGGCATGTTTCGATTTGTTTTCTGTTTTCAAAATAATGTTTCTGAAAACAAGAACAAAAAAACAGTTTTATGTTGTTTTTCACTGAAAGTGAGGTTAGTTATTAGTAGATATTGGCTTATGTCGAACAACTTTTCTCGAAATTTGATTTCAGTAGCATTTGATCACTTACCTTTTGTACTGAAACTTGTTTTTATGCAATTCTCTCATTCAGGTTTCAAGATTGGAATTCAGAGAAATCTTTCTCCAGTGATGATGGATCTTCACATTCGAGAAAAGCTAGACCATCTGTAAGCGCAGTTCTGAGTAGTATTCGGAGAGGAATTGAGAAACCATTAAGCTTCTATTCTCACAGACATCCACAGAAAGAAGTGAGCTCTAGGAAGACAATTCTCAACCCGCAAGGGTCATTTCTTCAGAACTGGAACAAAATAGTTCTGTTCGCTTGTGTAATCGCTTTGGCCCTGGATCCATTGTTTTTTTACATCCCAGTGATAGATGGCAAGAACTACTGCCTTAATCTGGACGATAATTTGGAAATTGTCGCCTGTGTTCTTCGTTCATTTATCGATATCTTTTACATAGCTCACATCATCTTTCAATTCCGCACTGGGTTTATCGCCCCTACTTCTCGAGTATTTGGAAGGGGTGAGTTGGTAGATGATCCTTGGGTTATAGCAAAAAGATACTTGTTATCATATTTCATCATTGACGTACTTGCAATTCTTCCCCTCCCGCAGGTATGCATTCCTTCTTCACTCTAGCTGAAGTTATGTATTAGTATTCTTTGGCCTCTGCATTTATTGACAGCAATTCTTGATTAAAGTATTTATCACTTTAGTAATTCATGCGTTTTCACCAATTTAAAAGGTTCCTGTGTATAGTTTTTTTTAAATGCAAAGCATTGACTTACAAAGGTTAGTTCTGCAATTTAACACTTTCTGGTTGCCATGCTCAGATAGTAGTTTTAGCTATCATCCCCAAAGTGAATCAGCCAGTCGCTTTGCTCACGAAGGACTATCTGAAATCTGTTGTTTTCTCCCAATATGTGCCGAGAGTTATTCGAATCTATCCACTTTACCAAGAAGTGACAAGAACTTCTGGGTTACTCACCGAAACAGCATGGGCTGGAGCCGCTTTAAACCTCTTTCTCTATATGCTGGCCAGTCATGTAAGTTTGTTTTCAGTCTTTTTCAATCCTTAACTCTATTTCAAAGGATCCATTTAGATTTAGATAATAAAAAGATAATTGGACCCTTTTCTCATTGGTTTAAGCTTTTGGAATAATTGTCATTGAACTGTACAGGTTTTTGGAGCATTTTGGTACTTGTTCTCAATAGAACGCGAAGATAGATGCTGGCGTGGTGCATGCGGTAAAATGTCAGGATGTAGTTATACAGTTCTGTACTGTAATGCAAACAATCCTGTTTCCAACGGATTTCTTAGTGCTTCGTGCCCTTTTATCAACCCTGATGAAATAAAGAATTCAACAGTTTTCAATTTTGGTATATTCTATGATGCTCTTGAATCCAGGGTGGTGGAATCATGGGACTTCCCCATGAAGTTCTTTTATTGCTTTTGGTGGGGTCTGCGAAATCTTAGGTTTGTAAATATACCATCCTAAAATCTAATCCATAAATTATTACCAGAAGAAAATATGGCGGATGACTATGAAAGGAAAAAGAGAGTAAAAACAGGAAAACTTTTTCTCATATTAGTTGCAAGATTCTGACTTCTTGTAAATTAAGCTTTTCAGCTGAGGGTACTTATAGCTCACATAAATTGTTTTTCTTTTTAATCACAGTTCCCTGGGCCAAAATCTCAAAACAAGCAAGTTTGTGGGGGAGATTTTATTTGCTGTCTCAATTTCCGTCTCTGGATTGGTTTTATTTGCACTACTTATTGGCAATATGCAGGTAATGCTTGATCCTTATTCAATGGTTTTCACAATTTGATTTTGTAAACGTGATATGATGAAATATATAAACAACTGTGGATTTTGCATACCATTAGCATCAAAAGCATCCAAAATGTCCATGCCATATCAAACTACCTTTTCGCCTCTTACCATCAATCTGCTTTAAGGCTATGATTAGTAAAAAGGAAAAGTGAAAGTAAGAAAAATAAAGAAAAGTAAAGTGATTGATATTTTTTTCTCACATGTAGAAATCACAATCATCCCAATTTAAAAGGATTGGTGAGAAAGCTAAAGTAAATTTTTTATTGGTCATTTTTCTTTCCTCTTACTTTTCTATTATATTTATCAAATACACGATGAAAAGCATCAATCTTCTTATTTTCCATAATCTTCCTCTTCTTTCATTTTCCCCTTCCTTCCTCCCACTTTCTTCTCTACCAATCATCGCAATCTTGGAGGATTTTGATTTGTACATGTGAGTATAAAACATCAATCATCTCACTTATCTTTCTTACCAAACCATAGAAAAGTGCTTTACACTCTACTTCTTTCCTCTCCTTCTTTCCTTCCACTCTTTCTTTCTACCCATCATAGCCTAAGTGTCTTTACTACCAGTACTGCAGCTTCTGCTCTTCCATTTCAACCTGCCTAATATCATCAGAAAGCAAAATGGTTCCATTATACCTCCACATATTTTCTTATTCTGACTTTTTAAGTCCTTTGACTTGAAACTTTAAGCTTTATGACATGAAGCCTGCCATTTAATTCTACCGTAGTCCTGGATCCGATGAGCTAAAAGTGCTCAAAGTTGCTTCTTTGCGTTTACAGAAATATCTGGAATCCACTACAGTTCGAGTAGAGGAAATGAGAGTGAAAAGGCGAGATGCAGAGCAATGGATGGCTCACCGTATGCTTCCTGAGAAGCTGAGAGAACGTATTAGGAGGTACGAACAGTACAAATGGCAAGAAACCAGAGGGGTTGAGGAAGAGACTTTACTTCGAAACCTTCCTAAGGATCTCAGGAGGGACATAAAGCGCCATCTTTGCCTAGCTCTACTCATGAGGGTAAGTGCTTCCTAAATCTATCTTGTATCTTTGCATACACACATTCATACTGGAAATTATTCAGTATTGCGTTCATGTGGGGTCCATTCAAGAATGTATTATATGGACCGCATGAATGTGAAAAGAATAAACAATACTCCTGGAGTATTAAATAAATTCCTCGGATTCATACAAATAATGATGCCTAATTTATTGTATGATTTTTGTCCAGAGTTAGCTCAAGTGTTTTATAAACTCTTGCTTCAGGTGCCGATGTTCGAAAAAATGGATGAGCAATTATTGGATGCAATGTGTGATCGTCTCAAGCCCGTGCTTTACACAGAGAAAAGCTACATTGTGCGCGAGGGGGATCCAGTTGAGGAGATGCTATTTATTATGCGAGGCAATCTACTGACTTCAACCACCAATGGTGGAAGAACTGGATTTTTCAACTCTGTTTATCTAAAGGCCGGCGACTTCTGTGGAGAAGGGCTTCTTACATGGGCATTGGATCCTCAATCCTCACCCAATCTTCCAATCTCAACTAGAACAGTGCAAGCTTTAACAGAGGTTGAAGCCTTTGCTCTCACGGCTGATGACTTGAAGTTTGTAGCCTCCCAGTTCCGGCGTCTTCATAGCAAGCAACTTCAGCACACTTTCAGGCAAGGCTTTGAGACAATTTTTGTTTCTCTTTCTCTGTCTTGGATAGTTAGGGGAAAGCTGCTAAGTGTATTTTTCATACCTTCAGGTTGTACTCAGTACAGTGGAAGACATGGGCGGCATGTTTTATACAAGCAGCCTGGCGCAGACATTGTAAGAGGAAGCTTGTTAAGTCCTTACGTGAAGCAGAAGACAGGTTGCAAGATGCTTTGGCAAAGGAGTCTGGGAACTCACCAAGCCTTGGTGCCACTATTTATGCCCAAAGATTTGCTGCAAATGCATTACGGAACTTGCGGCGAAATGCTGCACAGAACACTAGATTGTCACCAAGATTACCACCGTTGCTGCCTCAGAAGCCAGCTGAGCCCGATTTTACTGCTGACAATCTTTAAGTCTGGTTTGTATTTTTGCAACTTTGTTTTGATATGCAAGTTAAATTACAGAAGTATATAATCTGAATTACGAGCAATTTTATGTATAGGTTTTGATCCAATACATTTTTCTAAACAGTTCCCTAGAATAAAGGATGTACTCTTGTAACATACCACCTGCAAAAGGTTTGGTAACATGTAGTTTAAAATAGAAAGTGAAAGCATGGTGCACAAGTTGTTTCCCAACTAATGCTGCAATCCACTTAGGATTTCATGGAGCTACATAAGAATGCATTGAGAAGGCAAACAAAAGAAATTGATTCAGATCGTAAGCATCAGTAGAAAAAGACACCAGGTTTAAATTATATATGTGCTAACAATTTCACTTGCTATATTCTAATCCCTAAAAAGGGGAGTCCTCCATGAACTACTTAGATCATCCAAGAATACTCTGTCATTGCCCTAATTTATCCTTAAAAAGAAGATTCTTTTGGAATCATCAACACTAGAGAGTCTTGATTCACTAAATATTCTTTCTATGAATGACCAAAACTCTCTAGATTCTCTAGATACTCTCCCTAGGCTGCCATAAGCTGGACAGATGAACTTTCTGTCAAGCAAATATGGAGAACAGTATTCGTCAGAGCCCAATGATTTTCACTTCTTGTTTTTCTTTCTGCCTTTTACTTGTTTTTCTAGACTTCTCAGTCTCTGACTGATAACAGAAGATGAAGATATTCTTCTGTCAGCGACCTTTGATGGCTCAGAGGGAAAAGAAGGTTCTGCTTTGACTGCAGTGTATTTTTTCAATGCTGAAAACATAGGTGGCACAGGGATTTGGGGATGGTCCAGGAACTTCTTCACCTTTGGGCGTCTAATCACTGTAATAAGAAAAGACAAAAACAGTCAAGAAAATAACTAGAACTCAAAAAAGCCTTGATTCAAACTTCTCAGAATCAGCTATTGACTTATTGAGCTTTAAGAAAAATAATATTTTATAAAACATCTATGATTTACCTTCAACAAGTTGGGGAACTGATTTTTTATATGATTTGTAGAAGAACGAAGCCATGAATCACCATTTCTCAACATGTTTCTAAGCAAATTAATCTTTTCAAAAAATTTACCTTCAACAAGCTAGGGAACCGGGTTTTATGGGACTTGCAGAAGATTTTAGCCGTTACAGTTTTTGTTAATGTTGTTCATCATTAGCAAGTTAAACTTTCTAAAATAGTACCTTCAACAAGCCGGAGAACCGATTTTTTATGTGATTTGTAGAAGAACGAAGCAATCACCGTTTTTGTTACTATGGTTCATCTGTGATTCCTGAATAGTCTGTTTATAACATACTCAAAATATGGGGCTAGGGTACCCATCACGTACTCACATATAAGTATGCTTATGCTTCTATAAGGAAGAGGCCAGCTCAATTTAATATTAGATAACTCTATGATAGGCTAAATCTGAATGGAAAAGCAAAATCTCGTGAAGCAAGCAATTCCCTGTGCCATAGCTTTAGTAATAGATAAGTTTTTTTGAATTGGGAAGTCATAGAAATGGCATACCAATCAACACAGTTTATGAGTTCCAAGGTGGAAGAACTCACCTAGTCCATATCCAAGTGAAAACAGGTTGAACATGAGCCAATAACAGAATAATGCCTGCGAAGATATTGATTCAAATTTCCAATCAATGAAAACTTACAGCATCAACCAACATCTGAAGACGTCAGATGTTGGTTATCAATGAATATACAGAAGACATATCAATCCATATTATAACATCAGATGTGAACGATAAAGATTTTCTACAGATTCTAAACCCCATATGCACATTAGCGAAAAAATTTACATACCTTTGGGAAACTTATCATAACTGGAATTGCAACAACAGCAAGGATTCTTGAAAAGTATTTCATAGTGCCAGCAACTGGATTCCCTTCCAGACCCTCCTGCATATTGCACTGGAGGAAAAGGTGGATATTAGTTAGTTGCATAATCTGAAGAACACATGAACATGATACCAACTTATAAATGAGAGGAAATAGTGACAGTCATCTGGTTAACAAAACTATAAGTTCCAACTCAAGACGAAACGACACAAAATTAATCAAAAACTAATTAGCCCGACTTACAGTAAATCAAAAATAAAAGTAATTAATAAAAACTGGAAAATTCTCCTGTATCATAGATTTACCCAACAAATCAGTAGTCAGCAAAAAGGAATAGAAGAAAGATCTATATTTCCTTGGGCTGATGAAATTAGTAGGGCCAAGTGGCTTGATGTATGTTTTGAATACCACATGAGATAACCACACAAGAAGTCATAGTTTTGCTTCCCATTCTGCAGAAAACTAACTTCATTGGTTCACAGGTTTATCTCTATGTGGCATTAGGAATCATCTGTCCAAAAGAAGTTACAGAATCTTGAGTGTGATTCTATATGATAAAGCCTTTCACCTGAATGTCCTCTCAGGAAGTACGGCATCTATCATCAAACTTTCTATGAAGTAAATGCCTCCCAGTTCACGAGACAACCCACAGCAAATGTTAGAAGCTCAAGTTTGTACCTTTAAATTATTTAAAGGCATATTGATACATTTCATTTCTGCATGAGATAACTACACCAAAATCTATACTTAGTTTAATTTGCTTCCCCATTCTGCAGAAAATCTTCTTCTTCTTCATTTTTGATGGAATAAAAAGTACATTCATTATAGGGAAACAAAGTGGTGTGATGAACCCAAGCTTAATCTAGAGACCTAACGATACCTTAATCTCGTCCATATTTTACTTTCATGTAGAGTTCCTTAATCTAACTCATTTTCCATTTCCAAAGAATTCTGGAGGATAGAATGCTTTTGTCAGCATTATAGATCTCTCAGCAGTTCCATTTAGCTGAGAGAAGATCAGAATCAAATAATCGTGTTAGTTTGATATCATAATAGGTTCAGATGCAGGTTCAAGTCAGCATAAAAAACACGATGACTTTTAAACCATGACAATTATCATCTCTGTGTAACCTAAGAGCCCTTGAGAACGGCTTTTGTAAAATCAAAAGTCTCCATAACCTCAGATATGGGAAATTGATATGACATGAAGTTTTTTTCTTTGCAGTTTCTTGCAAACTAGTTCCAGAAGTAATCAAAGAGCATCGCATAAAATAATAGGGTCTTCAATAAAAAAGAAAAGGAGTTAAACAATTACCCTTTTTTTTGCTATAAGTAAGAGTTAAAACAATTATCACCCCTTAGATTGTAAAGCAAACATCTAACGGAAGTCAAAATAACTTATGTGAAAAACCAAAAGTCTTACCTCCACTGTAATCCAGCAAGTTAACGACGTCAGAACTGGTAAGATAAATAAGCTATCTGGAGTTGTGAGATCAACAAACCAGAGAGTTTCACCACTCTCAAATGATGGGACTTTCTCAGCCATATTTCTAATCTATACAGAAGTATTCGTGAATGAGTAAATCATCAATAATCAGAGCACTTTAAACAGGATGCTATATAAAAAGTTTTATTTATATCTTACAGCAAGGAAGAAGCTGACGAAGATGGGACCTTGAATAAGAAGCCCTTTCACAGGAGTAAATGGAGAAACTCCATATCTGAAGTGACCCACCCGAAAAAAAGAGGAAAAAAATTAGAAAAAGGAGCAAATGAAAATTATAAGAACAACAGTACATGGAGAAGGAGACAATCAGGAAAGTAAGGGTATTATGTAGCAGTAACAACAAGAATAACAGCAGGTGTAGCAACAAGGAAAAGAAAACAAACAATAAAAACAAATCATATTATTCATATTAACATAAGAGGTTGGTGTCTCTCTATCTGTTATCATATCTTGGGAATATTATGGATGGTGGGTTTCACCTCTTCCTCTCTCTCTTTCGACTATGGAAAATGCCATTCGTCTTCCTCTCTCCTCATCAACTAATTTACTTAGGTTTTTATTTACGTACTTGAGGTGACAGTTATGACAAAGTTGTCCAAAAAGTTGAAAACAGAACAACAAAAAAGAAGACTTTGCTTTTGAACTATGACCTTCAAATAATTACTCTTTTTACTCCATGAAAATGGATTAGCTTCTGACATACAGCATAACCACAGACAACAGATTCTGTTCATTTTAGGACCACCTTATGGTGAAACAGGCACTTATTTCACCCTCTTTCAGGTGCATTAATATAATAAAGCACCATTTTGTATCAGCAAAACAATAGCCAGTCCTTAGATGTGCCAGAAATTATTTCTCTGGATTCACTTGGAACAAAGAAAAGGGTTATCTCTTCTTCACTAATTATATTCCCAGCACAAAGAATTTATTTTACAGGCCCTAGACAAAACTAGCAGGAATTCTTTTCACATGAAGCAGCTAATTTATCTCTCCAAAGTTATCTGAATCAGACACAAAACAGCACTTACTCATCGAACAATGCCTTCATTCATTTTTTACCTTCAGCCATAGCATCCGGATCCATAGCCTGGAACATATGATGCATTAATAAACCCGAAAAAAAAGGGTTTCTCCAAACCTGTTTAACAATCACCATCCTATAATGGGAAAATGAATGTATAATATGAGGTCAACTATTAGGGCCGTGAAAGTAATCAATGGACAATGTTTGGAATAAAAATTGATGACTCTGGCTTAGAGATAATTAAAGCAGATTAAAAAATAAAGAATAATCAGAGCATATTTGCAAGAATTATAATCACAAAATATGCACAAACATAATAAACAGACGTTGCCACAAAGAAAAGTGAACACGGACTTCAACTACTGGTATCAAACCTTACAATGATGAATAACATGCAAAAAGTTTTTCCAAGAAATGAAAATAAAATGGAGTTTGATATGTGGTCAAAATTTGATTATTTCACAGAAGAAGGTATCTCCAGTAAGTTGAAGTAAAAAGAAGGGAAACTTGTACCTTATCATTCATCTCGTCTTAACTCCTCCAAACGTGGCCTCATCATCTGTATGGCCCATATATGAATTACTATAAGTGGGTACTAATAGGATGTGCTATACATAATGACAGAAATTTAAGTAAAGCACAAAACAATAGTAAGAATAGAAAGATATGAAAAAACAACTATATCAAAAAATGTAAACGAAAATGTGCATGCACACACTGGCATGGGAAAACTAACATTAAGTTTTGAAGTAGTCTTAAGTTGATTTATAAGGAGTGGAATTGTAACCCCTCGTATCAGCACAGTTGTCAAAACTATTGATGCCTACCTGTAAAACAAAAAGGTTTCTATTATAAATATGAAGACAGAAAAGAAAGTGTCAAACTCCCAGGCAATGTGGATATCACAAACCATTACAGCTTCAACACTTGTACTGATTATGAAACTATATGCATATCATAAATTTTAAGTGCTTTTACATCATGTTAGTGCTCTCTTCTTATTTTTCTTTTGTTGGGGGGGAGGGGAGGGAGGGGGAGAATAGTATAACATTGTAGCCATCAGACAATTTTAGCTATGTAACAAAAAAAAACACTTTTTCTATTTAATTTAACAAGTCAGAGAGAGAGTTTCTGTTGTATGTGCTTTCTACAAGATAGTATGTCAATGAAATATATGAAGTCACCGCCATTTAAAAAAAAATCTCATAAAACCAAGACCCAAAAGTATTGAACCATCTTTCCTTGATGCAGGCTATAGATATTTCCACTCCATCAATTTGAATTGTTTGATAATAATTGATGAGCAATCCCTTTTCTTATAAATATTCAGCATCACATAGCCATATATGCATTCAATTTTTCCTTAAAATCAAACCTTTGACATCGAAGCTCTAAAGGGTTCTCTCACAAAATAAAGTGCTATCCGTTCCTCTGTCTTCCCTTCTCAAAGCATCAACGATGCAGTCTTCGGCTTTGTGTTAGTGATCATTGCTTGTACCAAAGGCTTAAGTGTCCACTTACCGTAAGGCTTGTGGAAAGTTTCAGTAGCAGTTTAAAGAAATAAATTCTATCCTCATAAAACAGTCTTACATTCAGACACTAAAAGATGCCTTAGTTTTATAAAATTTTAGCTACTAAGAATTTTATTTTCATGACATTTTGATGTCTCATAGGAGTAAATATCTTCCCTAATATCAATTTAACTCAAAGAGCAAATCGAATTTAGAAACTAACATGAACTACAAGAATTCAAATGTTACACACATGACTAAACATATTTTTTTCTCCTTCTTAAGTTGATGAAGTTCACATGGAAGCATAGAAACTACCATAAATAACATAAACATCAAGCAGATGAATAAACATATATTTTGACCGTTGGCAAATAAGTAAATAACTACCCTTTATCCATAAACAACTCTGATGTCTGGCAAAAGTAGGTCAGTTTATTCATAAAGCTAAACCAGTGTATACCCAGGCACATGGACATCATTTCAAATAAAAACTACACACATATATAGAAGTCAAATCAAGTCATCAATCAGAATCCGTAACAACACATATAAGATTTAATAAATCGCATAGACACTCACATTCAAAACAAAGGAGAATTAGAATAAAAGAAAGTACCAATTTAAGCCGGTAAAAGAATGTACAGCATCAATCAAGTACTGCAGGGCGGCAACGGGGAAAGAAGAATCTGCTGCTGCAGCAGCCACCTCACTTATAGCAGGAGCCTGGGATGCGACAGTTTCCACAGTCTTCTCTGGGATAACTTCCGAAAGAAAACTAACATCATCAATATTACCAGACCATTTTCTTGGTAGAAGGAGAATCCAAATCCCACCGGCTGAGCAAAGGACGAACTAGTCTTCTCTCGAAATAGAGAACCTAAGCCATGAAGCGCATTACATCCATGTGGAAAATTTTGGGAATAGGAGGTTGAGATGGACTTAAATTCGGAGGATGTGATTTAGTATCATCATTGTCATTAGGAAGAAAGTGGCTAACGATGGATGGAATCGTCTAGTGAGAAGTGTCACTCTTGTTGATATACTAAGCCTATAAGCCATTTGTAGAAGGCAAATCCTGCTAAAAGAAGTACTATCATATATAGTGGACATAGAACAATAACTAATATTCATTATAACAAGTACTAACGACATTATCGATTGATCATAACACATTAACACTTCCCATTGTCACCAACATTTCAAATTTATAACAAACGGATACCAAAAGAATATCCTCTCTTCATTTGATTCAAAACATGAATTTTATCAGAACTTCTTATGATCATGGAAAAGAAAGGAAACTAAAACCAAACGAAATACAAACCCATATATACGAATTAGCTCAAAAGAGAGAGAAAGAATTGGCACTATAATTCTAAAACCGTAGGATTTGTCTCAGCAATAAAGGGAAATGAAAAGTGAAAATGGAACAAAAGGAAGAAGGGGAGTAATGTGAATAGTATAAACTCACATAGTCACCCTCCGATCGATTCCTACTTTCAGTTTTTTTTCTCAAAAATTTTAGAAATCAACTAATCAAAGGAGTCGAACTAGACCTTTTACATTCTAACTAATTTTTCTTCTCTTTCCTAGATTTTCTTAGCAACCAAAAAGAGTGAAAATAACTCAATCAGAATTTTTCTTGTGCGTATGCGTGTGCGTGTACCTTCGAAAATCTTCCCCACTCCACTCGCCGCAGAGAGGGAGAGAGAGAGAGATCGGGAGATCACTAGTCACCGCTCAACTCAGGTTCTCAGCTCAGGCAGCGTTCATATAGCCAAAACGCATCGTTTTGGAAGTAAACGGGATCTTGGCCGTGGGCGCTTAGTACGCACCGCTTTGACGTGCATGGTCTTTTTTATTTTTTGATTGGAGACCTGCGTGGTCAAAATGTCAAATACGGAGCACTAAAATTGCAGCGTTCTGATCTTATTTTTGGGCTTCATATGGGTTGCTCATTTGATTGTTAATTTATTATATTAAACATTAAATACAATTTTCGCAGTCAACTTTAAGTAATTTTTCAATTTTGTCATTATACTTCAGTTTTTTTTTTTTTTTTGTAATTTAGACATCAATTTTCATTAACGTTTCAGTTTGGTCGCTACACATCAATTTGTTATAAATTGGTATCCTACTTCTATTAATGTTTTAACTTTCAATGTAAAAATTCTGTTATATTTTTTGTTAAGAACTTGGAAGAGTTTAAATCCCTTTTTCTAGCCAGATTATCACCATGTAAGTTGATACGGTCCAAATTCTAACATCGACACGTTATATAATACAGATGACCAAATTGCAACGCATTAAAGTACAGTGACTAAATTGAAACATTGATGAAAATTATATACAAATTGATGTATGATAACCAAATTAAAATATGAAGGTTAAGTCAAAGAAGGAATGTCTCTTCTTCTTTATGGATTACAAATTTCAATTTACCAGTATGAAAGTAATATTTCCAAAAGGTGATAATAACAATCCATGACTATTATTTCTCTTCATACAATAATAAGATCAGACATTCAGACTATATAGCAAATGAGAAAAATGAGTGAAACAATATCTTTTAAAGGTAATTTTGATGATTTGAATAGCAACGCTCATGTCATGTTTGATATTTCATTTAATTAATTTAAATAGAAACTCAAACATCTCCGTTAACAACGTGTCAGAAGCATGCCTGGATCATAAAAACTTAGATTCACCTGATGTTACAAACAAAAAAAAAGTAAAATACAAATTCCCTTCAAATGTGTTAGTAATCACAACTTAATTCAAGATTTTGAAAAAAGAGATTATCCCCGCAGAACTTAATCCAACCTTAGGCCGATAGGGTGTAAAAATTTTCGACACATCATACTCAGACCTCGAAACATGAGAACTCTTTTTAATTAAAGGCGTACATGAAACTCATAAAGGGTTAAAGGGCTTAGCAAAACATAACATTAATTTAGGCTTTTCAATTTTAATATTTCAAACATGATACTATATAAGAAATACAAGCACTGCAGGACTGGACTAAATAATCTATTTTCTATTTACAAACTAATATGTCAAGTAAATCGCATTTTTGTATCATCGGTTTGATGAGTTTCTAGCCATAGATTTGGGGTCAGGACCACGCTTTGCATACAAAGAGCCCACAGCTGGAACTTCAGCAGGTGAAGACACCGTTGCAAACAGAGGCTGGAAGTTTGTATTCCCAACAAACCAGTAGAGAGCCCATTTCAAATTGCAGAGGGTATACTTGAGAGCTTTAGTCCAATTCTCCTGTTTGTTGAAGCTCTGTGTGATAGAGTAGTTTTCCACTTTGTCATTCTCAATCCTGCAAGATTTACCCATGGTTATTAGGGGAACACAGGGAGCATGACAATAAAAGTCCTACTTTCACTAATAACATGTAAAATTCTTTTATCATGTCTCGCCATGCAAACCAAATATATTCTTTGTTTCAATCAAAGCAAAACAAATATATATACATTCTCAAAGTAAAAGACATGACATGTTCATTTGCCTCTATTTCCTATCACCTTTCTCCCGTCAAATTCATTCTTGAAATTTCTCAATTCCAAGGTCATGTCAACTTCTCCTCCCACCACTGGCATCCTGCACCACTAATTACGGAGGTTCTACTCTATTACATTCATTTACATATCCCACATCTGTGACGATGATTTAAAGAGGAAAATCTCCGATAAAACTTGTTTGTGCGATTCAGCTTGCATTACACAATTCATTCGTACAGACAATCTAACCTTTTTTTAACAAGTATCACTTCATCTAATCTTCAATTTCAGAAAAATTACATTATATCTACCGACTCTATGCATGCACACACTTGTAGCTGTGAGAAATGAAGGTACTTGATTACTTGAGTTATAATTTTTTTTTTACAAGTAAAAGAATTATAAAGATATCAAAAGGGCACCTAGGGATGCCCTCCATGTACAAGTTCACTATCTTATAGATAGTGTATCTATGAAGTCTAAAAGATGAATCTCATTTACAAAACAATTCCCATCTACCCCAAAAACAATGGTATTAAGCCACCGATCTTCAAGAGAATACTTGAGTTACAAAATTAAGCCACTACTTCAAACAATCTTTGCTCCAATCCTTATTTGATAACCATTAATTAACTCTTCACCTGATGGACCATTTCAATTCTAGAAAAGGAAAAGGGGACGATCAACAACACATGACACATTAAGCAAGGTTGCATGTCCACCAATTACGTTAATCAGATCTAATGTATTATGAATGGAAACCTGCTATGCACAGTTAAGTAGTAAACATGATATAGAACTAATTAAAGAACTAAAAAGACCTTATCGTAAAAGATAAATAATTTCAAATACAAGTAAAAATTCACCTAGCTGCAGGAAGATGGCAATGAGAAAAATAATTTACAAACTGGAGCAATAATTACGATAGACGGAATAGTCTACATGTCCAACGGTCCCACTCATGTCATACACTCCCAAAATTATTCTCTACAAATATGTACCTCTAGGCTCCATCTAACCGAGACTTTATAGTATAAACCAAGTTAATTTGGGGAAATACAGTATGAAGGCACTTTTTCTCTTTTGTCTGACAGATAAAAAGGTATAGATAGGTATAATATAAAATAGTGCTAAGAATTCAAACACTTAAAGAGTACTATTTCTGTACTTCCTGCAGACAAAAAAACTTACTTGTATGGCAATTTGAAACATTTCTCAGGTGGAATGTTGTTTTCTTGATCCTTTGAATTAGCAAACTCGGAAAAATCCTTCAGACATGTCAAAAACAATGTCATAGCTTTGTCATACCGAGTGCTCCAAAACAAGTTCACCGGACCAAACCTAAGAAATACTCACATTAATTAAAACATCCAACAGAGAACCGAAAACAGCATGACAACTGGCACATATACTAGATGCACAATACACATCTTCAATCTAAGGAAATTTCTCAGGATTTCCACCATATTGCCAGTTGTTCATGGATGGTAATAAATCAGAAATAATAGTTAAAATCATCTAGCCACTAGCCAGGCCACTAGAAGTCAATATTTGTCCAGAACAAATCAAATTAGATTAAACCCAACTCTTTGCACCATCTACTGCAAGGATACAGGAGTTATAATCAAGTTTATATTCTTCTAGTTTAAAAACTGAATTTGATAAGAGAAATCCAATTCAATATGAAGGAGCACTTACAGCTCATAAGTATTGTTGTTGCTGTCCACAATTCGAGGGTAACTTCCCATAGGATGTATTTTGATTCGACATCTAAAAAAGGTTACTAATTAAGGATTTATCACATATTATTTCATAAACGAATTTAGCAGAATATGAAAGGATATATCACATATTATTTCATAAACAAATTTAGCAGAATATGAAACAATGGCATACTCAATTAGGGATCAAATGATCCCACAACCTTAAAACAAGTGGATTCTTTGCTTGCACTGAAACTTATAGGATCAAGGACAATGAAAACAATATAAAAATGCTTCAACGGCAGGAAGAAAACATACCCCAGATAGCTGGCAACATAATGTATGCTGGATCATAATCCAGTTCAAAGGTGGGTCTACCTGGGCAAGATATACTCCTAACGCCTCAGCATCAATGCCCAATACATGGGACTTCAATTTTTATTTAAAACGCAAGCAAAGCCTCCACTTTCATTAGCATGAGAAACAAGTTTTCAGTGTAGTTGAATTGCTAACCCACATCCAACAAAACCTTCCTGTATATAATCTGTTGCAGTAATCAACTCTATTCTCTTTTGAGCTCTAAGCCTCTAACATACATAAATTCCCTATATTATCTTTTTTTCTCTTGGGGACAATCTTGGAACGAGAGCTAATACAGTAAAAATAGCTATATACATACATAAGAATTGGAGAGCAAGTGCTGCTAATAATCTATACTAATTTATTATAGCTCGTAAAAAATGGCTTGGCTTACATGTCTAAAGCCCCATAATACAGAAGGCTTTCTCGTAGAACTTTTTTATAGCACTGGAACAACGATGTAATAAATTTACTCATAGGTACATATCTCGAGCATCAAGCATGCCATAGCTTTAATTTTTGGTTTACTAATAAATGCAGAAATATTTACTTTGATGAGGGCATAGTTAAATGTGCTAACATTTTTGTTCTCAACATCATAAATAAAAGAAAATTCTATCAAGAACCAAACAAAACAATGTCATAACATCTTAGGAAAGGTATATTTACAGATTCCTTGCTAAAAAGGATACTGAAACTTCGGCCGGAAATAATTACACATCGTATGGAGGAGAAGGCAAGCTTGGCCCCATGCTGCATTTATCTCGTCCCACTCAACCTAAATGTTACCACAACATAGTAAACATTGAATCAAAACCTTACATCAAATTCGGAGGAAAGGTATAAGAAGAATTTCAAAATGAGGAATACACTATTATGGAAAGAGGAAGCATGAGAAGCCATTGCCTTCCACCCAGACAGTGGTGTTGTACAGTTAACCAGCAAACTAAAAATCCCATAGACATGCATATATACAATAATATCCATGTAACCCACATCAATAATCCCCAGCATCAATTTAGAAATCTTATGTGTGAAGCAGTAGGCATAGTTCTTCAAGAGAAAACACATTGTTGGCATATAAAACTATCCAGCCGGCTCAGGTCAACATGTCACCTCAAATTTCTTGAGAGAAGCAGCAAGAATCAGCTGCCATTTCAGGATTAACTTGAATAATAATAGTTTTGTTCACTACTCATGTAAGATATCCCATATAGAGGTGTCATACATTGTCTGATCAAATACAAAGTCTTTGGGGTGGATAACTATCAAATTTGTTAAACTATCTTAGACAAATAACATCTTCTTGGAGACACCCTCAAGCGGTCAGACTTGAAGGTCTGTTATTCTAAGTGACACTATGTTGCAACAAAGACAACACATATTCATTCCAAAGACTTAATTAATTTTTCATGCAACAGAAGCTGATAGATAGAGAAGAGACTCAACATTTTCCTTATTGTAAAATAAAGGCAGAGAACGATCAAACTCCTGGTAAGCAACCATATAATAAAGAAGTGCGTAGTTTTCCTACCGGAATTTTAGGAAGTCTTCCAAGTCGGAAATTGTTAATTGTTCCAAATTCTCCATCATGCCATATGGGGAAGGCATCATTTAGTACATTAGTTCGCTTCAACAACTCTAGATGTGCTTGTGAGACTTCAATCTTTGCCAATATTGCATCTCTCTCTTCCTGTTGATCAAAATATTTTGTTTACATCACAAGCAGTAAAAGAATGCTAAAAAGAAGGTTCTCACAGGAATTGTTCAAAGTTTGTTATTATGACGAGAATAAAAGAGTTATCCTCCATCTACTTATCAAAAAAAGAAAGGTAAAAAAAAGTGTTATCCTCCATCCACAGGAAGGATAACAGACAACCTATGAAGGTAATGATATTTATAGCATCAAGCAAAAATGTTTTAAATGGCAAAACAATCACATCCCCCTAAACACACACAATACATGGATATCAAAAGATAACACATAGCCAAAGACATCCTTTTGACTATTAACATAATTTCTAGTAGGGGATAATTGAAAAGCTAAATTATGAGCATGATATTGAAACAAAGTGAATTTACAACACCAACGGAAAATGTGAAACTGTTTAGACTAACTTAACTTAAACAGTCAGTTTAAGAAAAGCAATGGCAAGAGAACTGAAATATCAGCAACACACCTGATGTGCTATCAATTGGAACTGAAAATTATTGAACTCCTGCCAATACCTGTGATAATATGAAATCAAACAATGTAAACAACAAACAATCAAAGATCTCAAGGGTCTACAAATATAAAATATCCAGTTATAGATACCAAAAAAAGGGGCAAACCAGAGTACTGATATCTGGAAATATACAGAAAAAGAGGTGAGGGGAGAGGAGAGGGAGTTGATGGTATCAGTTGAAGAAATTTACCGCTCTTCCAATTCTTTAAAGCGGTTAGATTTTAAATCAAGCTCCTTTAGTTCAGCATTTACTTCTGCATTCTGTTTCTCTGTTTCTTCTATCGCTGCTTCAAGTTTTCTTTCTTCTTCCTCAATCTAAGATAGCATAAGAAGGTGATCAAGTAAACACTTGACCTCAGATGGACATTTATCAAAATGCTAAGCCGACAACAGTCAAAAGATATGTTCTTAAAAGAGTTACAACCTTAGAAAATACATGATTATTATTGCTGATCTGTCCAAATTATTTATTAACAACTTCATCAGTCAACTTTTTTTATAAGCAAAATTGTATAAACAATTGAACTAGATTCTTTCCCTTTTTTGTGTAAATTCAATCTAAGGAAATACCAAACCCCGCCCACCCTTTTTTACCACTTCGGCTAAAGCACAAGGGTGACTTATCCTGGCTTGTGAGTTTTATATTCTTTCCATAGTACACAATTTCTGTCTGACTCAGCTTTAACCTTGAACTGTATACATCATTTCATCTAGTAAGACTGCACATGCATCCCAGATTAGAGGGATAACAGAAAAAGAAAACGGATTTATAAAAAATGTTCAAATGGCTTATAACAATGTTGCCCAATAAATTGCATGGCCACCTGCAAAGTGTCACTAGATTCACTACTTGTTTGAAAATAGAAGATTGGCTATTTTTCAAACTTTTCTTAACAACCAAAGATTATTAAATTCTAGAAAGGAGGTATAAACAACTTTACCCACGATGTTAGAAACGAAATTAGAATGTGGAAAAATGGCCTATGTATCAGAGCTGGTTAACAAGTGAGAGTACCTTCAATTTCTCCTTAAGAAATTCCGTTTCACTAAGAACACCTTGTGCTTCCCTCTCCAGACGTTGAAGGCAGGCTTCATATGCGTCAATGTCCCTAGTAACATCTTCAACCTCCTTTTCAAGTTTATCAGACAAGACCCTCATACATTCAAGGCATAAAGGTTGCTCAACCTGGAAATGCATATAGAAAGACATGGATCATGGCCTAATTACTTCACGGAAAGCTATAGAATGTACAGTACAGAAAAGCCAAACATTTTAAAACAAAGTGTACAAACCTAGGCAACCATGGATACCTGTGTTTGGGATGTGGCAATCTCAAATGCACGCTTTAAGACAGTTATAGTCGAGTGGAAACCAGAGTTATTTGGATGCAAAGGACCATTTGGTCCTCCTTCCGGTGATGGTAAATGGGTCCCACCTCCATCAGATGCTGACTCAGATTTATACACGACTACAAAGGACTCCTCCATTGCCTTTCCAGTCTGGCCCACATCAGGCTGGGCAGCTCCCCCCCGAGGACGGGGAGGGACCCCTTGTGCCAATGGCTTTTGCCTTGGCAACACAACAAAAGAATTGTCCATGCGTGTTGAACCTAACACACTGTTAGCCCCATGCACTGAAGAACCCTGCATCGCTGCATGTATTCATTCCAAACCATGGTGATCAGGACAAGTATCCACTTACCTTAACATGAATTTTATGCGAGGACATTGCCATAATTTTCCTGCACAGCATTTAATGTCCCGAGGCAGTAACAATCCTAACCTCATATAGATTTTACATAATGGAAATGCTCATTCCAGAAAGCCAAGCCACAAATACATTAAATTTGGTAAAGATAATGTACACAAAGTTTGTCACACTGGGACTCAAATCCAGTCCAAATTTCATGAAGATTATAGAGCAATCAATAGTTTTCTTTATCATATGCACAAGTTTTTTTTTTTTATCAGACGCATGAAATGAGTAATCACACTTCCATCAGACAAGATGGAGATGCAAATGCTTCTAATATATCATATAGAGTAAAGAAGTTGTTCTATGCAACAAGATTTTAAATTCTAAATATAGTATAGACAACGGTATAAAAAAAACTTCATTTGGGGGGGTTTCTCAGTTTCAACGAAATTTCATAGGTATTTGCAAAAGAATTTACGTTGCAATAAGCAAACAAGGGCACAACGAACGATTCAAATGTAAGAAAACAAAAATATAATGCACCAATTGAGATTTTTAAACTCAATTTCCTATAATCACAATAAAGCAATCAGTCCGTATAAACAAAACATCAAATACATTATCCAGAGGGGGGTTGCAACCGTCAGATACAAATTTCAGCTGTTCGGATTAATTCCAAAACGTTCCAGCTCTTAAATTTCCCCCTCAGTAAAGAAGAATAGCTTAAAGTAAATAGTAACCATCACAAATCATGCTTAAGTATATACAAATAGCCAATTCGAACCAAAGAGCACATACAAATATAGAAACATACATATATGCAGATAGAGAGTGTAAGAATCCTAACTAGAGCGAGAGGAGTCGTTCAGGAACTTGTCGGCGTAGGAATCGACGCCGACGATGGTGAGGGAGTGGTGACAGTTCTGGCAGGCCCATTTTGGCAGATTTGGATCAACCGGAAAGGTCCGGCCTCTATCGGGTATCTCCTCTTTCTTCATTTATTTTCTTTTTTGATTGCTCTCGGTTCGTTCTTCTCCCTCCCTCTCTCTCTGAGAGATTGGGTTCAGACTTCAGGAAGAAGTCTCCAACGAAATCATAACTGATTTGGGCTCTTTTTTCCTCTCTTTTTTTGTGAAATCCATTTTGATCGAGGAGATTTTATTTTTCTTTTTTAATTACAGGATACTCCGGTAAGCCAAATGATCGGATCATCCGTATTGGATCCGTTTTCTCCCCTCTGTAGAGCCTTTTAGGGGCTGTTTGGTTCGCGGAGTGGATTAGTAGAGGACTAAAGTTGGCGGAATTAAAAGGAATTGAAATGGTATTATTTGTGTCTTTTTGGTTTAAAGAGATAACAAAATTGTTATTTAATCTTAACCATTCAATTAAGTTTTTTATTACATTTTAACATTTAATTTATTAAATAAATAAATAATAATAATTTTTTATTATTATTATTATAATAATTCTTATTATTGAATTAATAATTGTTATTTTATTTGTAATAATAATTATTACTAGAAATTATTTTTTATAATAATTATCATTATTAAAAGTTTAATGATTATTATAATAATAATTATCCTATATATTATCATTATTTTAATTATAATTATTATTATTATAATTTTGATAACTATTATTAATTATACTTATTATTAAAATTATTATTTTATTATCGGTTTATATGTAAAATAGTAATGTGGGAAATAATAAAAAATATAGAAAGCAAACTTATCTTGAAAAAGTTAATATCATCGCACGGTTAATCCGATCAAATCTGTTTCACCTTTCTTATGGAACAAATTTAGTAGAATTAAGTTAACTTCACCTTAAAGATCAATTAAATATGAGATTAAATATTAAAATTAAATTAAATTAAATTAATCTGACCTAATCCCAATCCAATTTGATGAATTAATCGGACTCTTAATAATAGTTTTACTACTCGTGCTCTAAGTCTAATAACTAAAAAGGAAACAAAAAATTTATCAAAAAAGTATAAAAAGGTTTTCAGACGAATAATACTGGTTCCACACTGACGTGAATGAGCCTCTTTTATTTTATAAAGACGAGTCTCATTTTAAGTGATAGTTTAAGGCCTTGTTTGGAAAGGGTTTTTAGAAACCCTTTTCAGTTTTCAAACTCAAAAAATACTTTTCAAACACTGGGTAATATGTTTGGTAAGTAGTGTTGAAAAATAGTTTTTAAACATAGTTTTCTAAAACTGAGTTTTCAAACACTGATATTTGAAAACTCCCAATTGGAGTTTTCAGTCTTAAAACACTGTCCAGTTTTCACTTTCACGATTTCACTTTCCCAATTCTCTTCCTCCATCACTGTCCCAAAAACACTCACAGAGTTTTTTCTCTCACTTATGCGACTTCTCCTTCTCCTTCTCCAAAATTGTTTCTCTCCATCTTCCCTCTCTCTGTAACTCCCTCATCCTTCGCTCTTCCTATTTCTTTTCTTTTCACTTTCTTTGTCCATTCTTTTTCCGAACCGGGTCTCTCTTTCCTCTTCCACAGAAATCGCAACAGTGACAGAGAGCTCCAAGAAACCCATAAGAGATGAGAGAAATTTTCCTCTCATTTTCTTACTTCCTAAACATATATTGTCACTCAGCCTTACCTCAGTTCAAATCTCAGAAAAAACCTAAATCATAGTAAGTTTCTTATTTGATATGAGAATCTATCGTTGCATGAGCTAAAACTTCTGATTTCTCTGAGATTTTTCGAGAAACCAAACAAAATTTTCCCTTCTTACAAATAACTCTCTTTTGTTAATAGATTTCCAGAACTCCATCTTTCATCTTTTTTATTTCATTTTATATTTCTTTGCCACTTAATTAAGTTCACAGTCACTGTTTCCTCTCTGTCGCACTCATCATTGTCTCCGTTAGATCCGCGCAATCGTAAATCTAGCATCTCCACCGGATTCATGAACTGGTTTCTCAAATCCTGAAGAGCACCGTGCTTCAAGACATTGTTGCTGGTTTGATCGAGAAACTGAGTTTTGACTTCTAACAGGTATAATTTCTAAAATCTCTTAGTAATGACTTTTTAATTCACCAATTCTAGTGGAAAATTCTTTAATGTTAAAGAACATGTGGTTTGGATAATGAGATTTGAAATCCAGGATAATTATGTAGAAGTCTATAATTTAACATCTGGTGGTCAATACTGTTCTTCATTTGGGACTATTAAAAAGCATTTGTAACACTTTTCTTCATTTTTCGAGTTAAGTGTTTGGGTGTTAATATGAAAATGTTGTCTGAGTTTCTTGATAAATTTGCCTCTTAACATGATTAAATCTGTTGGATGTTTAACTTAGTAATGCTGAGTATGGATTGTGCAAAGAGCTCGATAATTGAAGTTTAGAGCTAGAAAATTAATTCAATATGTTAGTAATTGCAACATCTAAATGGGTCCAGAAATTGAATCAAATGGATTGAAGGTCCTGATGTTATGCTTGAGGTTGCTTAGTACAATTTAATTTCAGAAACTGATCATGAATGTAACAGGGTATATATTTTCCAGTTTTGTTATAATTACTGAGGGAATGGATTTACTTAAAACTGTCCTTTAGACTCATTTTGTTGTATATGTTTCTTGGATTGAGTTTGTCTTTGGCATCAATTTGAATTGCTTAACTGTTGCATACTGATCAAGCTCAAAGTTGTCCTTTATACTCCTTATGACAATCCACAACACGAAGACATGACATGAATTGCCATCTTGACTTTTCAACTTAAACATTACATCATTTTACATGAATAGAAGTACAACAAGAAACAAAACAGGAAATGATATTAGTAATTCTTGCTAGCTAAACTGCATGTAAATTCCTTATCGAAAGTTTAACAAAGCTTTGCTGTCAACATAGTAGTAATCAGCAGGTCAGCTTCTGTTTGATTTATCATTAATCTTTGAGATGCTCATGAGCTTAGGGCCATTAGGACTTTGTTGGTTCCACATTTGCATATATTATTTGCAAACTATCATCATATATGAAAATCTAAAGCTAAATAGCAGCAGTATGTGAGATAGCTAAATCTAAATCTAAAACTATCATCATAATTTGCATGGTAATTGGTAAAGCTAAATAGCAGCAGCTGCCAAAAAACAGCTTTAGCTGCAGTATGTGTTGCCAAAACTGGAAAAAACAGTTCCTTCAGAGGTAAGCAAATCTTACATACATGAAAATCTTGCTGCTACCAAAACAGGAAGAAACAGTTCCTTGAAAGGTAAGCAAATGTCACATGCTTAGTACATGAAAATCTCGTACTTAGGAAATATTTTAATTTTAGATTTTTGGTTCATAATTTTGAACTTCAACTTAGTGTTTGCAATTGAAAGTCTAACGTTTTAATTTAATATCTATGTAAACTTGTGTATGTTTATGTGTACTTCAATCTTGTTTTATTTTTTATTTATAAATAATTTTGTTCTGTTTCCATACCCTAAGCTTTGTTCTTCAGTTAAGCCACTTTGTGTTTTTAATTGTATATTATTACACCTCTCTGCTGATAGAGTGATAGATCGGAGTATATAAGATTATAAAGACCAGTACATATAGTTTGATTAAATTTTGAATAATCAATCAGGGGTACTGCTTTACTTTTAGTTTTGAAGAATTTCAACTGATTTTTTTCCTTCAATTTTCATACTTTTGATGTTGAAATATTTATATTTTTTAATACATCAAAAGGGTTATCTAGTTTGAATCATATACCATTACCAACCATCTAATGTTCATCTTATCATGCCATCATTTTTGGATAGAGACAGTATGACTTGCTTAGTTGCCTTTACAATGCATGAATGAAAGCTTAGACGACTCAATCAAAGCTAGTACCCCCCACTATATATATAGTTACAAGGATGGAATCAAACATAATCATAAAAAGTTTAGACCTTACATAAACTAGTTGTTGCCTGGTTTTAACATCTAATTTCCATTTTTCTTGTTAATTACTGATGAGAATACATATAATATATGCAATGGAGTCACTAAAAGAAATTGTTAACACACTTGGTACCAGTCTTTCTAGGGATTTTGCTCCCTTGCTTTTTCTAAGCTTATGCTGCTTCTTGCTTGTCTTTTCATGGGTATGGGTAGGCATGTTTTGAAGTCCAGGAAGATGGTTTTGCAACATTTTATCCTTATCCCAATCCATAAAACCATGTTAATATGAAAATGTAGATAGAATAAAGATTGGGGTACACTGATTGGTACATCTAAACATACATTAAGAATAGACATATTCTAACTGTTAGAAAATGTAATAGTAATTATTTTGAAACTGTTCAGGATGTATGTAAAGAGTGTCAAATGAAATGTCTCTTTAGCTCACTCCATATATATGCATGTGTATTATTTTATGAGAAAGGATAATTGGTATATGTATGTAGGTCCAATTTAAGTATCTTAAAATAGTCAGTTGGTTTTTATTGTTCAACAATAATCTGTTAATGTCACTTTTAATGTAGATGGCTTCTGAAAGCATTGATATATCTTTATGGGGCTCTGAGAGAGATAAATGTTTTATCGATATCAAGGTTAATGAGGTAAACAAGGGAAACATGAAAGATGATGTGTTTCATAGAAAGATTTGGGATATCATTCTCAAAGAATTGAATTTAAAGACCAACAAGGTCTTTACATTGAAAGAATTGAGGGAGAAATTTCAAAGGTTGCGTTTGAAACACCACCTGTTTAGCTAATTGCTTGAGCAAATTGGATTTGTTTGGAATGCAGAAAGTAATACTGTCACAGCCTTAGATGAGACTTGGGAAAATTACATTCAGGTATCGTTTTTCTCTCTAAAGTACATAGTGTGGATTTATCTTACGATAATTTCTTTTAAATCGATAATTACTTTTATATCTTCATTTTTTTTCTTAGGCACACCCAAAAGCTTCCCAATTTCATAAGCAAGGCTATGAACACTACAAATTGTTAGGGATAATCTTTAACAAGTTAACTACCACAGGAATTCTTCACCATGCTTTAACCCAAGATCCACCTAATTCCAATGAGGAGAATGCATTGCATGAAGCTTTTCTCAATACTGACATGCATGTAGATGTTGATGTTGATGGCCTTGGTAACCCGAATGACCCAAATATTCTGGTTAATTTTGAAACCCCAAGCACTCAGCCCACTCAGCCTGAACGTTCTACCAAGTGTTCTAAAATCAATGAAAAGAAAAAACAGAAGGAAACTAGAAATAGTCAATTGAGTGAAGTTTTTACCTGTTTCATGGAGGCCACAAATGCAAGGACAGAAGCTTCTTTGGCTAGGGCTGAGAGGTATAGAAAGAAAAGCGCTGAGGGCACAAGTTTGATGGTTTCTGTTGATTATTCAGTTGCAGTGTGTTTGAAAGTACTTGATGAAATGGAAAATCGGGTGGATGATAACACATATTTGAAGGCATTAGAGAACTTTACAGGTAATTTTGAGTTAAAGGAGGTATTCATTAAAATGCCTTTGGAGAGGAAGAATGCGTGGTTAGCTAGGATTGGTTGAGAGTTGGAGACATTGCCTTTGGGTTTAAATTATGTTCGTGTGCTAAGGATACTACTTGTTCTTTGATGTGTGTTTATGTTTGTACTTGGATATTTTTATTACTTTTTTAGTTTATGGATGATATGTTATTTGTTTAGACTAAACTTATGCGTTTGATATTCCTTGTATTGTTGGAATATGAATGATTAGAATTGTGTATATAGGTCTAACTATATTTGAATGATTAGAATTGTGTATACAGGTATAATTAGATTTAATAATTCATAGAAAACAGAGGAGGTGTTGTCGATTTTTAAAAAAAAAAATAGAATTAAACTTCAATCTACTTAGATTTGTGGAATATAAACTATACTACGTGATAACCATAATGGGACTTGTTTTTTTGTTTAGGTTAAAAAATGGATAATTCAGACCCCAATAATTGTGGTAGCCAATCTAATTCATCAAGTTCGTCCGCTGAAGATGAGTATGAAATGCTCTCATTGTTAATACTTCCTATGTTTACTGAACATGATGAAAAATTTATGAATGAATTACCTATGTGAACATCACGACTCAGTGGACATGAATATATAACCGAATTGTTAAATGGTCGTTCAGAGGTAGTTTATGAATTGTTTCGCATGGACAAATAAACATTTATTCACTTATGTAACACATTGAAGCAATATAATTATATAGAAGACTCAAGGGGTGTCACAATAGAGGAAATGATGGCCATTTTCTTGTTTATTGTGGGGCACAATGTGGGGCACAGAGTTGTAGCTGATTGATTTCAACATTCATTAGAAACAATTAATCAACATTTTAAGACAGTGATGAGAGCAATGAATAAGTTTGCGAAGCACATAATATGTCCATCGAATGACCACATGGTGCCTCCACAAATTAGACGTGATCGAAGATTTTACTTTTTTTTTTAAGGTAATGTATCATATGCTTGATTGTTAATTTATTAGTTTAGCTTTGCATATACAATATATAATACCAAACTGAGTCTAATCATATGCAATTTAATGGACCTATAAATGCATTGATGCAATTGATGGAACGCACATCAGTGCATAGGCGTCAGCAGAAAAAGCTACCAGTTATAAGGGTAAAAAATCGGTTGTCACACAAAATGTGATGTGTGCATGTTCATTCGACATGAAATTCACATACGTGTATAGTGGGTGGGAAGGTACGGCTAACGATTCATGAGTCTTTTTGGACGCCTTAACTCGATCGGATGCTCAATTTCCTTGGCCTACTAATGGTAAATCTGTTTTAATACTAAGTTGAAATTATATACTAATTGATTGATATGTACTAAGAGAATTTGTATGACTTAAATGTGAGTATTATTTGGTGGATTTCGGTTATCCATGTACAACCGGGTTTCTTCCATTGTTTAGGGGTGAATGGTATCACTTAAATGAATATCAAGGTAGAACACACCAACCAACGGGTTATAGAGAACTATTTAACTATAGACACTCATCTCTAAGTAATGTTATAGAACGTTGCTTTGGGTTCTTAAAGGCACACTTTCCAATTTTTAAAATGATGCCTAGATTTAAGCCCACTAGACAACCTCTTATAGTTGTTGCTTGTTGTGTCGTACATAATTTTGTACACCAGTGTTCTCAGAGTGATCAACTGTTTAATGAATGGGAAGCAGAGGGTCATGAAGTAGAAAGCGAAAGAGGGTTGAGCACATTTACAAATAATTATACAATTGATTTATCTGATGCATGTGCAACAGCTATGACTGCGTTTTGTGAGCTTATTGTCAATCAGATGTGGGCAGAACGTTTTGGTATTTGATTTAATATCTGGTAATCATGTTAATCTTTGTCGGTAAGATTTAGTTAATTTAACGTTTTTATTTGTGTTAATTTAGTTTTTTTAGTTTTTGAATTATTTTTTTTATTCTTAGGAATATATTTCATATATTGATATATTATTTGACTTATAGGGTGTGAGGATGGCAAACCAGCCAAATTGGGCAGTTGAGGCAAACCCTTATGAAAGAAGAATTTTGGGCCGTTCATTTCCATTTTATCAATTTGTCAAAGTTGTATTTGATCAATGAATATTGTACCATAAAGTTGTCATCAACTATCTTATTTTTAAGAACAAAAATATGCCATCGTTTAGATATTGAACAAACTTGAATATTGTATTTGATGGGTTGGTTGTTCATATTTTATCAAATTGTGAAAGTTCTATTGTATTTTTTATTTTTATTTTTAAGAATTTATTTAACAAACAAACATGACATGATCAGGGGAAGAGTGTTGTCATGTTTGATTGATGATATATAAAAAATACTAACATTTTAAAAATAAAATAATATTAATTATTTTAAGTATTTGGTGTGTGCTTAAAAAATGTATTTAGTAAATATGAGAAATAAAATTAATTTTAGATATTAAAATTTGAACTGAAAACTGAAAATAATTACAAGAAGGTATAATCCAAACAGTTTTCTATTTTCAAAACAGATTTCAAAATAAAATTATCCAAACAACATTTCACTGTTTTTTGTTTGGAAACAGTTTTAGAGTTACAGTTATCCAAACATGTTTTATTCAGAAAGCTATTTTCTGTTTTCATTTTCAAAAACAGTTTTTAAACACTGAAAACTAAAAATTGTTAACCAAATATGACCAACACTCATTAAAAAGTCGTATATAAATCATGATATTTTTTATTAAAATATTTAGTAAATAAATTAAATCCATCCGTACCCAAATGTCATAGTTCGGACCTTCTATATATAAACGGGTTTATACCCTTTTGAAGTACGCTAGCGGAAAGAACCCTATTCCAAATTAGGGCTGCTTTATAAATCACCGAACCCAATCCTAATTATCCCCTTTCTTCTATCAGATCGCTCGCTCTCTCTACAGAAGATAAAATTAAACCAAACCAAATTCATTCTTCCTCGACAACGAAGTAATCAACAATAACAATGGAGGGTCACAACTTGAACAACAACGGCAACAGTGAGAACAAGCCTAATTTCTTGCAGTTATGCGTGAGGCTACTTCACGGCAAAACCGCAGCCCTAACGTTCACCACCCCGCATGTGTACGGTCATCAGATCAAGCAGCGCATCTTCGAGGTGACTAAGATTCCTACCAACGTGCAGCGCTTAATCTGCTCCGGCTATCAGATCGGCGATGGCACCGTTGTCTCCCAGCCCGACGCTACTGTCCACCTCGTGCTCCGGCTCCTAGGCGGGAAAGGTGGGTTCGGATCGCTCCTGCGTGGTGCCGCCACGAAGGCTGGGCAGAAGAAGACGAACAACTTCGACGCGTGTCGAGACATGAGTGGGAGGAGGCTGAGGCACGTTAACGCGGAGAAGAGGTTGGAAGAGTGGAGGATGGAGGAGGAGGAGAGGAAGCTGGAAAAGATTGCGGAGGAGTTCATAAAGAAGAAGGCTAAGACGGGAAGGAAGGGGGCTGGAGATGGGGAGGCCCAGAAGTATGTGGAGAAGTACAGGGAGGTCTCTGCGAGGTGCGTCGAGGAGGTGGATTTGGCGGTCAGGGAGGCATGTGGAATTGGGAAGAGAAAGGCCAAGGCGGCGGGGTCAGCGGATGCTAAGCGGTTGAAGATTTGGTGTGTGCTTTAATTTCTTACGGGTTTGTTGTTGTGAGAATTAATTTCTCATTGTGACTATTCTCTCTTTTAGGGTTTCGATATGCTCAATTTTCTTTTTTTTTAGAACTTACCACTGCAACATATGCCCTGGGGGCGCTCAATTTTCTTTCATTCTTTCTTTTTTTATTGATGGATTTGTGCGAATGGAATTTGGATCGAGGTAGAGTAGGAGATGAAATTTGCGCGTTTGATGAGAGTTTGCGGGCGAGTTCAAAGGTTTTGCTAAGGTTAGTTTTTTGTGAGAAATTAATAGGAATTGAGAATGAAAACCATACAAACTGCGCATGGAAGTAAGTAAAGTTGAAGAATTTATAAGGGCTTAGAGTTTCTTATTATATGATTTCGTTATGGTTGAACTATTATCTATTGATCTCTGTTTGACTGATGATCTGTCTATGAGGGACTAGTAGAAAGTGATATTTGTATCCCCTCATTCATTCTCTAAGACAGACAATTCATTTCATGAGGTTTGGACAATTATTTCCTTGATGAGAGACCAACGGGACAGACATGAAATTAAGATAATTAGTCTAATGTTCTACGGAGTATGTTATTTCTTATTAAAAAATGTTCTATGTTACATTGGGATTAATTGAGTGGAGGCTTTGCGTGTTCACATCCCAAAATGTTAAGATACTGAGTTGCAAATCTTTTTAGGCCTCAACATCTCTTGTTTTCTTGAATATTATCATTGTTTGTTGTTTATGATGTTTCAAGTGAATTTAATTTCATTGGTGCTGATATTTGAGGTTGCTGTTTTGTTAGGAAAGGGAAGAGAAAAATGGGAGAGAGCGACCGTGATGATATGGATGAGGATGGTAGCAACGAAGAAGGCGATGAGGAAAATGAGAAATCTATTGTCTTAAATAATGGGAGTCAGATGGATTCCAATAAGGAAACTGAGGGGAGTTCAGGTTCAGTTACTGGTGGAGGACAGGATGGGGAACTTTCCGGTGGAGCCTCATGTGAGAGTGGTTCTGAGGAAGAGAAAGAGGGTGTCGCACAGAAAAGCTTGGAGTGTGGCGGGTGCTCTGGTGCAGAAGATGTTCACAAGGAAAGTAATGGTGTGGTTGAACCAAAGATTCATGAAGAAAAGGTAGCAGCCGGGAGTGGAAATGAAGCATTGCAGACGGAAAAGCAGGAGTGCAGTGTACCTGAATCTGAAAATCTGGTGCAAGTAGTTTGTCAACCCTCAAATATTTCAAGTTCACGAAATGGTGAAGGTGTTGATAGCAAGCCACTTGACGCTAAAGGAAACAATAATTCTGACATAAAATCAGGAGTTCATGAAGAAACCATTATTTCTGGCACAAATGACGTAGAACTAGAAAAGCCACTTAATTTTGATGATTTCAATTCAGCAGCAGAGTTGGAGGTATGCGCTTGGCTGAAAGTTTTATATGCACAATTCCTTGCCAGTCTTGTGCAACTTAATTGATTAATCCAAATGCTATGCTTTTGATTGTTTCATCATTATCTAAAAAGCTTGAACTATTAATTGACATAGATGTTTTCCTGTTAAGATATCAGTTTCATTATCTTAGAATGATAATTTATTACTTAGAGACTTGTTTCTTATCATAGTTGGTATACTTAATTAATCAATTTCATGGGTCTCTTTAAATTTCTAGCCAGTTTAGACTTCAGAGTTGGTACTTGAATAGTTATTATGTCTTGTTGCCGTTGATGCAGTCTACATCCTTTTTTCCTGATGATTCTTACTTGGTGAAGCTCTGCAAGTGGTGAGAACCTCATATATATATATATTTTTTTCTATCATTTATGCAGGTTCTTGGCATGGAAAGGTTAAAGTCTGAACTGCAGGCACATGGGCTAAAATGTGGCGGTACTTTGCAAGAGCGAGCTGCCAGGCTTTTCTTGCTAAAATCTACCCCATTGGAGAAGATTCCAAAGAAGCTGCTAGCAAAGAAATGAAAGCCCAACCAGTATGCTTCACCCACAGTTGCAGAGTTATTTGGTCCCTTCCAAAGAGTGAGAACTAGATTGAAGTCCCAGTATATTTTTCAACTGTTATGTATCGTGTATACGTTTAATGCTTAGATGCTTTGAGAACTTGTCAGTTCATATAAATCATGTTTGCTTTTATCATATGAATGAAGAGATTCTGCAAGATACATTTGAGTTAATTGCATCGGAAGTCCCTAAAATTTTAGCACATTGCACTAAATCTTTGAAGTTTTAATTTTGACAATTTAGTTCATTTCTGCAATGTGGTCCTTTAGCATGAAATAACTTATGTTGTATTGTACTCTGAAATTACATTGCTAGAAATTGAAAGGCCAGGGACTAAATTGTCAAAATAAAAAATTCAAGAATTGAAGTGCAAGGGAATTTTATTGTTCACTGGAGTTGTATAGGTTCTAACTGGAGGGAGGGAGTGAGGAGAGCAAAAGGATTCTTTTATATGAGTAGTGCTTGTCTGTGGCTATTAACCAAACAAAAAGTACAAAATGTAAGAACGTAAATTGTGTCAAAAAGATAGTTTAATTCAGTGAAAACATCTACTCCATTTACATGAATGATCATATCAAAATATACGATAAAACGAACTTAAAACAAAAAATGTACAATAAATTGTGAAGTATTCTAGTGAATTTAGTCTGCTACTGAAATGGGTCTTATGTGACTACCTAAAGCTATAAAATACGAATTGTGCAAATTGTCTAAATGATAGGTATGATGAGTGAAAACCATTGATGAAAACATGAATAATTATCTCAAATACAATAATTTGGAAGAGCACTGCATAAGAGATGGATGGGTGGTAATTATGAGGTATCAAACATGAGAAGGGGATGGAGAGTTTCGGCAAACTGGGCATGTATTGTGCCATCCGAAGCCACTCATCTATACAATCTGCATGGAAGCAATGTTTGCACTCTGGTATGCATCTCAGTGTCTCTTTGCTGCAGTATTCTGACAAGCATATGGGGCAGGAGCTATCATTAGGTCCGGGGAGTCGTCGACTCTCCCCGAGAACTACCTTTTGATAGGATTCAATGGTGGACTCATCTAGACCCGTCAATACGATGGTCGTTTCTGGCGTCACTGCTACTGGGGCGGAGCTCCGGTTTCTGGTACTGGACCTAATGCTGTTATTCCTGTCCCTGAAGCATGCAAAAACAGCAATGCCAATACCGCATGAGACAGTTGGTGCAGCAATAGCCAAGCAAATGATCCAGAAAACTTTGAGACTGTTGCTTGATCTACCTGAATTTCATAGTACCCAAGTGTTAACTAGCGGAAACTTCTTTTCTTTTCTTATAAAAAATTAGCGGAGACTTCTTATTTTCATGGTCCATTCTGGCGGTTATTGTGATTAATTGTGCTCATTCTATCTTAGCGTTGTACTATAAGTTTTTTTGTCATTTGGGTGGTAAAAGATATGGTCTGACAAAAACTGAAGGGGTAACAAAGAAAATAGGGAGGGATTCTAGTTAAATCAGATTTAAAACTAATGTTTAAGATTTATTCAAAATTTTATTGATAATTTTTTTAAAAAATTATTAATAATATTAATTTTTGATTTGTACATTTATACTTACACTACATGTAAAATTTTTAAAAAATTATTAATAAAGTTTTGGACGAAGTATAATCAATAAATTTTAGAAAATTGAATATATGAAGCTTTGACTTTTGGCTTTTAGAAGGTTACGCATGCAAGAGGTGGCGTGAACCTATATTATATTGGAGAAATTATGGTTTTATTTCCCATATGCTAAGGTTTTCAAGTAGTTGACATTGTAATTCTTAGTCATACTCTTTAATCTAATGCCAGTAACTTAAAAATACATAAGCTTATCATGATTCATGAGTTAAGCCAATTACGCTAGACGGCCACTATATTCGTATGTGATGCATCCTGATTCAATTATTGAGCAATACAAAATCAATTACTCCTAATATGTCTAGTTTCCCATTAAAAAAAAATAAAAATTGCTCCGCCACCCCTTCCTCACCTTAAGATTATTCATTCCTGACGCAAACGGTTTATAATTTATTATAATAGATTTCGAAAAGTTTATGGTAAATCAACAACAAAACTATAAACTGTATTAGTAAAAGTAGATTATTTAAACACAAATTCAATTCCTTATAAATATAAATCATTTTATAAACCAAATAACCTAAGCCTCTATAATTAAAAAAAAACATTTCATAAATTCATTAAGGTATTCAAACATCCTATTGACTTGAAATGGTGGTTTAGTCAAACTATGGGCATATATCATTTGCAAAGTGAAGATTGTGAAGGATCTTTACCAGCTTTAAGATCATAGAAACAATCAATTTCTTGATTAATTAGTGTTGCTTTTTAATCCACATATTGACTTGAAATGGTGGTTTAGACAAACTATGGGCTTATATCATAGGCAAAGTGAAGATAGTGAAGGATCTTTACCAGCTTTAGGATCATAGAAACAATCAATTTCTTGATTAGTGTTGCTTTTTAATCCACATATGCCGCCTTGTGCTTCACAGTCTCCACAATCAGGCACATCCCATGTTAACCGGAGGTCATCGTTAAGATCAGTTGATAATCCTTCATTGTATTGACCTGGCCATGAAACCGGAACCGGCAATGTAATGATTATCTGGCATGATGTGGACATAGAACTCATAAGAGCCATTGAAGAGGTAGCCAAAACTGATGTTGTGGAATTACTAAGGCGATCGATGGTAGTGAACCGAGACCTTGTGAGCTGAGTTGGGCAGCTTAAGAAAGTGTAGTTCTGATGTAAAGGAGCAATAAAAGGAGAACCTGAAAGATTAAAGCTTAAAAGAAATCTCCTTGCAAGGCAATTATCTGGGTCATAGAGATGTATCTGTTGTGTAAGATAGTTAATATCGCGTACGAAAAGTTCTCCAGAATGAGGAAGTTTTAGAATTATCATGTTTTGACGATTACAACTGAGGCTGAAACCAGGATAACCACAGTGATCAGGTTGGTGGCCTTGTAGTAGGAAAGGGAAGCGAATAGGGATATCGCTGTTGTCACACATGGAAGATGAGCAATCCTCTGCAGCATGTATAATGGGGGAAAGGAAGAGAAAGGAGAGGAACTGTAAGATACCCATGAGGTTGAAAGGATTTATCCCACAAAAAGGGTTGCCTCGTAGATAAGGGAAAATGGGGGAATTGTGTGTGTTACAAGGCTCCATTAAATTAATAATAATATTTCTAAAGTCAAATGTTATATAAATGTCCTCTGCTTGTTTGACTACGGTTTTTAGTAAATAAATCCCGTAGACCAGTAATTTTTACGGCCAGTGGCCAGTGCATTCTAGGGAGTCTAGAAATCGATAAAATGTGAGGGTACCTTTAATAGGAAGGAAAAGGTGAGAAACAAGTCAAGTGGAAAGAAAATTAAGGTTGATATATATATATATATATATATATATATATATATATTTATATGTATAAATTATAATTTATTTAATTTAAAAGTAAAAAATTGAAAAAAAGACGAAAACATTATTTTATCCATTAATCATTCAAATTGACATTACTAAAGATACAATGAAAAAAATAACATTATTAGTATTTTCTTCTTTTTCTATTTTTTTCGCTTCGTTAAATAAAAGTAAAAAAAAATTTATTGTCTTTACTCTTAATTTCCACCCTCTACTAAAAAAAATTGAAGGTTAAATTCAATTTTTTTTTATTTTTCTATTTTCTTGGTTCTCAATCTTTTTTACTTTTTTCCCCTCTAATTTTTCTTTCTAACTAAACACACCGTTAATACTATTTGTTTTCCATAGTTGGGACTAGGGAGTACATTTGAGTAAATTTCTCTCATTTCGATACTTCACAGTGGAACAGGAAATACACAGGAGATCAGTCTTTCTCAGATATTTTTTCTAGTGAGTGTGGTATGGTTAAAGAGTAAGAAGCTCAATATATGGACATGGAATCACGGTAATTGTGTCACTAACATTGGAAAGCTTTGTAATTTCCTTGGAGAGAGGAAAATTGATTTTTTTTTCCTATGATGTGTGAGATTTGAGCAGAATTACAGGAGCTGCTGAGAGATTCTAATTGAAACAACATCTCCATCATCTCCAGCTCTCATCGCCTGGTATCTTACTAGAACTCCTGCAGCCAAAAGACCAAAAAAAAATAACATACTGGAAACTGGAAGCTACATGCTAATTTAGCATACATTTGATATTTGCATCAGGAACCAGTTTTACCTTCATTTTTTGTCAAATTTGTGTTGACTGCCACCGCGTGGAGTGCTATTACAGCCTTCGGTTGACAGTCATTGGCTTTTCCCATCCATGACTTGAGATTAAAAATTCCTGCAAGTTTATTCCAAGAGTTGACAGATTGTTATTACCTTTGCTCATGCAAATTCTTCCTCTGTGACAGGAGAATGACAGAGTGAGACTGGCTGGAAAGAAGTATCTAATTTTACCAGCTGTTGAAGGTTCTTTGAGGCGATTAAGATCAAAAATTGCCCCACAAGCTCCTTCTACTTCCTTTTGGATTTTATGAGATCCGATAAGCTCGTACTGCCAACTTCCATCCTGGTAGCCCTCCTTCAAGAACAGCTCTATATGTCTTGCTTCTAAAGTCTGCATTGTTCCTGCATAAACAAAGCTACATTTCTTACCAAAATCTTGTTACTTCCTTTCAACAGTAGAAAGTAATTTACTTCCAGTAAATATAAAGGAAAGCCAAAACATTTAGTGCAGCAAGGTAATGTTTCATATGGCACTGTCATAATCCAAAATAACAAATCTGATCTACCAAGTTGAAAACGTAATTCATGTTCTGTACATTTATGTGCAACAAGGTAAATTTTAATCGCTCACCATCACAGCTATCAAGCTCACACACAGGGCATCGAACAAGCTGTAGATCTGAAAACATCAACCATGTTGAAATACAGATTTAGCTGCAACTATCACCATGAAATTCATATATTCTCTGTATTGTGAAAGCATTCCAAAAGTAAATGCCATAACATATGAGTGAAGAACTTCTCATACCAGCTATCCAGATCCCAGTTTTGATGTTCTTCAATATACATGAACCACAGAGCTGCAACATGTCATCTATGGTTCCTTCTTTTGGAATTTTCACAGGACCAACAGGAGTGCCCAATCTCTCAGTCAGAAGCGCTACTCCTGAAGCAAGGGAAAATGCACCAATCCGCATCCAATCTGATTTCTCCCATGAAAAACCGGAAAACAGTGAAGGAGAAGATGATAGTCAAAATTTCAAAATTTTCCAAATAAGGTGTTTTTACATTTTCTTCTTGTATGCATAAAACAACAGGACCAGAGAAAAACATCACTAGTTATTGTCTATTCCATCAAACTTTAAGCTTATTCATGGTGCTTTTCTGACTGAAAAAGTAATACTAGTAATGAACTTCATGACAATTTTGTTTGTCTTGTGCAAGAAGGGCAGCATCAAAGAAAGTCTATCATCAATAGTATGCTAGTCGCCTAGTCCATTTCATTCCCACAATCACTGTAGATTAATAATCAAAGGTCATGAGACCCCATTCAATTTAATCCAATTAAGTTCCAATTATGCAGCATGATAAATTCAGATCAGAAATCTGAAAGAATTAGACCCATTACAATCTGACTGGATAAAACACCTCTCCCTTCTGTTGTCCTAGAACTCGTGAAGCACCTGGAATCTCTCACTGTCATGTGAAACAGCTAAAACAGTTACCAAAGAGGGAACTCACCAATATGCTTGTGCTGTTTGTGAAAAAAGTAAGAGTGACTCCCATCTGCAAACAGTTCATCGATCAATTGGTAATCGTACAAGCAATCTCACTAATAAATTACAATTTACAAAATCATAAGGCAATGACCGATACCAAAAGCTGAAGCATAGAGGTGAATCCAACTGAATGACACATGGCCTGGATCAGTGACCTGAAGATCACGCAAGCACACAAACTTCCATATAGTCTCATGCATAATTACAGTGTTGAACCATTTACTTGTCGCTGCCAGCATCACCAACGATTTCCCGTCCAAAAACTTAGCGATGTACGTCCACAGGTCCTCCTCGTACCTTTTTTTTTTTTATTTGAATCACAAAAACGGAGATTGATCAAAAGCTGAAGAAATTTAAAAAGAAAAAAATCAATTGTACTGACTAGAGCGAGAAATCACATATAATTTTCAACAACAAAAATTCTGAATTTTCGAGTATTTTCATTTTCTCAGCTGCCAAAACAGAGGTCAACAATTTCAAATTAGATTAAGCCTCTCATATGAAATTGATCTAACAGATTCGAACATAAACGGTTGATGCCAAAATTTGTAGAATCCAAAATTTTGAAAGCAATCTATTAGTTGAGTTTAACTAGAGTTTGAAATCACAAATCAACACTCGAGAGTTTCTTTTATAAACAATTTATGATGAAGATAGAAATAGCTGTGAGAATGTGAAATTGTTTACAAAGAAACAGATTACAATCGAATTGTTTTCAAAAAACAGCTTCATCAAACTATAAAATCTTAACGTGATCTTATTCAGACTCAATGGATCTCGAAAACTCAAAATTTGAAATTCTAGACTTGCAAATTCATCTCGGAATCTCTCATCAACAGAAAAAGAGACGTAAATTTTGAACTAAAATTCAAATTTCACAGTAATTTACAAACACAAATGAAGAACAAGTGAGCTGAATTAATATGTCAAACAATTCATTAAACTCAAAAATACCAAAAAATAGTGAACGATTAAGCTTTCAATCATCTTCGCATTTTTTTCAATAGAGAACACATTAAAAGGCAGAGATATATGCATGTGAGTGAAATGTGATTGAAATGCAGTTGAACATGATTTTACACGTTCTGGAGAGAGAGTACCATGAGAAAATGGAGCGAGGAGTGTGAACTGAGCAACGAGGAGAGAAGCAACCACAAATGCCTCTGCTTCTTCTCAATCGCTTCCTCATTCTCTCCCTCTCTTTCTCTCTTTCTCCCTTCTCTGTGAAGAAATGTGGAGTAACACTTTCAAGGCCGAGGGGCTTAAATAGGCGCGCGAAAAAGGAATTCAAAAAGAAATATGAAGCCAAATCTTTTTTAAATATCGAATTTAAATTGAATTCTGATATGGGCCTGATTTATAGCCTTATGAATCAGTGCCCTTTTTAATCTTCCGGAAGATTTAATAGGCCCAAATATGCTTTAAAGTTGTTAGTAGGGCCAATATACACTGGATCCACAAAAAATAATAATATAATTATTAATAAAGATAAAAAAAAAAAAGGTTCAATGAATACTGATTATTACAATCGAGTAAGATGTAGAATTCTAATAATGGCTATGCTTGTCAAGAATTCGAATGACGCGTACACCCCTAACAAAAAATTGCATCTTCTCTACGAATCCATGCCATTTTTTAAGGCACAATGATGTTTTTAAATTATATATATATATATATATATATATATATATATATATCACCTTTAATTATAAAAATTCATCTCATGTTGAGAGTAAAATAGATTTGAATTATCTACACGTAAGAATTGAAATGAAATCAAGCTTATGTGAGATTGAATGTTACATTATCAAATAAAGAAGATTCAAAATCAAATTTGTTATGGTGACATTCAATCTAATCATGAATTTGTTCTCTATTTCAATTATCAAATGAAAATAATCCAAATCCAAGTAAAATATGACAAAAAGAATATTGTATTTTTTGAAAAATTGTTCAAAAAACAAACACACAAGGAGGAAGAAAGGAAATAGTGAAAGGATTATTGTAATGTGATAATATGTAGTAATTATGGTTACAAATAACTTGTAATTGACCTTCTCATAGAAACAAAAACTTCTAAAAAAGATTAGATTGCTCAAAACAGAATCTTAAATAACACGATAATTGCAATTAACAACATTTATTTACTTCATAAATGTAAACTTATTAAGATTACAAGTATAAAGATAACTTGAAATTGATGACAAAGATGGAAAAGTTTGTCATTATATTTAAAACACTTCTCTTGCAGGCTGAACAAAGATTAACATTCTTCATCACCCGCTATAAGCACCTCTAGTAGCTCAAGATTTATGTGCACATGGTATGGCATATAACGCCTCTTTTCCAACTTTTTTCTGAGGTCTTCTCATGATATCGACCTTGTGAGAAACCTTGTGCAAGCCATCAACCAATTTGCATGGAATAGACTGTTCATAATTACTTGGTTCATCATGTTGCAAAATTAGGGTATCAACAAAATTGTTAGGATATTTATGTTTAATCTACTGGTTCAAAAATTTTGATGTAGCAAAACCATGTTGTTATTACTAATCTGTTTACTTAAGTGTGCAGAATCTTTATGAAAAGTAGATATAACTCAAACTTATTTATATCAAGACGGTGTTAGATTGTGGAATCAGAGAAGATTGCATAAGACAAGGTAAGCGTTTGGATAGGTGTCTACATATACAAAAGCGTATGACAAGACGTTTGAAGTCAAAGTTGAGAAACGAAGCTGAAGATGAACTATGCGCCTATCAAGGGAAAGTCATTTGCCACAAGATGAGTCACATGCGGACATAAGTTGTTTGACTAGTCACTTATCTAGGAGCTTGAAGTGAAGTAGGCGGTCTGCCTAAGCACTTACTCTTGCAAGATTGAAGACCAAAGCCTTGAAGAGCCTTGGTCTTCATAGAAGCTGAAGACGTTTGGCAAGATACCTGGTTAAACTTCTACAGACACCTATTGGAAGTCAGTTAGTTCCATATTTAAAGAGATAAGAGATAATAGTCATAAGTTTAGATGATTTTTTGAAATCACAGAGGAGCAAATTTCAGAATTGCTTTACTTGAAGACAAAGGTGAAGACTACAAATTGTGGAAGTTGACATGGAGACAAAGCACACAATCTACAAGCTTGAAATTAGAATCGTTTACTACTTACTTTTAAGTATGTTGTAGACTGAGGTTTCAACCCAAGAGTGGGGTGAATTGGGTTTTTAAAAAACTTTTGCTAATTAATCACAAGTTTATAAAAACAGATTAATCCACAAGCATGTAAACAAGTAATGTGCAGTAAACAAAAGAGTTTAAGGAATAGAAGATGCAAACTCAGTTTATAGTGGTTCGTCAATATCGGATTCGTTCCGACCCTACATCCACTCTCTTCAAAGAACCTCCTTGAATCAATCCACTAAAACTCTTAGTCGTGCAACTTCACGGGTGTTGCACAAACCTTACAAACAGTCCCTTCCTCTCGGAAGCTAGTCTCTTTTTTTCGGAAGTTAATCCCTTTACAATAAATGTTGTAAAGTAAATGGTAGAGAGACAACAATGAAAGCTTATACAACTGAATAATATCTCTCTTTCAATGTAAAGCTTGAAGAATGGCTCAAAAATAAATATTTCAAAGCTTTTGTGTATCAATGAGTAAAAACTTGATTAAATGTGTAATCTTTTTTTTTTTTAATGCTCAATAGAGTGGGTTTATATAGCCTTGATGTAATATGGCCATTTTGTACTGATTTAGTACGTTGTAGTGCAATTTATGCTGAAATCTCGCGTCTCAACGGTCATATTTTTTAAACTACAAGTCGACTGGGTCTTGGTAGTCAACTAGATCAGGTGAAAAGTCTTACCTTTAAGGCTATGACTGGTACCAGTCAACTGGGTAGGACTTACCAGTCAACTGAGGACAGTCTGTCCAATTTATCAGTCGACTAGTATGAAGCACTCAGTCGACTGGGGACATACTATCCAATATACCAGTCTTCTGGTATAAGTACCCAGTCGATTGGGTTGCCCATCAACCCAGTTTTTCATGCTTTGAAATGTTTTTAACATAAAAACGTTTGATTGAAAAGTTATATTAAAATGTTTTTTCAAAAGGAGCCATTAGGCAAGCTTGATATCTGAACCACTGAGATTCACAACTTGATTCAATACCTTGTACCTATACTAGATCTTCTATCTTGACTTGGTGTTTGATTCGGGTTGAGTTCTTACACCTTGATCCTTAGCTGAATGTTTTTATCACTTAATACACTTAGATAGCACTGTTAGTATAATTAAGGTTATGTTTTGTCATCATTAAAATATAGGTGAGGGTCAACAATCTCTCCCTTTTTGATGATGACAAAACCAATGAGAGAACAACAGTTTTTAAAAACTAAGTGTTGGATTTTTAAGAAAATCGAGCAGAGTTTCCTCTATTTTTAGAATAAAACCAACCTGTAAAAAGATAAAGAACAGTTTACATGCAACCCAACCAATCAACTCAACATATATAATCATATACCAAGTTTTTTGGAGCAATGTTCCCCCTAAATCTATGCACTAGTTTGAGTTTACAATTATTTTTCTTATTTTCTCATATTTCTTCTCCGTTTTGATAATAGCAGAAAAGGGAGAAGTAAACAAAAAAAAAAAGCTATATAGATACCACAGACATGAATATCATAAATAAGCAAACTTGTATGCGAAAATTTGGTATCATTCAAAGTTCAAAAGCCTTCCCGGGAAAAACTGGAAGTTTTCATACATGTAGAAACAATTTAAAGCATTTATCCGAATACAAAAAGATATAAAACATGTAAACATATTGAATAAATGTAAAACAAGTTTATGAATTAAGTCAAAGCATAAACCGTAGTCATATATATCATCAGTCTATACAGTACAGGCTTCGTGGAGCCGAAACAGAAGCACAAAATACAATAAATGATAAAATAATGTCCGTGCTAAGAACAATGAAAATCTATATCAATAAATACACTGAAAGGAAGATAGAAAATGACTCAAGGAGCGGGAGAGTCAGAGCCATCACAAGTGAGATCCTGAAGCTCAGCCAAAGAGCCCTCGATATGCTCACGGTGTAACTTAAAGTCATCCCAGAGAGAGTGAAGGTCGTAATGCATGCCCTCGACTGTAGAGCTCAAGTTCTGGAAGTCGAACTACATGGCAGCTGAAAGCTCATGATAGTCTGAAGGAGATCGTCATATCTAGCCTGACTAGCACTTAAGTCACCCATATGATGTGCTCGGTCATCCGTATCCATAGCAACAGCAGCATCTGGACCCTCGTCCTCATCATCACTACTATCTTCCTCTCCAATCTGTATGTTTTTCCTAGCCTTGGAATAGATGAATCCGTCTCGGATTATGTATCCTATCTTCTTCAGCAAGAAAATGTTTATGATGTCTATTGAGGTCGATATCTTGAGCGTCAGAGGCGGGAAGAGGCACCCAAAAGTGCTGAAGGATGAGCGTGATGATGCTTCGTGGCATCTGGGTTCGCCATTTATCATGTTGGAAAACAGTAAGGGGTAGATATTGTAGTGGTACCCAATTTTAAGGCACTAAATCAATACGATATCTATCTTAGATAGATATCTCCTACTCCCGAGTCTTGGGTGGATGGTCCAACTCACAATGAGGTTGAACAATTTCGAGTCAAGGGGCATGTCACTACATGTGTGAAATGTAGTGGGTCGAAACACATAGTTAGGGTCACCCCTAACTATCTGACATGCCTCTTCATAATCAAAATTGTCTGGTCATCCATCCAGACTCCATTGGATCCCTCCCACAGAGATCCTCAGGATACTCATCAAGAGGTCAGTGTTGACCTCAAACTCCACACCCATAACACTGATTCTGAACCTCAAAGCCAGTGGACTGGGTTTCACTAACTTCATATAGAACTGGCGAATCAGTCTCGGGTAATATTTTTTATGTATCTTGACCAGTTGGGTCAAGTTAATGGCATTGAAGGTAGGTAATATATCAAAATTAGCATGACGAATAAATTCGAAGTCGACGAATCTACCCGTCATGATCTTCTTATGGTGAATAACGGATGTATACCTGTCTTTCGCCGCCGAGCTGGAGAACAGATAATCGTCAAGCTCTGTTATGGGCTTATTGCTTGAGGAGCCCGCCACGCCCTTCCCTCAGAAATCATGAGCCGTGGATTTGGTGGACCTTGGCCTAATAGGTGCATGTGGTCCCTCAACTATGGTTTTTATGTGGATTCAGTCGGACATTATTTAAGAAAGGCCTTTTGGGTGAAAAAAGGGTTTTTAGTGAAAAAATGGGATTTCAACCGTAGAAAGTTGAAATAGATAGTTTAGGTGAGTAGATCGAGGTGTTTAGAAAGTGTTTTGAGGGTTTTTTTTTTATCAAAATCATGAGATTTTGTTGAGAGAGAAAGCTTAGGGTTTTAAAAATGGCGTAAAAGTCTGAAAAAAATAAAGAGATTATATATAGAATCGCAATACCAGTCGACTGGGGTTAGGGTACCAGTCGATTGGGTTCATTGTAGATTTGAAAAGTTTCACATACCAGTCGACTGGGTAGGGATACCAGTCGACTAAGTAAATTGGCAGAAGGATACCACTCAACTGGGTAGTTCATACCAGTCGACTGGGTGGTTAACAGATTTTCAAAAAATTGCTCCAAACAAGGTTTTTGATTACTAGTCGACTGGTATGGACTTACTAGTTGAATGGAAGATTAGGCAGAGACTTACCAGTCGACTGAGATAGATTTACCAGTCGACTGGACCCTTAAGAAAATTTTCAGTCTTGAGTCTTAGCACGAAATTTGTTTATCTATGCCATCTTTAGTAAGGGAGTAATTAAATAAGGTTTAATATTCTTTCACTAGATGTCAAATATGCATAATGATGAATGATGAAACAATCAGACATACAGTTTATCATAATCTAACAATCCCATTGACAGTCTTATTTTGCAAAAACTTGCTTCACTTAGAGACTTTGTAAGAATGTCAGCTATTTGATCTCTGAATCTATGAATTCTAGTCTTATATCACCTTTTTTAGCATAGTCTCTTAAGAAATGATGTCTAATTTTTGTGTTTAGTTCTAGAGTGCTGAATAGGGTTCTTGGTTAGGTTGATAGCACTAGTGTTATCACAATGTATTGGGATACTTTTAAAGTTCATGCCATAGTCTTCTAGTTGTTATTTCATCCACAATACCCGGGCATAACAACTTCCAGCTGCAACATATTCTGCCTCTGCGGTTGATAATGCAACTGAGTTTTGTTTCTTGGAAAACCAAGAGGTTAACATTACACCTAAGAATTGACATGTTTCACTTATATTTTTTCTATCTAACCTATATCCAGCAAGATCAGCATCTGAATATCCTACAAGATCAAAAGATGAATCTCTAGAGTACCATAATCCTAGGGATTAAGTTCCTTGTAGATATCTAAGGATTCTTTTTACTGCAATTATATGTGATTCCTTTATATTAGCCTGAAATCTAGCACATATGCATACATTGAACATTATATCAGGTCTACTTGCAGTCAAATAAAGTAAAGCTCCTATCATGCTTCTATAATATTTAGTATCTACGCATTTACTTCCTTCATCAAGATCAAGTTTTGTTGAGGTGCTCATGGGTGTACCAAGTGACTTTGAGCTTTCCATCCTGAACCTCTTTAATAGGTCCTTAGTGTATTTTGATGATTTATGAAGATGCTTCCTTTCAATTGTTGGATTTGAAGTCCAAGGAAGTAAGTAAGCTATCATGCTCATTTCAAATTCACCTTGCATGCACTTGGCAAACTTTTGACATATAGATCATTAGTAGCACCAAATATAATATCATCAGCATATATTTGGACTAGTAGAGTGTCATTTATGTGAGTTTTTGTGAAGAGAGTTATGTCTACTTTACCTCTTTTAAAATTATTTTCAATCAAAAATTTACTTAGTCTTTCATACCATGCTCTTGGAGCATGCTTCAACCCATATAGAGCTTTAAAAAGCTTGTAGACATGATTTGGAAGACTATGATTCTCAAATCCAAGAGGTTGCTTAACATATACCTCTTATTCTATAAAGCCATTTAAGAAGGCACTCTTTAAATCCATTTGAAATAACTTCAATTTATTAAAGCATGCAAAGGCTAATAACATTTGAATAGCTTATAATCTTGCTACGGGAGCATAGGTCTCATCAAAGTTTATTCTTTCTTCTTGATTATACTCCTTAGCAACTAGTCTAGCCTTATTCCTAGTTACTATTCCATTTTCATCCATCTTATTTCTAAAGACCCATTTTGTTCCTATTATTGTATGATTCTTAGGTCTTGGAACTAGATTCCAAACATTGTTTATTTCAAATTGATTTATTTTTTCTTACATGGCAATTATCCAACCATTATCCTTTTCGGCTTCTATAAAAGTCTTAGGTTCTATTTGAAACAAATAAGCTACATAATTGTAAATATTTCTAATAGAGAAACGAGTTATTACCATTTGTGAAGGATCACCAATCACTTGATCAATCATATGACAATTTACATACCTCCAATCTTTGGGAAGACTATCCTCTTGTTGGCTTGTAGATGGTTGGTCCAATCTGAGAGTTTCCATCTCTTCATTTGTTTGAGGTGGACTCTCCTTTGGGTTAACAATGGGAGTAGGTGTTTCCATTCTTGGAATAAAATCTGCATCATCATTGAAGAAAACTTCTCTACTACTAATTAGGTTAGATTCATTAAGAATTACATGTACGGATTCTTCTACCACTAGAGTTATCTTGTTGAAGACTCTATCAGCCTTACTAGGGGTTGAATATCTTTAAAATATCTTTTCATCGGTCTTAGAGTCAAATTTACTCAAGTTAGTTTTTTGTTATTTAGGATGAAGCATTTACAACCAAATATACGAAAATATGAGATATTAGGCTTTCTACCTTTCCATAATTCATACGGAGTTTTGTCAAGCATAGACCTAATTAAAATTCTATTTAGGATATAGCAAGAAGTGTTTACTGCTTTAGCCCAAAAGTATTTTGGTAAACTATTTTCACAAAGCATTGTTTTTGCAAATTCTTCTAGAGCTCTATTTTTCCTTTTAACAACTCCATTTTGTTGAGGAGTTCTAGGAGTTGAAAAGTTGTGATCAATTCCATTTTTATCACAAAATTTTGAAAAACTTTGGTTTTCGAATTCTTTTCCATGATCACTTCTAATGCTTGAAATACAAATTCCTTTTTCATTTTGAACCTTTTTGCAAAAGTTTTCAAATCCTTCGAAAGCTTCATCCTTGTAAGCAATAAAAATAACAAAGGTATATCTTAAATAGTCATCAACAATAACAAGAGCATATTGATGGCCCCTAGACTAATGGTACTTATTGGACCAAATAAGTCCATATGCAAAAGTTCCAATGGTCTAGTAGTTGTGACTACATTCTTTGATTTAAAAGAAATCCTTATTTGTTTTACCATTTGGCAAGCATCACATACTTTGTCTTTTTCAAAATTGATCTTGGGAAGTCCAATGACTAAATCTTTTCTTGAAATGATTTTAAGCAAATTCATGTTCACATGACTAAGCCTTCTATGCCATAGCCATGGGTTTTCACTAAATACGGGAAAATATTTTTCATTTTCGGAATGTAATGATTTTAAATAAACTATATAGACATTTTCTTATCTAATGCCAACAAACTTGATCTTGTTACTCTTGATGTCTATAACTAGATAATAAGAGGTTTCAAATATGACTTTATTGCTTTTGTCACAAAGTTGACTAATACCTAGTAAATTTGGCTTAAGGCCTTGTACTAGCAATACATTATCTACGTTTGAGAAATCATTACCAACTTTTATATGCCCAATGATCTTTATTTTTGTGTTGTCTCCAATAGTGACAAGTCCACAATCTCTTAAAGTTAGCTCCTTGAATACACTTTTATCACCGGTCATGTGCTTTGAGCATCCACTATCAAGGTACCAACAGCTACCTTTCTCCTTGGTGTGGAGACATATCTACATCACACAAGGATATATAATGGCATTTTTAGGTACCCAAAATTTCTTGGGTCCTTTGGGGTTAGTCCTTGAAAATAGAGTTTCTTTTGGGACCCATACTTTCTTAACAACATATGGTGTTCTATAGACATGTTGATGATGCACAATCCTAAGATGATAGTTATTGAAATTTCTAGGATGATTTAGTTGTGCATGCCTATAATGATTGAGATATGAGTTCCTATGATACATGTTTCTTTTATGAGGAATATGAATATACATGTCATTTCTAGAAAATGTATGAAGATGATTTCTAGGATACACGCTTGCATATTCATAAGCATATATATTATTTATAGAATAACCATGATAGTAATTCCTAGGATATGCTTGTGCAGTGTGCAAGTCTTGAGTATACATATTATTTCTAAGATGCAATGATGGTCATTCCTAGGATGTGTATAAGCATTTCTTGAATGAGTATACATATAAGCATGAGTATTTCTAGGATGTTTCATTCTTGTATATGCATTAGAATTAGCATTTCTAAACTTTCTAGCATTCATTGAGGGTATGTTTTTTACCTTACTAGTGATCTTTGAAGTAGAGGCTTCATTCACACATGATGCTTTCATGAATAAGCTCTCTTTTGATTTTTGCTTGCCTAATGGAGAGTATCCTTACTCGGATTTTCCTCCACTTAATATTTGGCAAGAAAGCACTTCATCAAGCTTTTCTTTTCCAAGCATGAGTCTAGATATTGTACCATTCAATTCTAATATCTTTTTCTTTAAGTTTTCATTTTCATCTTTGAGGAAATCTTGAGAAGAATCATAAAGTAATGAAGATAGTTTATCTTTTTCTTCTCTTAGACTTATCATCTCTTTAGAAAGAGAGGATACCTCTTTCTTAAAAGTTGAGTCCCTAGAATCGAATTTCTTCAATTCATCATGCATTTCATTTATGATTTCTAACAATTCTTCACTACTACTAACAATATTATTTTTTGAAGAGGGAGAAGATAAAACATCATTTTCATCATTGATTGCCATAAGACATAGGTTGGCAATTTCCTCATATCCGATTTCTTTATCCGATGAGTCTTCTTCTTCGTCATCACTCTAAGTGGTTGTTATCATAGCTTTCTTCTTGAAGCTCCTGTATGGTTTGCTTGTCACCATACAATCGGCCTTGATGTGACCGGACTTCTTGCATCCATAGCACACAAGTGGTTCCCTTTTTGAAGGGGGATCCTTTATGTAAGGTTTCTTGCTTTTCTTCAAGAACCTATGAAACCGTTTGGTGATTAAAGCCATCTCACCATCCTCTTCACTACTCTCCACTTCTTCTTTCGATTCCTCTTCTCTATTGCATGTAGAGGCTTTGAGAGCAATTATCTTTTTTTTTCTTCTCATCATCATTGACAATGGGATTCATTTCTTCCATCTCATATGTCAACAATGACCCAAGAAGTGTCTCAACATCAAGTTTGTTGAGATCTTTGGCCTCTGTGATGGCCGTCTTATTTGCTTTCCAAGTGGGTGGCAAAGATCTTAAAATTTCTCTTGTTGGTTCAAACTCCTCAATGTTCCTACCAAGAAGCTTCAAGCCATTAACAATAGTTTTGAAACTTGAGTGCATTTGAGAAATTGTTTCGTTATGAGACATTCTAAAAGATTCATATTCAGATACTAGCATATAGATTTTTTATTTTTTAACTTCACTAGTTCCTTCATATGTAACTTGCAATTTATCACATACCTCCTTAGTAGAAACACATGCAGAGATTTTATTATATTATGATATATCTAAATCATAATGTAAAATAATTGTGGCTCTACTATTAAGAGACATCATTCTACAATCCTCATCATTGTACTCAGTTTTGAGTTTAGGCATTGTATGATTGATTTCTCTAATAGTTATTTCCTTTGATGGAATTCTAGGTCCTTCCTCAATGACTCTCCATATATTATAATCTTGTCCTTCAACAAAGATTTCCATCCTGTTTTTTCAATAATTATAGTTGAAGCCATTGAACAAAAGATGCCTAATGTAGGAGTGTCCCTCAGAATAACTATTTGCTGTTATCGGATCAACTTAAGGATATTAAACCTAAAATTGAGAACGAGACTCTGATATCAATTGTAGATTAAAGTTTCAACCCAAGAGGGGGGTGAATTGGGTTTTTAAAAAACTTTTGCTAATTAATCACAAGTTTATAAAATAGATTAATCAACATGCATGTAAACAAGTAATGTGTAGTAAACAAAAGAGTTTAAGGAATAGAGATACAAACTCAGTTTATAGTGGTTCGGCAATATCCGATTCGTTCCGACCCTATATCCACTCTCTTCAAAGAACCTTCTTGAAACAATCCACTAAAACTCTTAGTTGTGCAACTTCACGGGTGTTGCACAAACCTTATAAACAATTCCTTCCTCTTGGAAGCAAATCCCTTCCTCTCGGAAGCTTATCCCTTCTTTTCGGAAGTTAATCTCTTCATTTTGGAAGTTAATCCCTTTACAATAAATGCTGTAAAGTAAATGGTAAGGAGACAACAATGAAAGCTTATACAACTGAATAATATATCTCTTTCAAGGTAAAGCTTGAAGAATGGCTCAACAATAAATATTTCAAAGCTTTTGTGTATCAATGAGTAAAAACTTGATTGAATGTGTAATCTTTTTTTTTTAAATGCTCAATAGAGTGGGTTTATATAACCTTGATGTAATATGGCCATTTTGTACTGATTTCGTACGCTTTGGTGTAATTTATGCTTAAATCTCGCATCTCAACGGTCATATTTTTTGAACTACCAATCGACTGGGTCAAGTGAAAAGTCTTACCTTTAAGTCTATGACTGGTACCAGTCGACTGGTAGGACTTACCAGTCGACTAAGGACAGTCTGTCCAATATACCAGTCGACTGGTATGAAGCACCCAGTTGACTGGGGACACATTGTCCCATATACTAGTTTTCTGGTATAAGTACCTAGTCGACTGGGTTGCCCATCAATGCAGTTTTCATGTTTTGAAATGTTTTTAACTTAAAAACATTTGATTGAAAAGTTCTGTTAAAATACATTTTCAAAAGGAGCCATTGGACAAGCTTGTTACCTGAACCACTGAGATTTACAACTTGATTTAATACCTTGTACCTATACTAGATCTTCTATCTTGACTTGGTGTTTGATTCAGGTTTAGTTCTTGCACCTTGATCTTTGGCTGAATGCTTTTATCACTTAATACACTTAGATAGCACTGTTAGTATAATTAAGGTTGTGTTTTGTCATCATTAAACTATAGGTGAGGGTCAACATATGTATTCAGTGAGTTATGAGGTTATGAGTTGTGAGAGTGTGACTCTTTGTAAGGTGTACTTGGTGCCCATTTAACTCAAGCATTGTGTAAAGTTTGCTTGGTCCCCGTTAAACGTAAGCGTTTGTAAGGTTAATCAACTAGTGGAACTTAGTAAACCAGGGAAGCCTATTGAAGAAGTGGAGTATGCACATTCATATTGTCGAACCACTATAAATTTTTGTATCCAATTGTCTTTTTCCCTTTCTCTTTACTTTAACAAGTCTTTTAATTCTCGCTTTAAAAGTGTTTAATTTTAGTATGATTTTATTTTGCTAATATCTTCGGATTATTTTGTAGAGCCAATTCATCCTCCCTTTTGGTTTAGTTCACAAATTGTATCAGAATATGTTTCCATTCCGCTTGATTAACAATCAAGGAGCTTTTGAAAGGTGAATTCATACACTTTAATTGTTTCTACTGATGCTGAGCAATTAGTCAAATTCAATTCTCCCATCTTTGATGAAACTAACTATCCATTCTAGAAGAAGATATGGATTACTAATTAATATCAACAACCAACACACGTTCTATTTTTTTCCGTGAGATTTGCTTTCAACACCTTTCTCTTTTTTAATATCTCTCTAAAAAAGTTCATGCTATCGATTCTTTATAGTATGTTTGAATTTTGGAAAGAAAAAAAAGGAAGGAAACTTGAAAATAAAAGAAAAATGAAATCTTAAAAAAGGAATATTTTTATTTGTTTTAATTGGAAGTCAAGGGAAATGCTAAAGGAAAAACAACATAATTTAACAAAATGAAGTGGAAAAAAAAGGGGCTTCAAATAAAAGTTTGGAGTGTCACATATAAGCAACGTTTTACAACCCTTAAAGTTAGGTATTCTTTTGGGGTTGGTGTATGCCTTTAGTCTTATATGTAATTATCTCTTCCATGTATGTGTTTTTTGATTGAATTTTTAAAAAAAAATATATTTTTTTAAATTTTTGTTTCATATTTTGTTCTTCTCATATTCCATGATCTAAGCATACCATTATAAATTTTGAACAACTAAGGAATCCAAATATAAATAACCATTGGAAGTGAGACAGTCGAGGTCTTACACTTAGAAATTATTGTGTGCTCTTAACTCTATTGTAATGTTCACCCATTCATAAAATACGAATGAGTACTATAAAATGAAAAAATATTATATAGACCCCACTCACTATTTAGTCTACACACAAATTTGTGCGAATCTCGAGTTGAAACCATATGGGACCCACTAAAGTATGTTTTGTGGACTAACAGTGAGCTGAATGAACGATTCGAGACCTGTCAACCACACAAATTATAAACTGAAAGAAAAAGAAAACAAGATTTACCCAGGTTCACCCAAGAATAGGGCTATATCATGTCAGAAGTTTCTTATTATCAATCTCACAAATCTCTATGTTACAATATATGCTCAGTACATAAAGAGTATTTATATGCAACTTAAGACGTCCTAATTAGGGTCTAATTAGGTTTCCGTTTTGCTACAAAACTATGGCTCTTCATGAGCCCAAGCCCAAACTGCCAAGCAAAAAACTAAGCCCAACTCATATACATGGCCCAAAAGTTGCGCTGCACCCTAACCCCTGCCTGCTCTTCGGGGAGTGGGACCCCCGTGTTTGTCCGGGGTTCTACAGATTTGGTCCCGTGAAGTATGCACTAACTCTAACAATGAGTCCACACAAGAATCTTTCATATAAAATTCATTAACATTTTTTTTCTTTAAATAGGTGAATATAACGCTTTTCGGGTCAGATACGTGTAATAATTTCTATTGACCTTTACAGACAAAGTTTAACATTTGTTGCCATTTTTATCATTTTTACATAGATGCTAAGAAAACAAAATAGATATATAATCACTGACCATTCTTTCAATACATATCTCAATCTAAAACTAAAATCTTTCTCTCTACATCTCTCAAAATCTCAATCTAAAATATTTCTTTCAGTGTAACTTCAGACTCAATAGAAACTATATCAACGTGCGCAGAAGTTCGAAGATTAAACCAAATCGAAGCTTTTGAATAATCAAAGAAATTGTGAGTTTCTCTAAAAAATCCAATTTTATCAATTCATTTTTTTTTTGTACTTTCTTTCTATATCTTGCAATAGTTTATTTTCATGGTTGCTTTGTTCGCATGATCTAAAATTATAGGTAATTTCGTATTACCCAATAATGTTACTATCATAATCATGTTACCTATTATATCGAAATGTCTTGTCTGGTTTTTTAGGGGTGAACAATGAAACTGATCTAGTTGTCATACCAACTCAAACAGGTGCAACATGTCGACTTGGATTAGGTTTGTTGCACGTTGATTTGGATTTAGTTTGAGAAAATATAGAATATGGTAGTTTGGGTTGGGTCACTGTTTCAATTTTAGGTTTTTTTTTGGGAGAAATAGAGAAGAATTGGTGTTGTACTTTAGACGAGATGGAACAAGGAAGAGATTGTGGTGGCCGGATGAGGGTCATGTTGCTGCTACCGGGGAGGGCATGTGATTTTTGGGTGTATGTGGGGAGAAAGAAAATGACGCGATGGAGAGGGAGAATAAGGGGAAAAGAGGAAAGAGGAAGAAATAAAAGGAAAAACAAAGAAGAAGAGATGAGAAAAGGAGAAAAAAATGAGAAAAAAGGAAAATTTCGTGCGGGAAAAAGAGAAAGATAAGTGAAGGAAATGGAGTTGCATATGATAGATGAGTGTTTCTTTTTAAAAGATTTTTCATAGTCTTATCTTTAGACAAAAAGAAGAAATAGGAAGGGGATAATAAGCATGCTATGTGGCATGAAGTAATAGAAAAATAAAACAGGCATGTGCTATTGGGCATGGTGTACGCATGTTTTGGGTTGATTTGGGTTAAGGCCTTGTTAAAGAACCAATTTTAATTTTCCTAACTTCTACCAAACATAGCCCAATGTAGTTTTATTGACTTTAATTTCATCAAAAAAAAATTATTTAAAAGATTGTGCAACATGTATGCATGATGGTCATGCACCAAAAAATGTGACATTACTAAATTACCTCTAATACAAGGGTGAGGGTTTTACATGTTTGGTTCACATATCATATTCATATTAATTTGTTAGTGATTTCAAGATATTTCAAATGGCTCCATGATTGCAATAATACTATGTTGTACTATATTATTAAATTGATATAAATTATTTATATTGTTATTATATTTTGTATTTATTCAATTATAAATTTTATTTATTATTTTACCATGATACTAATTTAATTTGAATATTTATTATATAATACTGTCGAAATGAAATGTGAGTCATCACAAACTTCACTTGTTTAGACTTTAGAGTCAACACGAGAGAAACTCAAATGACACAAATAACATATAAAAGACACATTAATTAAAAGTGTTGTCTCGAGTTGTTTTTAGTATCATACCACGCACATATATAATAGGATCCTCGATATTACACTACTTATGTGGAGTGTGGGTCATCACAATTTTTATTAGGCATTGGATTTATAATGAAGTAATTGTATATTTATTTTTCTTCTATTTTGGCGTTATTAGCTTATTCAATTATTGCTTTAGTGAAATTATTTTTCCTCCTTTAAATCTTCACTAGCCCTACAACACGTGTGATGCGCGTGCTGCATTATTTTTTTTTTAATAATTTCTCTATAAATTTATGTTAAAATCAATAGACCATACTTCATTTTTGAAACAATTTATTTAAGTTAAGTTGGTGAAATTTAAATAACTTAAACATCATATGTATTTAAACATGATACATATATATATACACAACAAAATTTCAAAATTGAGTATACAACAATTGAAATGAATTATTGTACAAATTTCAGTTTGATATAGTCAATTTGATTGATCTATAATCTCAAAACTTATTGTGAAAAAAACCTCTTCAAAATATTTGGTGGTTAATTGGGTGAGAGATTTTATTTTATCAGCATTGTTTTCAAGAGAAAGAAAGAGAACAAAGTAAATAAGAAAACATGAGTTGAAATTAAAAGTATTAGTGATGGATAAAAAGATAATCAAAGCATTTATTATTAAGTCAAAAGATAATCATCTACAAACAATTAATTGAACTATTAATATGATCGTCTACATGGTGTAATCACAATTCAAATATTACTCTTTTTCATATATATATATATATATATATATATATATATATATTCTTTCTACGCAACATAAACGCTAAACATAATCATATTAATGATAGGTTAACTTCGGTTTTTTTACCGATGATTGTTTATGTTCGGTTCTCTATATAACATAACCAATCGATGGAATACGAGTTGATTTTGGAATTTTCAAAATGAAATATAAATTTATGAGAAAAATAATACTTAAACTATTAAGTATTACTAGAAAGTATTTAGTTATTTATTTTAGATGTCTAGTAAATAAAATAAGGGATAATATAGTATCACATCATCCCCTAACTTTTGAATCAACTTCACTATAATAAATAATGTTTATGAAATAGTATTTTTATCCAAGGATTATCTTACATCACATTCTTTTTTTAATATATAAATATAGATATGGATTGATTATTTCACAAAATTAATAATTTCAGCTTTAAAACTAAATTAAGCAACTAGATAAAAATATTACAAGTGTGGACACAATCTTAAATGACTCCGGTTTTTGAGTACTTAAACTCAGATCCAATTATTTATAATTTAATTGAGCTCGAGCATGAAGTGAAAAATTTAAACTTGAGCTCGGACTATTTTTTGAGCTCTAAATCGAGATCACTGAAGTCAATAAGCTATAGCTTTCGAGCATGAATATATAAATTTTAATATTTATATATTTAAAGAGTACAAAACATCCAATGGGCCAAAGGCCACAAGAGAGAGCCCACACCGATAGACCTTTTTTTGAACTGAGACCACCCTTTTCCTCTGTCAGTACAGTTTGTAAGCGACAACAAAGATGATAGATAGATACGCCTGTACTTCAAGCCCAAATCTGTAAGTCACGTGCATATAAAAAATATCCTTGCTCCCCGCATTTTCAGCAGTTTCGCGCTTCTATGGAAATTTTTTGCATCTGTCTCCCTCCACCTACAAATTGCGTTCCCAATATTTGGAGCCAAAACACGACCTGCAATTCGTGCCATGTAAACGTAGCCCCACTTATTTTATTTTTAATTTCGTTATTTTGAATAATTAAAAGAGAAATAATATTATTCTACTAACACTTTGTATTAATTCACGATATTAAAATTATAAAATAATACTTAATTAAAAATATATAAGCGTTTTACTGTGTGGTGGTCGTCGTTAAACCAATATAATCCTTCCTGCGTGATTGTGTCGATTTCACAGAGCTAAAGCACCGTCTCAGCGAGGAACGATTGGTTTTCTCGGGAAGACTTTTATGGTTTTCCAGAGGAAATCGGTTCTTTCTTAAATATCAGTTCGGGGATTGAATTCACTTTCTAAAGTTTCTCTTACCTTTTCTCCTCCGGAGGGAAAAAAGTAAGAGGAAACGTGCGAATTTTGCAACCCCGACCCTCAGTGGGTTTCCGCACCAGAAATTAGGGTTTACATTGGTAAGCACGCTTGTCTGCAATTGAATTCTTTGACAATCAGTTCTAATTTGAAGTGAAATTAGTTATAATACTCGAGGTTGGGTTCGGATTTCGTGTAATTTGGGTATTTGATGTGAATTTAGGGTTTGGTATTGGAGCTGGAAGGTTAATTTTGTTTGCTATTTACATAGATTAAGAAGATGATTATCAAACGAGCTTTAAAGTTCGAAAAGTCGAATACGAAGCCGTTCAAGATCGAATCAGATATAGATTATGAAGACGAAGACTGCCCTTATCCGGTGAATCCAAAGAAGCAAAGAACAGATGAGTACTATTCATATGGTGAGCTTGAAGATAGCATTGGCTCAGGTTCTTTGAGCAGTGAAGCATCGTATTGGGGAAGTGAATTCAAGTTAAATCCGAAGAATTTGGTTAGCTCGGAGAGGTCTCGGCCTCCATTATTGAAATCATCTCGAGGAAGGACTCAAGTGCTTCCTTCGAGATTCAAGGACTCGGTTCTTGATGTAGTGAAGAATGAAGAGTGGAAGCTCGAGGAGATGGATTCGAGCTTTGATGAAGATGGTGAATTTGTGGAGGTGCGAGACGATTCTTATAGCGAAAAGTTCTACAATGATACGATGGGATATGCAAATAATAATAAGCTTGGGTATGGAAGCTCTAAATTTTATCCGTATGGAGGCTCAAAGTTGTACCCGTATTGCCAGAAAAAGGAAGGGGATAGGGAAGTGGGTTTTGTTGGGTTTAATGATATGGATCACGGAAAGTATGCTAGTTCGCGTAATTCTGTAATGTCTATACATGAAGACGTGAGTTCTTTGCTCTCGATGAGAAGTGAAGAGTTTATGCCGAAATTTAATTTTACGGGTTTAAAGAAACTGACAAAGGAGAGGGCTGGAAAGAGGAAAGATGTTTATATGCCAGAGGACTTTGCTTTGGGTGATATAGTTTGGGCCAAATGTGGAAAGAGATACCCAGCTTGGCCAGCCGTAGTGATTGACCCCATATCGGAAGCTCCTGAAACGGTCTTGAGGTCTTGTGTTCCTGGTGCAATATGTGTGATGTTTTATGGTTACTCAAAAAATGGAACTCAAAGGGTAATTCTATTACCTCTCTCCCTCTTTCTTATATATTTTTTACCTCTTTGATTTTTGTCATTTAGTTTATGGCATTTTTTTCCTGTTCATATATTGTTTCTAAAAGCATTGGTTATGAGCAGGACTATGCATGGGTGAAACAAGAAATGATATTCCCGTTTGCAGAATTTATGGACAAGTGAGTACATAAGCGGTTACTGATTTTACCATACTTTGCCTGGGAGCATGTGCTTAGTTTTACATATGTTCAGATTTCAGGGGCAGACTCGGTTGCATAAGAGCAAGCCAAGTGAATTTAAGATGGCACTGGAGGAGGCCATGTTAGCAGAGAATGGTTTCACTGACACAAGCCTTGGAACAGCACACTTAGCCTTTCCGGAAACTCGTACCAGTTCTTTAAGTCAGGATCACGAGCTTTATATTCAGAGCCAGGCAAGTTCCTCAATAGCCATTTTGCTACATTTCTTCTATGTTTGGGTTCATGACGTAGCGAATTTTAAGCGAGATTGTAATTTTTCTGTGGTAAGTTGGAATGCTCTAATTACAAGTAAGTTTAACATGGGCCAACTCTGTGTGACAAGACATAGAAATATATTATTTAAACGTTTTCAAGCTTGCCTTAACCAGTAATTTAACTCCTAGTGTTTATTTGGAAATTAAAGTTCTGGTTAGTTCAATTCAAGCGTAGCCAAACGAAGGCATAATACAACCAAATTTTCATGTAATATTTAGCTTATTTCAGCTTCATATGGAGATAGTACTCCTTTGACTCACTAATTGTGACTTCTTTATCTCTTGTGCCATGCTTTTCACGAAGCTACAAATAAATTAACATCTGGAATAGAGATGTATTTGAGTTATATTGTAAATTGGAATATTTAGGACAAACATAGTTAAATATTTTGGATTGCTGAAAATGCTTTGCAATCATCATCAATCAATGCAAAAGCATAAGATAATAACTAAATCTTTGAGATAAAGAATCTTGCGTGATAAGTTCTCTTATCAATTTGATTCTTCTTGTCCTCATTTAAAGAAAAACGTGCTGGTGTATAATTTGCCAACATACCATCTAGAGCCCTGAATTTGTACATACATATATAAAATTCACGTAGATTTGGTTTCCAACTCCTGCATTTCTGCTCTTTCAGTTTATGATGCTAGCAAAATCTAGTTGTTTCATTATGGAAATTTATTCTGTTGATTAATTGTGCAGAGTGCACATTATAAGGACGCTAGACCATGTGACAGCTGTGGCTTGGTTGTGCCATGCAAATCTATGAAGAAAATGAAAGGCTTAATATGTGAAGAGCTTTTATGCAAACATTGTGATAAGGTTCATAAGAAATGCCTTATAATTTTGGTGTGCGTGGTTGTCTAGTGAACATACATGTAAATTTAGATTCATTTTTGCAGTTACAGAAATCAAAGCAGTATTGTGGCATATGCAAGAAGATTTGGCACCATTCAGATGGTGGAAATTGGGTGAGAATACTTGCAACTTGATTTATGTTTATAATTATTTTCTTTGGTAAAGCAGTTGCATTATTGAGAGATTGTTGGGCCTAATTTCTGGATTAGGTGTGTTGTGATGGGTGTAATGTTTGGGTGCATGCTGAGTGTGACAAAATTTCGAGCAAATTCTTCAAGGTATGCTTATCGTACCTGGTCTACAATATTCTTATTTATTTATCTTATGTTATCTTACCAAATTCGTTGAGGGATGGATGTTACTGACTTGGTTATGATTTGAAGGATCTGGAGCACCTTGATTATTACTGCCCTGACTGCAAAGCAAAGTTTAAATTTGAATCATCAGAGTCAGAGAAAAGGCAGCTGAAAGTCAAGTATGTCAGCGACATCTGTGATTCTTTCATTTTTTGGTTCATTTGTAGGCATTATCCATATTTGATCTTACAGAAAAGTGAACACTGTTTAGTTTTAAATTTAATGTTATGACAATCTTTTGAGGCAGGTCGACAAAAATGATTGGACAAACTGTGCAGCCAGACTTGCTAACCGTAGTCTGCAATGGCATGGAAGGAACATATATTCCAAAACTTCACTTGTAAGCCTTGAACAGTTTCTGTCAGCACTAGGGATAGGTCAAAATTAATGGATATATATCACATTCCTTTAATGAGAAAGAATTGATTTTTTAGCTTTGTCCCTCTACCCCTTACCCTACTTTCTGCGCGTAATTTTGTACTTATAAGTTTCCTCCTTCATTGTCTGTCTTTTTGGTAGCATACATGTCTTGTGATTACTACTTACACTTGACTGTCTCTACTGGTTTTAATCTATGAAAATTTATTTGACAAAAGAAATTTATTTGGCAATTTTAGTTTATTATTTTTGGATTTTACTGCAAAGTAAATTTTAAGTGACTTGAATTCCTTAGTTTGAAGATAATTTGTATAAGCTGCCTTTCTTTCTCTCTGCTTTAGGGTCGAGTGTAAGTGTGGTTCATGTGGTTCAAAGAAGCAGACACTCAGTGAATGGGAGCGCCACACAGGGTGTAGAGCGAAAAAATGGAAATACAGTGTGAAGGTCAAAGCTTCAATGATACCACTTGAAAAATGGGTTTGTCCTTATCCTAATCTTTAAAGCATGCCCACATTCTCTAGACATTCTCTAGCTTTGTTTATATTTTGACTTGTTTGGAGTTAGTTTCATGGATTGAAATTGCTTGCTTATTCTTTTGGCATTTAGAACTTTCTAATTTAAGGCATGGTCAACAACATTTATCTTTGATATTAGGGGCTGAAGTGTCTGTGGTCATGGCTGATACTGAGTAATTAACTCATCTAGTCCTGTAGTTCACACTGTGTGCATATATTGTTTGGGGTTCCACTTTATTGATGCAGAAAAGAACATAAAACAAAAAGTAAATGACTCGGTTTGTTGGGTAATATGAGCCAAACATCATAGTATGAGCCAGCAACAGTCAATCTAATCTTCAGTTAAGAAAATATTTAATAGTGGCTAAATTAGTTTTAATTCTGTGACCCTTGTGGCTTCTGTTATAACTTCTGAAGTTCATGAGATATCTCCCCTACTCTGGAGATACTCATCTACAAGGAAGATTTAACTAATATATACTGATAGTCAAATGTCTGCTATGTTGCAAATTATGCCTTTGTTGAGAGAATAATCAAGAAAATATGGTTTCTGTAAAACTTGTTCTATAGCATTTTATTATAAAAAACATTTTAATCTCCCTGTTTTTGTCCAATAAAGAAAAAAATTGCTGATTTTATGTTCTGCAACTAGATTCGAGTAGACCTGTAGCTTTTCCCAAATATTTTGGTTGTATTCTTTACTTTTCTTCTTTCAAGTAATCAGCCTCTCTCTCTCTCTCTCTCTCTCTCTCTCCTTTTCTTTTTGAGGTAGAAAAAAGAATTCGTTTGATAAAAAGGAGAGTACAGAGGTGGGTGAGCTCCGACAAAGTGATGCCTTCCAGGGTTAGAGGCAGGAATTTTAATTGTGTGTAAATATATAATACTATAATTTCATGATAGAATTGAATATGTGAAAAGTTTATAACAAATTTATACTACATGAAAACTTCGTTACAATCTAAACGATTGCACAAGATTGATTGCCTTTAACATATAAGTATAACTATATATCAAAAACAAAATAACAAGTAGAACTTAAAAAATTATTCTTTTTTTTTTGCGAGAAACAAAAAGAAAAGAAGAAGCTAGAAATAAGATGGTTAGATTTTGAGATTCTAGTTGGTGACTAGTGTTTTACGCGTAATTTAAATGAAAACTCAATTTGATATTAAAGTTCAAAATTATAAATTTCAGAAACTTGATTTCAATTGCATTTTGTTTCAGTATGTTGTATCTTTAAAAAACTATTGAGATTTTAATTTTGACACCTCTCATGTAATTTGGATTGTTAAAAACTTCTGATTTTCACGACTTAGCTTATAAGCCTCTTAAATTGTGCTGTATGGGTCTAGAATTGATGTGAAGCTGCTAAACTATTTAGTTTGAACTTCTCCTGGCATACTTCTGTAGTACTAGGTAAATTCCGGTGCTGTGAATTTTTTAATATATGTTTACATTATTTTTAAAGGTGTTTATTATATTTATTTGTTAAGTTAATGCATCATATGTATTATTACTTTGGAATTTTCTATTAACATTGAACCTGTTGCAGATTGCAGAGAATAATTTGCATGGTATAAATCCTCTGAAGTTAGATAAGCAGAAGCTAATTACTTTTTTGAATGGTAAAATTTTGTGGAAATTTAATTTATTGAGGGTTTTCTTCTTTGTTGTGTGGGGAGGATCATCAGTTTCAAATAACAGGATTCCTGCTAACTATTATTTCATTGTGGCAGAGAAATACGAGCCTGTCCATGCAAAATGGACGACAGAAAGATGTGCTGTTTGTAGATGGGTTGAGGATTGGGAGGACAATAAGATCATTATCTGCAACAGGTAGTCTCATTATTGATGGGTTCTCCATGCTAACATAGTCTATTTTAGGTGGTTAAATCAAAGTATGAACTATGTACTCACGAGAGATTGGGCCTTAAAATATCTATCTATACAGATTTATCTGAAAATGGTTTTATTTAATCAGGTGCCAAATTGCTGTACACCAAGAATGCTATGGGGCAAGAAACATTCAGGATTTTACTTCTTGGGTTTGTAGAGCATGTGAAACACCTCATGCTGAGAGAGAATGCTGTCTTTGTCCTGTGAAGGGTTTGTAGTCTGGGATTAATCTCTTAACAGTTCTTTTCATTATGTATGTTTGAGATTTGTATACTTGCTTTGTGTTCTTACGAAAGGTAGAACTTTTACTTGGCACACACCTCTTGCCCCAGATTAGAGAGGCAGCAGTATAAGTAGAGGTCTTATCTCTGGATTCTTTTGGTGTTCAAGTATAATTTGTGTGGTGCTCAAATTGCTACTTATTCAAACAAAAAGGGCTGTTGCCATGGAAGTATGATGTTTCATCTGTATAGAACTTTCTGATGTATCCTAAGCATTTGTATGTGCGAACAGAATTTTTTATGGTGGTTTTTTGATATTTCATTTGAAAACTACTTCTGTAGGTGGTGCTCTGAAGCCAGGTGACATTGAGGGTTTGTGGGTTCATGTCACATGTGCTTGGTTTCGGCCTGAAGTTGGTTTCTTGAATCATGAGAAGATGGAACCTGCTGTGGGAATTCTTAGAATTCCAGCAAATTCATTTTCGAAGGTATTTTCTGATTTGAATGATGCAGACAGTTATATTTTTGGGTACTTCAGCTACTAGATGTGCTTAAGAACTGAAAACTGTCATCCTTTTTGAGTACTTTTTCATATCATCCAGATACTAAAATACTCTGCTTTTTGTAAACGTGCCTTAATGCATGGACTGCAGAGTTGTGTAATCTGTAATCAGACTCATGGTTCCTGTACTCAGTGTTGCAAGTGTGCCACTTACTTTCATGCAATGTGCGCATCAAGAGCAGGATACATCATGGAAGTAAGTTTTCACATTGTTGTTTTGCTTAATTTGTGAGTAATCTTGGGTTTACTGTAATTGACTTTCGTTCGCCTTTTATTCTCTCTTAATTTGCAAATGAAAAAATATGTCTGGAGTTCATATGACTAATATTTTAAGTTCTTGTGTGTGTTTATGGGGCATTTTGCTTTTCTTTTTAAATTATTTCTTTGATAGTTTTGTAATTGGAAGGAATATGTGGAATAACCATGGGTTTGATCTTGTATATTGAACTTCTAGTTACACTCCTTGGAGAAGAATGGGATACAAAGAACAAAGAAATTAATATACTGCACTATTCACAGGTTAGAACTACACCTCATCCACCATTTATTTTATCATTTTATCAAAAAAAATCTGTTTGCCCAAACAAACTTATAAAAAAATGATGGTGAAAAAAGACTCATTGTCATGCTCCTGGATGCACCATATTTAATGATTTGGATGTTGTATCTTTTGTACATTTATTTTATTGCAGGAAACCAAATCCTGATAGCGTTCTAGTCGTACGCACTCCTTCAGAAGTTTTTGCTGCCAAAAGCTTGCTTCAGAATCAAAATGCCTGCTTCAGGGGTTCAAGGTTGGTTTCATCTAAGAGAATAGAACTTCCTGAATTCTCAGCCCAGGAGACAGAGGAATTTGATCCTCTCTCTGCAGCAAGATGCCGTATTTATAAACGATCAAGCAGTAAGGTGTGCATCTGGAATCTTATATTTGTCGTACTACCATTTAGTTCTTTATTTTTCTTTCAGAAATGCTTGTGATCTCTATGCTTAGTTCTTTATGCTTCCTGCAAATTTCATATTTCCTTCTTTCGTAAGGCCTAGTCCGATGATTCCTTTGTTTCACTTGTTGCCATCATGATGCAATCAGTTGATCTCTTTGTGATCTCATTCTTATTATTGTTCATGTTTGCCAGAGGGCTGATGGGGAGGCAATATTCCACCGTCTGACAGGGCCGAGCCATCATCCTATGGATGCAATAAGTAGTCTGAACACTAGCGTAGTAATTTTCTTCTCCTTTTTGTTTTGAATCTCCTTTCAGATGTAAATAGTTTTGCTTTTGGGATGGCAGAAGGTCCTTTTCGGTTGGTTAATGCGACATGGATTTACAGCCTACCTATTTCTAATGTCTTATTCCAGGAAGTGGATAATCATACAATTTTCTCTTCATTCAAGGAAAGACTTTACCACTTACAGGTAAACCTGCTATTCTTGATGTGCAATAATAATTTCTTGACATAATTTTCAATTTTATCTGTCTATATATGCCTTCAGAGAACAGAAATGTATCGGGTTGGTTTTGGTAAGTCTGGCATACATGGATGGGGCCTCTTTGCTCGTCGAAACATTCAAGAAGGAGAAATGGTATGGACTGCATTTCACTGTTCTGTCTGTTCTTTTGTCCTGTCTATAAAACTCGAGTAACTGTCTTGAATTCTCTATGAAACCTCTAATAAGAAAATGATTATTGTAATTTCTCAACAGTGATGTAATTTTGATACTATCAATATTTTTCTCCAGGTCATTGAATATCGTGGAGAGCAGGTCAGGCGAAGTATTGCAGATCTCAGGGAGGCAAAGTACCATTCAGAAGGCAAAGATTGCTATGTGAGTTTCTTTCTTAATATTTTCTGTGTCTTAGTATACAAGCATGCAAAATTTTCTTGGCAATAGCTTCTCTTATTTGAGAAGGATTTAGAATATTGAATTTCTAGCCAATCTCAATGCTTACTTGTAGTCTAAGCAATGGGACCCTCTAAACTACTTTGAACATCAGAGAGGATGCCCTACTTTACAGTTTTCTGCTCCTTTTCTTGAAAATAGGTGCAGGTGTATTCTGGGATTGATTTATCAAATGGTTGAACTTACAGTAAATTGGAATAAGCTTTTCAAATATCATGTGCCTGATCAGATTTATGATTTCTTTTGTTTTAAACATGCTGTTATTTTGGAAACACATTGTTTGTATAATTAACTTGATTTAGTCAGGCCCGTCTCTGATGATTGCTGATGCCTCTAAACTTTGTATTAGTAATGATTCTTATAAGTTAAATTGAATTTTTTCATGCAGCTCTTCAAGATCAGTGAGGAGGTAGTGATTGATGCCACAAACAAGGGAAATATAGCACGCTTGATCAACCATTCAGTAAGTTTTTCATCTGTAGTAACTAGATAAGAAAAAAAAAGAGAGAAAAATCTCCTGTTTTTTGTTTGGCTGTGAGATGTATTAGTTTATTCTTTGGTGCTAATCAGGTAGCCCATGGCTTGGATTGAACTCCTAGTCCAACTCAAGTTGCGTAGCTTGAGTTGGACATGGTTATCTTAGATCGGGTTGATCAGATTGCTTGTGATTCTTAGGCTCTACAGAAATTTAACCACAAAGTGGTGAGGCATTTATACAAATGACCTTGCCCCTGGAATCGAAATCAGGGTAGCCTTTTGTTTTAGGGCCTGGGTTCAACCCAGTTGTACACATACTTGAGTGCATACACACACAAGCTGAGAGAAAACCTGACATCCCAATCATATTCTGTGTCCATTTGACAAACTTCCCTACCCCTGCCCCCTAAAAGAAAACAAAAGAAGAGATGTTCTTATTTTTTTTGGTTTCTGAAGAACTCAGTGCTACTGATGCAAATTTTATGGCAGGCCCAACATTGATTGTGAAGTTTGACCTAGGCCTGCCCTAGGCCTTATTCAAGTTACAGTCACTTAAATTTGCATCCAATTTATTCATTGATCATCATGTTTTGTCTAATCTTTTTCTATTTCAGTGGTTATTGGTCAAATTTGAGGACTGTTAACTTGAGTACTTACCGCGTGTTTGCTCTTACATATTCAATAATGCTAAACTTTCAATTTCTCCTGCAGTGTATTCCCAATTGCTATGCAAGGATTATGAGTGTGGGTAACGGGCAGAGCAGGATAGTTCTTATTGCAAAGACCAATGTGTCTGCTGGTGATGAGCTAACGTATGAATTGTATCTTCTTCTCTCCTCGCATGCACACATGCAATAGAATTTGCTTTGTTTCAATCCAATTTTGATCTTGATTCCATCAAAGCAAACGTTATATGTTAAATTTGTCTGACAGGTATGATTACTTGTTTGACCCGGATGAGCGTGATGAGTTGAAAGTGCCTTGCCTATGTAAATCTTCGACCTGCAGGCAATTTATGAACTGAGGTACACTATTTTCAATTTTATCAGTGCAAGGAGCACCGGCTGATCTCCTAACCAATGAGAGAACTTCAAATGTTTTTACCGTAGAGCTTGTATATATATTTTTTCTTTTGTAATTTCCTTATTCCATTTTGTTGTTTTTTTCTTTTTAAATTCTTCAGTCACAATAAAATATTTCAATAGACCAGCTCTCTTTGGCTGGTGACATTTTTGTAAGTTTCTGTTAATAATCCATCTGGTTCATAGGCAGGATTCGCCAATACTGTCTTCTTCACCATGTTGTTATTAATGGAGATACATTTTAATGAAAGAATACTTAATTCTCATTTTTTCTTATGTATTTTCTCATATTTTTTAGAAGAATAGTAACCACAGTATTATAGAAGTATCTTTTCTTTTTGAGAAAATGAATAGATATAAATGAGTGAGTTACATGTATAATCAATTACACAACACCAACTTTAAATGAGTATTTACTTGTTCTAAAATATAGGTATTACCATGAAAAATAAAGTCAGTTAGAAATGAGTATTTATAGCTAGTGTTTGTTGATTCGTTATCAGTTTGTATTCAGTTCGGATCGTTTTTTTTCTCATTTAAATAAATGAATTTTTGTTAATATTTGTTTTTGATTTTTTACTCGTTCACTAAAATACGAGTATAAACATGAAAAATAAAACCTTTTAGAAAACATACACTTTTAGTTCGTATCCGTTAATCTATAACCTATAAAACCTGGTTTATATTCAACCCAATCCGTTTGTTTTTCACATCTACGGATAACATGATCATTGGGATTTATTTTATCTCTTTCACGTTTTTTTAAAAAAATTATTTGAGAAAAACATATGAAAAAGTAAAAACATAATTATTTATAAAATTCATTGTAAAAGCTACACGTCAGTTCTAAAGAAATATTTAATTTCTAAAGTTATATTCGATGTTTATATGAAAAAAATATTTAAAAATTTGTTTTAATATGAAATTTCAAAATCATAAAATAGTACTTAGTTAAGTATATAGATGTCCGAGTGTGTTTGGTACCATAGACAACATTGCTGAACGTGGAACACACACACAAACTGCTAAACGTGGAACACAAACAGAAAACGATTAGAAAGAATTTTGTACAAGTATAGGATAAGACATTTTGATAGTCTCCCCATGAAACAAAACAAAATTGAGTGATCGGATTGGCTTATCTTGACCAATCGTTACCTCTTCATTTCTTAAAATTTTCTGCTAATGATGCAGTTTGATTAAAACCAAATTGGCATGTGGAGTACACTCCAATGACAATAAACATGGTTGGCTAACGCCAAGAAGAACTTGTAATTTAATAATAAAAAAAAGTAAATTTGTTATCTTTCTTAATAAAATAATGTAATAATTTCACATTAAATTATGAAATATTATTAAATAAATCAAATACCACTTTACTGTTCATTAAGATAAATACGTGTCTTTTTTAAAATCGTTCTTAACACTACAAGAAAATGCTATAAGTTAGCATAAGCTGCCGACATCCTGTATTTTAAGAAGTTTCATTTAAATTGTTTGTAATTAAGGTTTAATTGTAGAATTTATTTTAAGTTTAGGGTTAAGAAGTAGTTTACCTCATGAGTTTTCAAAAGAGATAATTTAACCCATGACTTTGTCAATTTAGAGTAATTCAACCCACTGATCTGATTCCAGTTAAATTCCGACCAAAAGATAAAAATATTAAGACTAGAGTTAATAATTATCAAATAATTGAAAAAATTTATAATAATTATAATAAGAAGGGTCTCTTTTATTTCACAATTCATCAAGATCAAGAAATCAAATCATCCAATCAAAAAAGTTTCTTTTTTGACTGGATGGGATAACGAAAAACTTAATATATTTGTTGATTTTTCATGCCAAATGGTTAAGATTATCTAAAAACTTAATATATTTGCCATCTAACATAGTTAGTAATATATTAAGTTTTTCAATATCTTTTGATCTGAATTTGACCGAAATCAGACCAATCGGTTGAATTGTTTCAAATTGATACAATCTGAGGTTAAATTGTCTATCTTGAAAACTCAATGGACAAATTATTACTTAACTCTAAATTTATGAAGAATTTTGTAATTAAGCCTATAATTAAATACTTTAATGATAAAAAAATGATTATTTAAATTTGTTTTATTATGTAGATATAATCGTGCATGTGGTACGGAGACTATTCTAGTTATAAGATAATTCAAAACTACTGAAATAAGTGAATCTATTCAAAATTCAAACATTTGATTTGATAATGAGCCAAAATAGATTATTCAAATCCAACTTTTATTCAGATTAAGATGTCTTCATTAACTTAAATTTTTTTCAGATGCATCATTGGATGAATGTCACATCAACACTATGAATGACATGACATTCATTCAATGATGCACTGGAAAATGATGATTTCTCAATTGACTCAGAACTAAACTATTGGGTTTAGACCAATTGAAAACTCTATTGGTAATTTTAAATTTTTTTATTGATAATATTAATTTTTAAATCTTACATTTATATTGATGTTATTAAGAAAGTTCTTCAAGATTACTAATAAAATTAAACCCGCGCCTACCAAAAAACCGAGGATGTACTAACATGAATTCCAAACCTTTTTGAAAAAGCTAGCATTACAATTTTGGACCAAAAAACTCGTATAGATGCTATCATTAACGTGTATAGTATTTATGGACACCTAATTAAATTAGATGGGTGCCTTAACAAACATTATAAAAGAAAAGAAGACGAAAAATCAATACAATTCTTATCAGTATTTGTATCTAATCATCTGTATACAAGGACAAGAAACATGCTTGAACCTCTTTATCATTGATACCGACTTTTTGTTTTCAAAATTCATAACTGATATAAAAAATGTCTCTGGAAAATTATGAACCAAGTAAATTGCAAAAATAGAATAATTTAAAGAAAAAAATAGGTAGAATTTTGTGTCACGCGACAAAAAAATTCAACCATTGATCACGGAACTTTGATTAACTAATTTGTTAAAAAAAATATTTTCTCTTTTTTTATTTTTGGAAATATATAAACTATATAATTTTATAGAGTTCAAATTTTTTTTAAATTTATTATTATTTATAACTTTAAGTCAACAATATATTATAAAAAAGGTAAAAATTTCTCTAAAAAAACCCAGAACAGAACTAAAAATATGAAATGAAGAAAATGTAAAAATATATGTGAAATAAATAAAAGAAAAATCGCACTAGTGTTCGATTAAAGGAGCCAGAAAAATACATAAAAGTTTGCCAAAACTTATACGTATTCGGAGAATATAAACAAATTGATATTTTGGTATAGTGATGGGTTATCCACCCACACGCTACACGACGAAACGTACCTAAAAATAACGTGTAGATGTTTAATTAGCATAGGCCTTGTTTGGTAATCACTTGACTTAATGAGAAATTCTTATTTGTATTCGGTTCAAAATATCATTTACATGTTGAACGAAAATTTTATTAATAATTATTAAATAACTTTACTGATAACACATCATTTTATACTCATTCAATCACACCCTGACACATCATTAAAAATAAACATGATTATTGAGTTTTTATAAATATAATATCAATGAAACTTAAAATAAAAACTTCTCATAAACCTGTATAAAATGACATTGTACGTATAATTTTTCTTCTCATAAACTAGTATTGTTTAGTTTAGCAGTAATTTTAGTTTACGGCTTATAAAACAAAACGGTGTTTGAAACAATTTTTTGATACATCAGTTTGGTTTCATTTGACCTAACATTAATATAAACGATTTATAGCGACTTATAATAATACAGCAATAGAATACAAATTGTTTAGTGCTTTGGTAGATTAAACAACATTTAAAATAGTTTTTTTTGAAATAAATTTAGTTTTTATTTTAAAAAATAAACAGAAACATTTTATATGTGCTTTTAAAAAATATTTGACTCAGTTAAATTTAATCTAAACAACTCCGTAAAGATAATCATCATCGTATAATCATTTTCAAAAGAAGTTTAACAATTACACGTATCTTCAATTATTTTTAAAATTTTTGCATGCATATATTTGTTGTTGATTATTTCTTGTTGTGTGATCCATAAATGTAATTGTAATTTTTTTTAAATATATGAAAAAAAGAAAGTGCTAGTAATTAGCAATGCGTAAGCTAATTAAGTAGTTAATTACATTCACTTTGTTTTGCTTTCTCTAATTAAATACATTAATATATATATTTACACTTTCACTTTGTCTCACACCTATCAGTTGTCCAAAAATCTTTGCATGTTAGCATTAATATTTAAGGGTCAAGTTATCTATGTGGTGTGGCATTATCAATATCATAAGATTTTTTAGCAAAAAAAAGAGAAAAAAAATCATAAGCTTTTCTCCTAATTGAAAATTTCAAGGGCTGTGATTTTATCTGATTAATTTTTGTGTGCCCCATCAAGCCCAGTGGCCCCATCTATCTCCTTCACTTGTAGAAAAATCACCGACAGAAAATTTAATTAGTAATTTTTATTAACTTTATTAATAATATTAATTGAATACATACATACTAATAAAATTTCATAAAATTACAAATCACAGTGTCTTGTAACCTGCAATATCACAGGAGGACACACCACCGACCTTTTAACAGCTCTTCCTACTTCAATTATGTAATTTTAAAATAGTAACTGTTATTTCTTTATAATAAATTTAAAAAGGTAAAATATCCCTAGAAAAAAGATAATTACAGTCTAAGCCAGAAACTGCCATTATCCATCTGATTCTTAAATCTCCTCCCTTCCTTCCTTATCACACTCATTATCTCTTCTTTTTTTCCTTCAAGCTCTTGCCATTTCTCCTACAGCTGGGTGAGACCTCCAAAATTTCTTGCCTCTTTGAATGTTTAAGCCTTCTTCATTATCCTCCTTTCTTTGAAATACCCTTTTACTTAATTTCATCATATATATCTTCTGATATGAACAGTACTTTGTGTAATTTCTTATCTGTACTCCTTTAATTTCTTGACAACATTACTAGCTACTGCATTAAAGACCTTTTCTTTTGTTCCTCTTTCTTCTTCAACCCTTAAAAGCTTCATAAATTCTGCTATCTGGGTATGCTGTAATCCTTTAAGTTCTTCAATAATTTCTTCTGAGCTCTGCTTTCTGCTAATGGCTTTTTAATGCAATTTTGAGCTATTTTTGATTTATTTAATGAAGTTTATGCAATATTTATCTGTCTCAAATTTAATTTCTGCTGGATTATTATGCTTTTTTAAGCCACTGAAATGTTGTATAATCTTGAATTTTTTAATAGTCCCCAAGCTTCAGAGCTTATTTCATCTAGCAAAGGTTCAAAATGGCTCCCAAGAACAGCCGTGGAAAGCCAAAGGGAGAGAAGAAGAAGAAAGAAGAGAAGGGTATATTATTAAATAAACATTTATTATTAATTAATCAGATACTAATTAATTAAATCTCTATAATATTAATTTTGTCCATGAATTTTGCAGTTCTTCCAGTTGTTGTGGATATTACCGTAAACCTTCCTGATGAAACTCATGTTATTTTAAAGGTTTGTCCCCTCTTTTAACTAGCTCATGGTTCTTGTGTGTTTAGAAATTGTTAGTAACAAATTTCAGCTAATTATCTTTTTTAATTATCATTTCTTGATGAAATTGTACAAGTCACTTGCAACAATTGTGTGTTCGCATTTTTCTTTTAATGTTTGTAGGCACTTTATACTTGTTCATGCTTTGCAAGCTTGTGTTCTATTTTAAGCTTCTTCACCGTAATTTTTTTTTGGCTAAATCAGAAATTTCATTGGTAATTTTATGGAATTTCACTAGTAATATCAACGTAGGTGTGAGTAGAGGTGAATTCGAATTAAGTTTTTATCAAGTTATTCGAGTTCGAGCTCTGTCAAAACTCGGCTTAAGCTTAAAAATTAGGCTTGATTAGCTTATCGAGCCGAGCTCGAATACATTTAATAAGGTATTATCGAGTTTGAGCAGAGCCAAGTTCGAACCAATATTTATATTAATATTAGTACTTCTATTTATTAAAATTAGAATCCAGACTCGAGCTTGAGTTCGAATGGACAATTTAAGGTTCAGAGTCGAGTTCAGACTTGTTTGTTATTGAATTCAAGCCGAACCGAACTCAAACTATAAGAAAATTGGTCGAGTTTGAGTTCGAACCTATTCATTTTAAAACAAATCAAATTCTAACATTTTAATGTTCGAGTTTAATTCGATTTGAGTACCCTTTTAAATGTGAAACTAAAAAATAATTTTACCTATAAATTTTTTTAAAATTATTATTAAAATATTAATTTTAAATCCAATCTAATAAAGTAATCATTTGCAAGCAGTGATCTTACATGAAACTGAGGGAGCATTCAGGTTGTAGAATTATTATTTTTTTTTCTTTCGAAAAACGTCTTAAAATATAATTTGTTGCGAATAGGATATTTTGTCATTATTTATGTCGTGGCTTTTGTATTATTATTATTAAACAGGTAACGCACGCTTTTTTCGTGCATTCTGTACATTTCAAGAAAATGTGGTAACTAAAAGTTGCGTAATTTGACTAGCTATAACTAAAATTGACATTTAGTATGCTTTTTTAGGAACAAGAATCTAAGTTTTTCTCTTAGTATTCAATATCGTATCATTAATTTATTATTATTTTTTCTGCTTTAACACGATAAGAAATTGGAATCACGAACAGGGAATATCAACGGACAGGATTCTAGACGTTCGTCGTCTTTTATACGTGAACACTGAAACTTGCAACATCACAAGCTTTTCACTGTCCCACGAGGTAAACAACGTACTGTACACAAAAAGAAAAACGATTTGAAAAATAGTAAAATTTTTGTTTAGTTTGAGTTCCAGGTTTCATCTTATTATTAAATCTTGTAAATTTGTAACAAAACACTTATTAAAACGCCTTTAATTTATAAAATGCTTTTTAATTATTTAAAAACTACAAACGAGGCCTTGCAAATAAGAAAAAATTAGATCAAATGGTGATAAAGAAGAAAAAAGTTCAAGGGCAATATTGACCATTCACAACGAGTCCAACAATTAACATATCGATTCCGGTTTCTGACAGGTAAGAGGTTCACGGTTAAAAGATACGGTCGACGTTTTAGCGTTGAAGCCATGCGTACTCACTTTAACCGAAGGTAAATATTCCGTATACCCTTTAAAACGGCATCGCTCGTTATCACAACAAAAAAAAAAAACTCAATAGTTGCCTGAAGACGCCGCCGTTTTGTTCATCGTCTTAATTATCATCATCAAGTTCTGTTACCGACTCTCTGTTTCGGTTGTTGTACAACAAACAAAACAGAGGACTACGGTGAAGAGAGCTCGGTGGCGCACGTTAGACGGGTGCTGGACATCGTGGCATGCACCACTTGCTTTGGGCCATCGGCGACGAGCAAAGATCAGACGAAATCCGTCGCCAGCAAGAATGCGCCGGGTGCGCAGGATAAGAGCGCCACGAATCCCAAGAAAACTTCCTCCCACGACACAGCAAACAAGAAACCACCATCACCGTCGAAAGATGCGGCGATGAATGCCGAGGGAGAGTTGAGCTACTCTTGCCCTAAGCTCGGCAGCTTTTACGAGTTCTTCTCCCTCTCTCACCTCACTTCTCCTCTTCAATGTACGCTCTCTCTCTCTCTACACACACAAACACATAACTGTGTGTATTTCTTTTAAAACTGTTTAAGCTATGATTAATGTTGCAGTTGTAAAGAGGGTAACGAAACGACAAATTGATGAGATTTCGGCGGATGATCATCTTTTTTCCCTCGAAGTAAATCCTCAATCCCTCGCACATACAAAATTTTGGCTTGGCTTATGCATTTGATAATTATGATATGATTTGTGTTTTGGATGGCCTCAGGTGAAGCTTTGCAATGGGAAGCTGGTTCATGTTGAGGCTTGCAGAAAAGGATTCTACAGTGTTGGGAAGCAGCGGATCTTATGTCACAACTTTGTCGATTTATTGCGGCAGCTTAGTAGAGCCTTTGATAATGTCAGTTTTTATTCTATTTACTTCCTGATAAAATGTTTTCAGATTACTTTTATATATATATATATATATGTGTGTGTGTGTGTATGTATATATATATATATATATATATATATATATATATATATATATATTTCAGATTATTGTTTATCTATTCTTTTGGTTTCTTAGTAATTTGTCTCCACTCTCCATGTTTGAATCGAGTTGTAATTTCAATTTTTTTGTCATGTCAAAAATTTTGGTTCAGTTTACACATATTCCCCTTTGGCATTTTTCAGGCTTACAATGATCTCCTGAAAGCATTCTCAGAACGTAACAAGGTATATATTCATTGCGTTGATCGACATTTTAAAAGAAGTTAAAAAGGCTGATCACCAATCTTGTTCCTTGGTAGTTTTTGTGTAATGTTTGTAACTTGTTGATACCCTTTGCAGTTTGGGAATCTTCCTTATGGGTTTAGGGCCAACACATGGCTCATTCCTCCTGTTGCGGCACAGTCACCATCGGTCTTCCCGCCTCTCCCCATGGAGGATGAAACATGGGGTGGAAATGGAGGTGGTCTTGGTAGAGATGGCAGAAGTGATTTGATTCCTTGGGCTAATGAATTTCTCTTTGTTGCATCTATGTCTTGTGAGACAGCGGAGGAGAGGCAGGTTCGAGACAGGAAAGCGTTTGTTCTTCACAGCCTATTTGTTGATGTTGCCATTTTCAAAGCCATCAAGGCTGTGTGGCATGTAATGGGTAAGCACGACTCAGCCCTTTCAGTTGCAAACTGTGAAGTTCTTTATACCGAGAGAGTAGGGGACTTGAGTGTTAAGGTCACCAGAGATGCCTCCAATGCGAGCCGTAAGGTGGACACAAAGATTGATGGAATACAAGCGACTGGAATGGATCAAAACAAGGTAGTAGAACGAAACCTACTAAAAGGGATCACTGCTGATGAAAACACTGCTGCCCATGTAAGATTTCTCTGGAATATGTGATTAATCAGTGATGTTGTCTTCAAGTTTAGGATTTACTTTTCAAATTGGCGTTTTGTAGTTGGTTTACTTGAATGGTTGAAGGGAATTTTAAACTTTGAGTGTAGGATATTGCCACTCTTGGTGTTGTAAATGTAAGATACCGTGGTTACATTGCTGTTGTGAAAGTTGAGGAGAGAGAGAACAAGAAAATGAGTCCTCCATCTCAAAGCATTGAACTTCCTGAACAGCCTGAAGGCGGCGCCAATGCTCTTAATATGAACAGGTAGCTGTTTAGCCTTGCGATAAAAAATGAAGTTCTTCTTCTTTTTCTTGCGGAAAACAAACCTGGTTATATATTGGTTGGACCGTCTTAATTATATACACCATTATTTCTTAAACATTCTGGGAGAGCAAGAGAAGGGCTATCTTGCATTTCTATATTTTCAACGATGAAAATCATCACATGGGGGTTTATGTAGCTACTTATGAACAAACTGTATACTTTCAATTTTTTTTTATGAACACTTGGCATTCTTCAAACCTATTTACTTTTGTAGCATTATTTCTTCTTAAAAAAGTATACTTGGGAATAAAAGTGTCTTCTTGCCTTCTCCTTATAGCTATTGTTAGTTTGTTACCATGAATTAAAATAAATTTCATCCGAAGTATGTGTTATCCTTCAATTATTTAGCTTTATTAAGCAGAAATCTGACTATTACTGTGTTGCTTACAGTTTGAGGTTACTTCTCTGACTATTTTGTGTTTCTTACAGTTTGAGATTACTTCTCCATAAAACACCTTCAGAAAACAATAAACAAACCCACCAGTTGCAAGCTTTAGAACATGAAGAGCTCATCGCTTCCCAAAATTTTGTAGAAAGACTGTTGGAAGATAGTCTTTCTAAACTTGAGGAAGAGGAATTAGACAGGGACCATTTTGTGAGATGGGAACTTGGAGCCTGCTGGATACAACATTTGCAAGACCAAAAGAATACAGAAAAAGATAAAAAACCATCTAGTGAGAAGGCTAAGCATGAAATGAAGGTTGAAGGACTTGGGACACCTCTTAGGTCCCTTAAGAACAACTGGAAGAAATCAGATGGGAGCAATCTAAAGATGCAGCCTGGAAACTCGAATTCACACGAAAACAGTGCTTTTAAGGAAGCTGAAAATGATACTTCTGCTTCTGTGGAATCTCATGTTGAAACCACACTAAGAAATTTGTTGTCTGAGGAAGCCTTCACTCGACTGAAAGAATCAGAAACTGGACTTCATCATAAGGTTACTTTGTAGATTAATTAAAGACTATTATGTTCTTGTATGTATTGTACAATCCAATTGACCTACTGCATTTGTTCAACAGTCTTTGCAAGAACTCATCGAATTGTCTCAAAAATATTACACTGAAGTTGCTCTTCCAAAATTGGTAACGACTGAATATTATTTGCTTGATTTCTTATTAATTTGCATGTAGATAAGTTCATGGTTGTTCCTGGTTCTAGTACTTATCTTGGGATACAGGTAGCAGATTTTGGTTCTTTGGAGCTTTCCCCTGTTGATGGGCGGACTCTAACTGATTTCATGCATACTAGAGGTCTTCGGATGCGTTCTCTGGGATATGTTGTAAGTTCCTTATTCTTATGCAGGATATATGAATTTTACAGTATTTAATTTGCTGGATTTGTTTGAAGTCTATCAAATTTTTATCATAGTAATTACTCCTTTTCAGTCTTTTTGTAGGCTTTCCTGTCTGTCTTTGAAAGCGATTTTTTTGTGTCCTTGTAACATATGGAACACGCATTTTATCTTATTTCATTAAGATTACTTTGTATCCATCATCAATGGCTACCCATGCTCGCAATTTAAATTTTTTTCTGTTAGATGTATCAAAATAACTATAGTTCATCCTTGATATAGGTTGTTAATATTATCATCTAGAGCCCTAGCCCTCTTTGTTCATTATAAAGTTTCAACATACTTTGCTGACTGCATACACCTTGTCAATCAGCTTGTTCAGGTTTGTAAATAGATGTGGAGCCACAATTTAAAAACGGGGTTTGTGTTTGGTGGAAAAAAGGGGTGGGAATCAAAAGTAATTTAAGATAGGTGGGTCCCAAAAGACTAAGTGAACTTTTTCTGGGGCCACCTTTATATTTTCTGAGAATGTTCTTCGAGTTAAGAATAAGCTAAAGAAATTAATTCTATAAAACTTAGGGGGGTGTTTAAGCACCGAGCCACTGCAAAAAAAGAAAAAAGAAAAAAGAAAAGAAAAAGAACATAGCTCTGCCACAGATGGTAAAGCACTAAAGCTAATATCATCCCTGTTTCTATTAGTGTGCTTGCAACATTTCTCTCTTGCTTCTGCATTCACCTTGTACTACATCATATCTTTATCCTGGATGCATCAGCGAAATCCTAGTGAATACTCAAGGAGCTAGTTCTAGTATATAAGTACGACTTGCTACTTAAATGAATTCTTCCATGTAAATGATCCATTCTATTTGTTTCTTGATACCAGGTCAAGCTTTCAGAGAAGCTATCCCATGTACAGTCACTCTGTATTCATGAGATGATAGTTCGAGCATTTAAGCACATTCTCCAGGCAGTGATTTCTGCTGTTGCTAACACTGAGGAAATGGCTGTATCAATAGCTGCTGCATTGAACTTGATGCTTGGGATTCCTGAAAATGGAGCATCACATAAGTCGTGGAGTGTCCATTCCCTTATTTGGAGATGGCTGGAGCTATTTTTGATGAAGCGATATGAGTGGGATCTTACTGGTTTTAACTACAAGGACGTGAGGAAATTTGCCATTTTGCGTGGATTATGCCATAAGGTATTTAATGCCAGATTTTAAGCCCTGAGGTTTTGGGATTGGCTTACAATTCCACATCATGTCTGGAGTCGATATACTATTATTTGTAAGAAGCTTATGTTGTTCAGTGAGTTGAATCATGGGATGTATCATGAGCAATTTATAACCATGCTTGAAGAATGCTTCAGTCATGGCAGGAGGCAAACATGTAGGACAATTAGAGGCTGGAATTGGTTAAACCTTAGTTTTTCATGAATTGATGATTGATGGTCAGTGCTAAAATTGTTAGTATCTACTGTTATCTGCTAAATTATGAGATTGAATTGATTGCGCTTCAGTTTGATGGTGATGTCCATATGTTTTGATTAATTAGGAGTTTTTTCTTCCTGGTAAAACTCGTGATCCAAACCCATACATAGGTGGTTACTGACACCCCATGATGCTTCTCATGAATAGCAAGGCCCATTCTCATCTGTTACTCTATCTGAATGTATTATTTTAGGGATAGAGGTTTCTAGTATAGGTTGATTGTAGATACAAAGCAAATAAAACTATTAAGTTGATTGAATTGGGTGAAGGTCACAACAGGAAAATATTTGTGTTGTAAATAGTATTTTGCATGTGTAAAGAAGTTTATCGATCATGGGTATGGTTTAACAATCAAAAAATTAACGCCAAGTTGCCTTCTTTTTTTTTTTTTTTTTTTTTCTTCTTTTCATTCTCTTAGGTTGGTATTGAATTGGTTCCTAGGGATTTTGACATAGATTCTCCAATCCCGTTCAGAAAATCAGATGTCGTCAGCCTGGTCCCAGTGCATAAGGTAATGAACTATATATATATTTCAATTTTGTCCCAGAATTGATTGAATTTGTCCATATTTTGTATTGAATTGCATTCTTCTTAATTCTATGCAGCAAGCAGCATGCTCATCTGCAGATGGAAGGCAACTCCTAGAATCATCTAAAACAGCTTTGGATAAGGGAAAACTTGAAGATGCAGTTACCTATGGAACAAAGGTATATTGGCTACCAAAAGGATGACTTGTATCCCCTTTTCAGCTGGAAATAGGGTGTTTCATCAACCATTGCTTCACCTTTCATATTAGTATTGTATTTTGATACCTGCTGACTGCTGTACTTGTGTGCTCTTTGAAGGCTCTTGCAAAGCTGGTAGCAGTATGTGGTCCCTATCATCGAATGACTGCAGGAGCTTACAGCCTTCTTGCTGTAGTTTTATATCACACTGGAGACTTCAATCAGGTCTGCTTTTCCACCCATTTGTTCTAATGTTGCTTGGGTAACACTGCAAGGGAGCGTTAAGATTATAATCACCTTCCCATTGTTTAAATCATTCCTATAAAAATGCATTGCATGCATCTTTAGTAGAGGCTTTCAAGTTAATTTAATTAAAAATCTGTCATAATACAGGCCACTATATATCAGCAAAAAGCCTTGGATATCAATGAAAGAGAGCTAGGACTTGATCATCCAGACACAATGAAGAGCTATGGGGATCTTGCTGTGTTCTATTACAGACTTCAGCATACAGAGCTGGCTCTCAAGTATGCTATGTTCTTTAGGTTTATATGATTTCTTAGGAACATTGTTTTACTATGTTTTGCTTGAATGCTAAAATCAGGTGGTCTATTTGTTCGTTATTTTGGTTGATTTAACTCCCAACCTTTTTTTTTGATAAATAAAGTATATTCATATAAAATAAAAAAAAAGCACCAAAGGGGTGCATACCCACTATACAGAGTCATTTACAAGCCAAAAAATGTATAAACTCTAAAATCTCTTCCTCATTAGCAAAGGAATGCCAACTAAACCAAAAATTAAGTGTGTGAAGCCATCTATCTTTAATCACACTTATAGACTTTTCAACCGCATCGAAAGCCTTCCTATTTCTCTTGGACCAAGCCAAAATATAGAAAGAGGGATTAAACCGCAAGCTTTCCTTCGCTTTTTGGGACCTCTAAACCCTTTCCACGCACAAATCTCACCCCCCCCCCCCCCCCCCCCCCAACTCCCAACTTATCTTCACTAATGAATATTTTCCAAGTCTTTTCAGGAAATGATAATGGCTTGTTCATGAGAATTCTGTTTATCTTTCTTTTTTACCTTTTCCTCATAATGTGAACATCAATAATTGTCGTTGATCAGGTATGTAAAGCGTGCCTTGTATCTTTTACATCTTACATGCGGCCCATCTCATCCAAATACTGCTGCGACATACATCAATGTGGCTATGATGGAGGAAGGCCTGGGTAATGTGCATGTTGCCCTTAGATATCTCCACAAAGCTCTGAAATGTAACCAAAAGTTACTTGGTCCAGACCATATCCAGGTTTATTTCCGTTTGTTTATTTATTTGTTTTTTTCTTTTTCTTTTTTAGTTTTGCTCCTCTCATTGCTAATTCATTTATGTTTTGTATCTATAATTTGCTCTTATAACTTGATGATGGTCTACGACTCTAGAATAGGACTATCAATGTCACTATTTCTTCTCAAGTTCCACAAGTCATGGAACATGGCCTGATTTTTGGGATTACGCCTATTTATGCTTGGTAGAAGATTGCTATAAATGCAAAGATTGGTCTATTGGACACAATAACAATAGTCAATATATTAAAATGAACAAGTGGAGTCTGTTTCCATCTATGCTCAAAAATTTTTACACTGTAATTAACGATGTAATTTCAATTTTTTTCTGCACTAGAATGGCCTTATATTTGTCATAGGCCTTGGCCTCCTAATATGTTTCCATCCCCCTTTTCTCCTGAATGGAGAAAAACAAACAAAAAGGTGATCTTCGTTCAATAAGTTCCCATGGGGCTTGCTCCTTTTTTCATTTTGGTGTAAAAAAGAAATAAAGGAAGAGGCAGAAAAATATCTTTTGTAATGGATAATTTTGAGAACTACTGTTCTGAAACCTAGATCTTTTAGCCACCGGACGACTAATTAAGTAATGCCAAATCATTTAAGAATATAGTTCTATATGTTTCTTGTTCATCATTTCGCTCATAAATGAATTTCTCTTATAGTTAAATTCATTCTGAGCAATATTGTAGCTTGAGATTTTCTTTTAATGACTGATTCACTTGACGATGCTGATTTAGAGATATGCATATGGCTAGCAGATCATTGATGCTGTGTATAAGTGTAGTCTGTGAATCTAGATGATAGATAATTTAGCAATTCTATCAGGTTGTTCAGGCTGGAAAAGAGAATGCTAACTTTGTTAAAAACACAAATATTTGGCCACTTAAACTTCTTTTTTCACTCGCTAGATGCTCACATATTAGCTGTGTTACAGTACCACCTAAAAGTTTTATTTTATATTCCAATTTTTTTTTTCTTAATATGTATACCTTTTTGAGTTAATCACTTTCTGTGATAATCCTCTCCAGACAGCTGCAAGTTACCATGCAATAGCAATTGCACTCTCATTGATGGAAGCATACCCTTTAAGTGTTCAGCATGAACAAACAACATTGCAGATTCTTCGAGCAAAACTGGGCCCAGATGATCTCCGTACGCAGGTATCTTCCTTATTAAGTAGAAGAATTAATTATAGTATTTATATTTTGTAGGCATTTATACCCTGTCTAGCTACTCCATAATACAGCTTATTATTGATTTGGACTTTGTGGTAGGTACTTTATGGCCATAATTCATAACCACTAAAAGATACAAACAGTCTTTATTCGAAGTCTCAAAAATTTTGATTGGCGGAAAAGATTAGTAGGTCCCCATCAAATGAATGACTTGAACAGATAATTTCGAACATCACATTATAGCACAATTTTCAATTTTTTTTTTATAATATTTATTCTTTTCATGTTTTGGTTGTTGGGGTGTGTGTGTGTTAAAAATTTATTTTAATCTTATTGAATAATATTTGTTGCAATCAAATGCTGCAGGATGCTGCTGCTTGGTTAGAGTACTTTGAGTCCAAGGCTTTTGAGCAGCAGGAAGCTGCACGAAATGGTACTCGGAAGCCAGACGCATCCATAGCCAGCAAAGGCCACCTGAGGTAAATTAGCAGTTGGTTAACATTTGATGAGCTTCAGTTTGCTCTGCTACTTCATTGGCTAATCAAAGCATTGGGATGCACTGTCATTAGTCTGGTTGCTTTGATATTCTTCAATTCATATGGGAAAAGTAATTTATGTTCTTAGGTTTTTAATTGGAAATACAAGCTTGAAGATGTAGTGGGAAAACATAATCTTGCTACATATCCACTCATCAGCTTGAAAGGATTTTGGCCCAACTTTTAATAACTCCCTGAAGGATATTTTATAATGAGTCAATTAATAAAGCATACCCTCGATGTTGAATTAACATGAAAAATTCGTAAAATCCCTTGAAACCTAAGGTTGTAGTTTATAAAAATTACTAAATAAAGGTTACTAAAAAATCCAAAATTTTCAAAATGATAAAAATTTAATATTTTTGTTATCATCTCACCCCACTACCCCTCTCCACGCTTCTATGAACGAATCTGCCTTATTTATTTATTTTTATGAATAAACGTATGTATTGCAAAGGTACCACCCATTTATAAAAGAACTATCTACAAGATAATATATCAATGAAATCTATGAAATCGTTTTTACTTACAAAAAAATTATATTAAACCAAAACCCAAAGGTATTAAGCCATCCTTTGATGGAGACTATAGGTTTTTCAACTCCATTAATGGCTGTTATATTCCTTTCATTCCAAACCAACCAAAAATAGAGAGAGGAATCAAGGAATAAGCCTTTCTCAATTCTTTAGAACGTCTTATCCTGCTGCCCACACCTCATCTTGAATGGATCTGGCCACCACTAAAGAGAGCCCCACCACAGAAAAGCCATCTCCAATAATTGTCTGGTGAATCCGTGTCCCAAAATTAGATGGTAGATGGTCTCGGCCTCCTCTTTACAAAGATAACATTGGTTAACCAAAATTTTCCCTCCCACTTTCTCTTGCCGTTTCTTGTATTACCTATTCTTTTTATATTTCACTTTTGTTAGAGTGTTAGGGTGTTAGGGTTAGGACTTAACACAAGAACTTTTAATGAAAGTTCTTAATTTTATGCTTTTGCAAGGATTGCGTGTTCTAGACTTATAGTATAGAGTGATTGTTGCTGTCCTCTTTAGAATACTCTTTAGGCTATCTTCTTCACTGAAAGACTGATATAGTGGATAAAAAGGATTAGTTTGGCTGGTTGAGATGTTCATTACGAATTTTTTCAGAGAACCCTGTTGAAATATAACCATTGTTATGCATATGCACCATGCATGTACGGGGTGCCGCATGCTGATTATATGATGCTTTTTCTATCCTATAAAAAGATACAAACGTACTCATTCTTGTACTAATGGTGATGATTTGTAATATATGGCAGTGTATCAGATTTGCTTGATTACATTAATCCAAGTCATGATGCCAAAGAGAAAGATAGTGTGGCAGCAAAGAGGAAAAGCTATATTACAAAGGTATGCTTGTTGTCCAGATTGTGTTTCTTTTAGAAATAACTGTAACCCTTTATTTATACATGTGATATCTTGAATAGACTTAAATCACATTATCTTGACTAATTTGATAGTATGACAAGAATCATCTTATTGCTTCTGCTGTTGGAGTATGGCAACTCCATGATTTGTTGCTTAACAAACTTATAGCAGCCGCCGTTAAATGGCCAAGAACCACTGATGGAAAGTTGATGATGTGATTAGGCCTGTACAATTGCTGAAATTAATTAAGCAGACCTAATAAGGCTCAGCAGGCCCAAATAATGGCCTGTAAGTTATCCTGTCCTGAAGCTTGGATCTGCAAACTGACGAGGCTTAATCATAGGTCAGAAGCCCAAAATAGGTAGTCCCATGCCAAACTGGAAGATTGAAGAACAGTTTTTTAAGAAAGACCTGAAATACGCAGTGGCCTTTGCCCAAAACGATGTATTGGCCATGCAGATTTGGATAATTTATTTTTGTAAAGTGATTTGGAGCAATTCTGTCCCACATAGATGCCAACTTTTCCGTTGGAAAGAAGATTTGCCCTTTTTATCATATTAAAAATAATAGCAAGAGGCAGCTATCAGTCAGATGTTTCTGTTTCAGACTAAAGAGAATTTGCATTTATACAATTATTAAACTTTTTATAAATATTAAATTAACATAATCAAGTTGAGATGAGTTTACTGAACAATAAAATTCTCTTTGGAGAGGGAAAGTCGTGATAGATTAAAATAGAGTGGAAAACCCACCACATAACTCAAATAAAACTGATGAAAACTCGCATTCTACTAGTAGTAGTAGGAAAAGGCGCTTTCTAGGCAATCCTGCTTTCAAGATGACCAGCAATTTCTGCTTTCAACATTTTCTGACCTGAACACTGGTGGGAGGATTTCAACACTTCACATTGTCAAATGACTGTCAACGTGTATTGACCATTGCGTATACATACCTCCATATTCCCCCAGAATGCATTCATAAAATCTTGACTTTCCTTTGCAGGTGAAGGGAAAATCCTACCAGAATACTAGTTCAGCAAGTTCTGATGAATCTCCAAAAGAGCCCTCAAAAGAAGAGTCAGATGAAGAGACACAAATACCTGAACCAGGAAGTAAAACAGGTGGTAACCAGGAGATCAGCTCTGCACTGGTTCAGTCCCAGCTTCCTGTTGTGAACGACGCTACAGAGGGAAAGCCAATTGTTGCGAGTGAAATTATATCTGAGACACATGCTGAAGAAGATGATGGATGGCAACCGGTTCAAAGGCCAAGATCAGCTGGGTCATATGGGCGGCGAGTAAGGCAGCGAAGAGCAACTATTGGCAAGGTTTATAGTTATCAGAAGAAGAACGGTGATGCTGAAATTGACTACCCTCCAATCAAGACTATTCATCAGAATAGTAGGTATTACCTTTTGAAAAAACGGACAGTATACCATGGAAGCTATGCAGATCACCACACTGTGAATCCCTCCCAAGGTACCAAATTTGGACGTAGAATAGTGAAAACTGTAACGTACAGGGTTAAGTCCATGCCTTCATCTGCCAAGGCAGCTGCAACTGAAACCTCTAGAAATGGGGGCAAGACTTACGATTCTCCAGTAGAATGTGGTCCCACTTCTGCTCCAAATGACATCTGTCCTATGAAAAACTCAATTGCCGGTTTTGGGAAATCTCCTTCATACAAGGAAGTGGCATTGGCCCCCCCTGGTACTATTGCTAAGTTGCAGGTCTGGGTGCCACAAACTGATATTTCAGATGGTCAAGAATTTGGTCTGGAAAAACATGAAGATGAAAGATTGAAGGAAGCAAAAGAAAGTGCCAACCAAATGATAACAGGGGTGGAAGATATAGTAGAGGAGAAGAATGAGAGTTCTATATTGAATTCAACAGATCACTTGAGAGAGAAAAATGTAGTTGTTGAGAAGAAAGGAGAAACCCTATCAACTGAAGCAATGGAAGTGATTCCTGAGACATTGGAAGAACCTGAATCTGGTGGTATCGAGGTTCAAAAAGTGGAACAAGATAACATATTGATTAATGGAATGCCTGATTCAATTGATTCTCCCAGAAAGGAGGTCTCCGAGAAGAAATTATCTGCAAGTATTGAACCCCAGAATAATTCGAACTCCTCTGTGCATGGGGTGGAGGATTTGAAGGATAAACCATTAGTTCTGAATTTAGGTGATATTCGGGGATTACCCAACAAGAAATTGTCTGCGTCGGCAGCTCCATTCAACCCATCGCCCGCAGTTGTGCGTCCTGCACCAGTCGCAATGAATATAACCCTCTCTCCAAGACCTATTGCACCATGGCCAGTAAACATGACTCTTCACCCTGGGCCTGCTGCGGTCTTACCCGCAGTCAATCCGATGTGTTCTTCTCCCCACCAACCATACCCATCACCTCCTTCAACCCCAAACATGATGCAGCCACTGCCCTTTATGTACCCTCCCTATTCCCAAGCTGTACCAACGAATAACTTTCCTGTAACTAGCAGTCCCTTTCATCCCAACCACTTCTCATGGCAGTGCAATGTGAATCCTAATGTAGCAGAGTTTATTCCTAGAACAGTTTGGCCTGGCTGCCATCCAACGGAGTTCTCGGTCCCGCCACCTGTTGTTGAATCAATTCCTGATCCTGTATTGGAGCCGAAAATGCAATCTGACAATTCTGCAAGCCTGAGTTCAGCCCCAATTCTGCCAGTGGATATTGATACTGTCGGAGAAGCTAATAAAGAAGTGAATCTTCAGGAACCTGAGGCAATAAATAATGCCAATGAAGTAGGTGGGGTTGGGTTGGAAAGTGTGGAGGGAAATGGTCATCCAAATCCCTGTAGCGTTGAAATTGCTCAGAATGGACCAAGTCAGTACAACAGCCCAAATGAAAGTGCTGGAAGCAGTGCTGAAAAAAGGATTGATAGTGAAAAAACCTTCAGCATTTTGATAAGGGGGAGAAGAAACCGAAAACAAACTCTGAGAATGCCGATTAGTTTGCTTAGCCGACCATATGGCTCACAGTCTTTCAAAGTTATATATAACAGAGTTGTCAGAGGCAGTGAATCTCCAAGATCTACCACCATTTCTTCAAGCGAGGATTGCGCAGCTACAGCTACATAACCCTCAGCTTAAATTTTCTTATGAATCATGTGTAGCAGGATTATCTAGAAGTAGGATATTCAGACCTTGATTCTATCATATACAAAAGGAAAATCAACATCGTGAACTTCTCTAGCATACATCAACAGAAATTGAACTTGCCACATCAGTTTTCTGATCAGGCTACCTTTTAAAAGATTGCAGGTTGGTTTTCTATTATCAAAGCCAGTAAGTTTTGGTTCTCATGGTTTTCTTGAGTTGTTAGGACCTTTTAAGTACACCTTCAAGGCACACATAGGATGGAACTTTCTCATGATATATCTACAAGATGAGTATAAATTTGCAGAAGATTCATTTTCTTGAGGTTAATGTATCAACAGTGGGAAAAAATATTTTGCAGATGTGCATTTTTTGACTTTGTATCTAGTCTGGGCATGAACTTTGTTGAGGGAAGCAGACTATTTTTCATATATCAGGTACTTATCTCAACCTTATAATCTCGTCATGTTTTCTTTCAGCACTCACAAAATTTCATGCAAATGGTTCAATTGAGTTGCGATACATGAGCTTGATTCAAGAAATGAAAAAACCATCCTTTATATTAGTTGTCTTGCGGTGAATTTTAGCTTTCTTTGAATTAATCCAACAAATGACTTGTTGGCAAAGTCTTGGACACTTAGGCATACGTGCATCTGCAAGGCTTTGACCTCTTAGTACCTTCTCAATCGGTACCAAGAAGGTTGCCCAAGGGACCCTTTTTGAAATAGGGTAGGCTTCAGTTTTATCAATCCTGCTATTTGTATAATTGGATCATTACAAAGATGCAACCTGTGAGACTACTGCTCTATTATTTTGAGCTTGATATTCTATGGGCTTATGAATGGATTTTTCTGACGTACAGGTTTTTCGACAAAGTTGACTTTTGGTACTCCCATAGGCATTTTCTAAGGTGACAATTTTTGGTCCTTTATGTAGTTAGGAATTTTGATATCTTTGATAACAAAATTTAAAAGACCCATTTTTTATTCCGCAGAGCAATGACTTTGATAGTTAATTGGATTTAATTGCATACGACTTCAATTTTTCCAGTCTACTTGTGTATTGATGCATTGTTCAAGTTGATTATTAGTACTTCTTTCGTCATCACTTTTACACTGTAAAAACGCCGCTGAAACAAGGTGTCCAGACGTTCGGATACTGGACAGAGTTCAATAAGCTGGACTGTGTTGGGCTTTCAAGGACACATCACTAGAAGTCCTTCCTGGCAAAGGTGAAGCTTCTCTTTTGAAAGATAGATAACTAATATGCCTTTTTTTTAATCAAATGAGAATTTCATTAAAAAGCAACCAAATCATTACACAGGATGTGTGAAAGACGGGGAGGGATTGCAAACATCCGGTTAACAGGGCAAGTGCTTAGTCTATTGATTTTTTTTTTAAGAATTTATTCAAGAAACACACATCAATGAAAAAAGGGTGATGGTTATATATAAAACTATCCGCACCCGGTAGCTTTAAAGGAGTACAAAACTTCAATGTTATTGAAATTGAGAAGCTTTTTTCACCGTACATTCTCTCTATTTTTTGCTAATTGATGAAGATAGTTTGGCAACAAGTATGAAAAGAAGCACAGATGATAGCAAACGCTGTAAATCCTGTGTGTAGCCAGCTTCCCATTATACTTTATTTTTGCTATAACAAATCCAAAATTGATGAAGACTTGACAATACACAATGTGGCATGCTATTCCTTTCCCAACAAATCAATCGAAATCAAAATCGCTCAACAAAATATTCTTTAATTAGCAAAAAAAGAGAATATTCTTTAATTAGCGAAAAAAGAGAAGACAATATATTCTTTCAGGCGACTTCATTTTTATGTGAAGATGCAAACTCTTGGTTACGGCCAAGGAGGGCTGACCTCTGAATTGTTCAATAATCATACATTGAACAGCTCATGACGTAGGTTCAAAACTCAAATTCAGACAGAAATCCTCAACAGGGTAACTAACTAGTGAACTGCTGAATATTTCTAAGGAACCTTTAGAAAATTTCTGCGTAAAGAAGAACAAAACAACCATATGGACAAGAAATAGACACTTAAAAGAATAGTGAACATCTGCTTATTCAATTGGATTCATTTGAAAGGTTGGAGGAGGAGGAGGCTTATATGAGCTTCTCATCCTCAGCAAAACTTCTAGAACAATAACCGCTACTAAAATTACAGTAAGAAGAAAACCATAGCCAATCTTCCAGTCTTTACCAGCGCTTGCTAATGTGATTCCCAAAATTATGTTAAAAGATCCAAAGAAGAGGGCAATCCTTCCTAACCATTGATGGTACCAGTTCCAGTATTTACGAATCTTGGAATCCTTGTTAGGCCTTAGAAAGAATGCCAGTACCTGAAATTCAGATTTTGACGCTATCAGCTTTTCCTATAGTTCTGCAATAAAATGAGTGTTATGTAACATAGTGAATCAACAGTCTCAATGAAAGTAGAATTAGAAGGGACAGAGATATACCACAAACTTCTCTTTTTAAACACTAACCCTTTGTTTGGACTGAGGGGAATGAGAGGAAATGAGAAGAGAGGAATTGAAGGGGTACATGTACCCCTTGTTTGAGAGTTCATCTTAATGGAAATGAGCTGATATGGAGGGATACCTTTCTCCCTCCAAATCCCTCTAAACTCTAAACATTTTAATTCTTTTTCTGTTTGTGATTTTGGAGGGATAGTAGAGTAAATGAGATATGATGAGATAATTTGGAGGGATACTCTTCTCTCTCCTTTCCTCCTCTCCTACTCTCCCTCGATCCAAACATATCATAACAATTTTCTTTATGTTCTGCCATTACTATGTCATCATAATATCTAATGAAGCTGATAAGTCTCGTATCAAGTGCTGCTGCACCACTCTGTCCTTACTGCCCTTGTTAGCTGCTGTCATTACTACCCTTATCAGCTGCATTTACTACCCCTTGTCAGCTGCATTTACTAGCCCATGTTATCAGTCATTACTACCCCATGTGTGCTGTACCATGTATTAGTTGTTTTTGTTTATTTTTTTCTGCAGCTTTACTTTTCAGTTCTTATATATATTGTAAGCTGATGCATTATGAAAATAGAATTCTAGATTACATTTTCAGTGTATCTTTCTCCATTCTCTCCTTGTCCTAAGAAAATTCTTGTTCTTTCATTCTTTAAAACTAACAATTGGTATCAGAGCTTTATTCTTGAGGGATCTGTGAGTGTTCAAATGGAAGGAGAATCCAGTTTTTCATCAATGGCTTCACCTGTTTTTGATGGAAACAACTATCAAATGTGGGCAGTGTGTATGGAGACCTACCTGGATGCGTTGGATCTGTGGGAGGCTGTAGAAGAAGATCATGAAGTTCAGCCTCTCCCAGCAAATCCTACTGTGGCACAGATCAAGATACAAAAGGAGAAAAGGACAAGAAAATCGAAGGCAAAGGCATGTCTGTTTGCAGCGGTTTCACCAATGATTTTTACCAGAATTATGTCTCTCAAAACAACTAAGGCTATTTGGGACTATCTCAAGGAAGAATATGCAGGAAATGAAAGAATTAAAGGGATGCAAGTCTTGAACTTGATAAGGGAATTCGAACTTCAAATAATGAAGGGCTCCGAAACGATTAAAGATTACTCAGACAGGCTTCTTAGCATTGCAAACAAAGTGAGGCTTCTTGGATCTATGTTTACTGACTTAAGAATTGTAGAAAAAATTCTTGTTACAGTACCTGAAAGATATGAAGCAACCATCACTACCTTGGAGAATACCAAGGATCTGTCAAAAATTTCCTTGGCAGAATTGCTTAACGCAATGCAAGCACAAGAGCAAAGAAGACTGATGAGGGAGGATGCAACAATTGAAGGAGCTTTGGCAGCCAAGCATCAAAACACGACCAGAAACAAAGAGAAAAAGAAGAAAGATTTTGAAGGAAATGGAGTAAGTACAGCATCAGCCATTGCAAAAGGAAATAATGGAAATCAGAGGAAATCCTATCCACCTTGCCAACACTGCGGAAAGAAGGGTCATCCTCCGTTTAGATGCTGGAGAAGACCTGATGCTAATGTTTCACCTTGCCAACACTGCGGAAAGAAGGGCCATCCTCTGTTTAGATGCTGGAGAAGACCTGATGCTAAGTGTTCCAAGTGCAATCAACTTGGACATGAAGCAGTAATTTGCAAAGGAAAAGCTCAGCAACAGGAAGTTGAAACCCAAGTTGCAGATCAAGAGGATGAAGATTAGCTTTTTGTGGCATCTTGCTTTGCAAGCAGTAGTTCGACTGATAGTTGGTTAATTGACAGTGGCTGTACCAACCACATGACCAATGACAAGGAACTCTTCAGAGATTTGAGGCCAACTAACATTACTAAAGTCAGAATTGGCAATGGTGATTACATCTCTGTCAAAGGGAAATGAACAATCTCTATAACCAGCACTACAGGCACAAAGAGAATTTCAAATGTTCTCTACGTACCAGAAATTGACCAAAACTTGTTGAGTGTAGGTCAATTGATTAAAAAAGGCTTTAAAGTGATCTTTGAAGATAGTTACTGTCACATTCTTGATGTCACGGGTCAGGAAATTCTTAAAGTGAGAATGAAGTGCAAAAGTTTTTCTTTCGATCTTATTAAAGAAGAACTTGCTGCATTTTCAACCGAAGCCAACAACAACGAGTTATGGCACAAGAGACTTGGTCATTGTCACTTGCAAAGGATGCAGCTCATGAAGAAAAAAGGAGCTCATAGTTGGCTTACCAACATTTGGAGACCACTTACCGATTTGTCATGCTCGTCAATACGGTAAACAAAAACGAAGACCATTCCCAAAGTCAACCTAGAGAGCCATTCACAAGTTGCAGCTAATCCACACAGATGTAACCGGTCCTCAAAGAAATCTGTCATTAGCAGGTAATCGGTATTACATTGCCTTCATTGATGACTTTACAAGAATGTGCTGGATTACTTTCTTAAAATTTAAGTCAGAAGTGGCTGGAGTGTTTTGGAAGTTCAAGAAGGTGGTGGAAAACCAAAGTGGCTGCAAAATTCAAGCTCTAAGGTCAGATAATGGAAAAGAATACACCTCAGAAGAATTCAATCTGTTTTGCGAGGAAGCAGGCATAGAACACCAGCTTACTGCTCCATATACTCCGCAACAAAATGGAGTTAGTGAAAGGAGAAACAGATACATAATGAAGATGACCAGATGTATGCTTCATGACAAGGAGTTGCCAAAGAAGCTTTGGGCTGAGGTAGCAAATATTGTTGTTTTCTTACAGAACAAATTGCCTACCAAGGTGTTGGAGGATAAAACTCCATTCGAGGCTTGGAATGGCTATAAACCTACTTTCAATTTTCTTAGAGTGTTCGGTTGTATGTGTTTCTCTCACGTTCCACAGGTCAAGCGTGATAAACTTGACAAGAAGTCAGAACCAGGCATCTTTGTGGGTTATAGTTCTTCCTCTAAAGCCTACAAGGTGTATCAACCTCAAACAGGGAAGTTAATTGTTAGTAGAGATGTGTTCTTCAATGAAGATGAAAAGCGGAATTGGGAACAGGCACAAGAGACATCCACAAGCATACACAAATCAAGTCTCCCCTTCCAAACGACAGAAGAAGATTTGGAAGATGATCCACCAATCCGTGGAACAAGACCGCTCTATGATATCTATCAAAGATGCAATGTGGCCATTTGTGAACCTGCGGGTTATGAAGAAGCCATTAAAAACCAGAAATGGAAGAAGGCAATGAAGGAGGAGCTGTACATGATCAAGAAAAACGAGACATGGCAGCTTGTTGATAGACCTCAAGACAGAAAAATCATTGGGGTCAAATAGGTGTTTAGAACCAAGTTCAATGCTGATGGATCCATCAACAAACACAAAGCCGGGCTTGTTGTCAAGGGGTATGCTCAAGTTTTTGGAGTTGATTACTCAGATACATTTGCCTCTGTTGCTAGATTAGACACTATTTGGCTGGTGCTAGCTATAGCAGCCCAAAATGGGTGGAAAATGTTTCAATTAGATGTAAAATTAGCCTTCTTAAATGGTCTATTGCAGGAGGAGATCTTTGTTGAGCAACCAGAAGGATTCATTGAAGGCCATGAAGACAAAGTGTACCTACTAAAAAAGGCTCTCTATGGCTTAAAACAAGCACCTAGAGCCTGGTATAGTAGGATAGATGATCATCTATTGAGCTTGGGTTTTACAAAAAGCCTATCAGAAGTCACTCTCTATGTTAAGAAAAAGGGGACTGACTTTCTTATTGTGTCATTATACGTTGATGACTTGTTGATGACAGGTAACAATGCCAAGCTTGTTGATGAAATCAAGCAAGAGATGATGCTGGTTTTTGATATGACAGACCTTGGTCTGATGACATATTTCCTTGGTATGAAGATCAAACAAGATGAAGGAGAATTTTTCGTTTGTCAAAGAAAGTATGCTAAGGAAATACTTAAAAAGTTTTGTATGGAGGAATGCAAAGCAACGGCTACACCAATGAGTTAGAAGGAAAGCCTAAGTAAGGAAGATGACACAAACAAAGTTGAAGAAGGCTATTTCAGAAGCTTGGTTGGATGTCTAATGTACCTAACTGCAACCAGGCCAGATATCCTTTTTGCTGTAAGCATTCTCTCTCGTTTTATGCATTGTGCTAGTGAAATGCATCTTAAAGCAGCAAAAAGGGTCATTAGGTACATCAAAGAGACTGTTAACTTTGGTGTAAAATTCAAGAAGTGTCAAAACTTCAAGTTGATGGGATTTTCTGACAGTGATTGGGGTGGATCCATGGATGATATGAAGAGTACATTTGGTTACTGTTTTAGTCTAGGATTAGGTGTGTTCTCTTGGTGTTCCAAGAAACAAGAATATGTAGCATAGTCTATTGTAGAGGCTGAATTTGTTGCTGCTACAGCAACAGTGAATCAAGTATTGTGGTTGAGGAAGCTATTATGTGATCTACATTTGAAACAACTGAATGATACAAAGGTATTTGTGGACAATCAAGCTGCAATTGCAATATCTCATAATCCGGTTTTTCATGGAAAAACTAAACATTTTAAGATTAAGCTATTCTTTCTAAGAGAAGTGCATAAAGAAGGAGATGTGAGCTTGATTTATTGCAGATCTGAAGATTAGCTTGCAGACATTTTCAGAAAACCTCTACCAGCAAACAGATTTGAGCCTCGTAGGGAGAGACTTGGAGTTTGCAGCTCCTAATGCAAGGAGGAGTGTTGGTGATTTGCATCAGGTGCTGCTGCACTGTCCTTACTGCCCTTGTTAGCTGCTGTCATTACTACCCTTGTCAGCTGCATTTACTACCCCTTGTCAGCTGCATTTACTACCCCTTGTTATCAGTCATTACTACCCCATGTGTGTTGTACCATGTATTAATTGTTTTTGTTTATTTTTTTCTGCAGCTTTACTTTTCAGTTCTTATATATATTGTAAGCTGATGCATTATGAAAATAGAATTCCAGATTACATTTTCTGTGTATCTTTCTCCATTCTCTCCTTGTCCTAAGAAAATTCTTGTTCTTTCATTCTTTAAAACTAACAGTCTCTAACAGGAATAACATAAACTGAACCATAAATCCATTCATTTTCTCTACCGGGTAGTTTACCAGAGCAGAGGAATTTAGGAAAACTTTATGGAAGAATGATCAAACTCAATTAACTTGTTTCCTTTTTGGCCTAGGAGGTCTACCATATATATGTTCTACACATTAATCAAGGGTAGATGTTAAGAATCCACCACTACATGCGAGGGTGGACATTAAAAGTTTTGCATATGCAAGTTGCTGATATATTGCAAGTGAAAAAGAATGATAAATACAGAGAGAGAACTGTTGAATTGATTGAATCAGTTCAGAGGCAAACCTGAAGGATGCTAAGCCCAAGAAGAAAGATTCCTAGCCCTTTATGTGTTGGTATGCTGGCATCAGTTTTTTTATACAGCTCTATTCCAACTAGCACACCAGCAACCCCTATCATGAATCCAGTAAATTGAATAACAGCATGAAGATAATACCACAATGGATCTTTATGTTTCAAGTGTCTTGCAATAATAGCCCCCAAAGGAAGGAGTAAGCCCCATCCCAGGATACCCAATATCCCATGATTTCTCCTTTGTCTATAATCAAGGTCTAAAATAGATGCCCGACCTGCAAAAACAGTAGATTTTATATCAAGTCTCTGTATTCTGGATTTGAAAAAACAACTAGCTAGGTGTTGCTTGCACCAATTTCAGCTTTAGAAAAAGGCAGCAAACAACTTAAAAGTTACAAACTACCAAGATAACAATACTTGACCAGATTAAGAAGAGGATAAGATTAAAAGGAAGATAGGCTCATTTTTATGTTATTTTCTTAATCTTATCATTTTCTTAATCGCGGTATTTCATAGTTCTGGGTATTAAGAAATGAACAAGAAACCTCTGGAGAAATCGAACATAATGGTTGTTTTATCGTCGTGCTGGGATAGATGACCGTTTGTTGTTGGATATTTACTGCTAAATGCCAATATAATTGGTTGGCGACCAAGCCGAGTCTCAAACCTCACTTGAAATGCTAAGTAAACCATGGCTCCATGAAGCACAACCACTGGTGGAACTTTCTCAAGTTGCAGTTCACCTTGGTCTGGTATGACTTGGTTTGGTTGGTAACCCTGCAAGTAGAATTGCTTGATTCTCGCGTGACCTCTTTTCGTGAACCATCCAATCATAGCACTGGATCCAATCATCCTTCCATCTTTCGAAAACCCGATTCCTACCCATCCACTGGTGTATAGAGCAGATGCTACAATGGTCATTACATGATCTTGTCTCTGTATATACTGCAAATAGAAGATGGTGCTCTGCATCAATAAAAACACATTTTGGCTACTTCTTTCTGAAATGTTAACAAACAGGAAGAGATTATATCTGATTCCTTAATTTCTCAAATTTTCTAACATATACATTTTACATTTATGCCTTGACTTCAAGAACAGAACTCCATATATAAATTAAAACCCATCAACCAATTGATTCACAATATTCATATTTTCAAAAGATAAGACATGAATTGAAATTTGGATGAAAACTCACCCTCAAAACAAAAGTATTCCAAAGAGGTGTACAGGCCATGCCAGACATATTACCGTAAGGCGGAGGAAGAAAAGTATTCAGATCGGTATTACTACAAATCTCATATCTTCCATCACCAGCCCCACCAGCAGTAGTAACATGACCATCTTTACCATTATAATGTTGGGCTTCATCTTCACCATATATCCCCTCATCATCGTGATCAGCCACCACAAGAATATTGGGTCCTAAGAAAAGACTGAATACACATAACCCAGCAAGGATTCTCGAAACTGGTACCCGGATTCTTGAATTTACCATTGAGATCTAATTTAGGGTCCTAACAGATGGTCATCACCTAGAAGATCAAGAGCAAGAAGGGAAACTGTCAGAGTGAAGGCACTACGGTGGTTAAGCCGTACCAGTTTCTTGAAATTGAAGGTTGCATATGGTTATTGGTGACGGTGGGGATGGTTGTTGGTGATGATGGCGGGTAATCATCATTCCCGCCAATTCTTGTTAACTCATCACCCAACATCTCTCTCTCCCAGCTGTTTTATTCAAATTTCTGTTGAAGGGAGACTGTTGTAATATTATGCAACGGTGTCAATATTTGGAAAGATGATAATTTAGGGGTGTGCAAACGGTACGGTCCGTTAAACATTTTAATCTATTTTTTTGTCAATTTTTTTTAATTGTTTCAATCGAATTAACACAAACATTTTGATATTAACCGATTGAATTGGTTTCGGTTAAGTACCGCATGTTAACCGATTAACTCTACTGTTTATATATTTAATTTTTTTAATTTATTATATTATATATTATATATTATATTTAATATATTATTAATATTAATTGATTAATTAATTTTTTAATTAGTTAAATGGTATTAAAAAATTAACTATCAATCGACTGATTATTTGATTAATCAATTTAAGCGAATAATCGAACTGTTTTACTTAAACGATTTAATTATTCGATTTTAATCTATTAATAAATATTTTTAAATGATATGCTTTGTCTATCATTTGAAATGATTGTTATTGATCGGGCACAAGTCAAAATGGCCAAAAATTTAAAGGTAAATTTAGCCTTGAAAACTAAGCAACAACTTGCTATTATGAGTATATTTTGATGGAGAGCCAAATTGGGTTGAAGAAATTTAGCCAAAATCTTGTAAGAACCTCTATTTGGACGGATGAACCTTTGAATCCTTCCCTCCTGATATACCCGATTATACCCAAAAAAAAAAAAAAGAGAGGCAAATTCATGTTTAAGTTGACATTTTTATTTAATTTTAAATAAGATTTGATCTTTGACCTACTTTGACAAGTAGCAATTTCATGTTGGCAAAATGGCAATATTATGTACCATTATCAGTTAACTTCTACCGGATGGTTTAAGTTCATTTTTTTGTTAAGAAAATTTATATTCGAATCTTTTTCGTTACGATGAAGTGAAACAGATTTTATTCTATTGTTTGATAAGATATTGTGAATTCAAACCCATCAATCAAATTTGATGAACATTGCTTATGACTTTATGGATCAATTAGGAAAATAATTTCAAAGAATTAAAAAAGGGACTAATGGAGGAAACTGTTGTTCTGTGTGCAAACTCAAAAGTCATAAATATTTACAATATTAGGCCCTTCAACAATCTGCAAGGCAATGATGATAGGAAAAGCTTGCTGATGGTGAGCAACATCACACAACATTGAGCTGTAATTGGTAGAGAAATAAAATGGGAAAAAAAAAAAAAAGAGGTAATAAAACGAGGGAGAATATTTTTCTATTGTTTGACAGGAATGAAAAAAGATCGGTGAAAAAGTGAGAGAATATTTTTTTATCGTTTGACAGAAAAAAAAAGTGAGAAACAAAAAGTGAGATGATTAATGTTTTCTTACAAATCACAATCATTTTAAATTAAAACGATTAAGAGTGAAAGCTAATTTCTTTTATGATTTTCTTTTTTTTTATAATTTTTTCATCATCTTTATCAAATACGAAAAAAAATATCAAAATTCTTATTTTTCCGTTCTCATTCTTCTTTCTTCTTTCTTTTCCTTTCTTCCACTTTTTCTACCAGTCAGAGGGCATTCCAGTTACCTGAAACACCTTCCTCCCCTGTAGCCATGCCACTCTTTGACCAAAATCAATCCTAAAGATTATCTGAAGAGCCCACTCTCAGTACTGTCTTGGATTAAACTGACCAAGATTCAACCTCGTGATAACTAAACATAAATTATTTCTTTAGTATTATGATTTTACTACCCAGTGCTGCAATTAACATTAATCTCATGATGAATATTATGCCCCATGAGAAAACCTGGCATCTCAGGAAATAATTTAGAACAAAGAAATCATTGTAAAAAGGAAAAAAGTAACTATATTCACCTCATTAATATATCACTCTTTATATAAATATATAATTACAACAAATCAATGAATCTTTCTTAGATTACACAGAAAGAAGAAAAAAATATGTTTACTACATATAAACTTCTTTCTCTCTAGTTGAGCTATGACAAGTGACATTTAATCTGGTTGGTTGCATTTCAAGTTGCATTGTTTAAAAACTACCATTGCACTTGTTGAGGAAATGAACATGTTGGGCTCAAGCTTGGCTAGTCTTTCATGAAGCCGCTCATCAATTCCTCCTCTGGGCAGACTTTCTTGTGCCATATCACCCATATGTAAGAATTCTGTACATTTTTTCCCGTAAAAATATGAACAATCCATTTTAATAATTGTACAACCCCTGCTTTCTTATTCATAGTACTACCATTGCAAAGAATCATTCAGATTGGCCTGTGATCCATTTCCATTTCCTTGGGGTTGAAATCGTGATCTTTGATCCAGTAGTTAATAGTTATAATCAAATCAACACCTAAAGGGTGTTGTAAATTTTTCTAAACTAGAAGAGAATATGAGAATCAAGATTTAGAAGCATGAATTAATCACTTATTTTTAAGGGTTTATTCGTCCCCACTTATATAAACAAGTTTGTTATGGGTTATAGACGAATAGTTCTCCAGATACAACCAAGTCTCAAACTTGAATTTTGCATATAACAAAATATGAAGAACTTCTGATTTAATTCTTATTTGAAATACTGAAATATTATGGTAGAGTTTTCTAGAGAAAAAGAGGGAAGAAAGAATGAAAAATGAATTGTATTTTTGAGAGTGAGAGGTATTATAGGTGTAGAAGTACATCTTCCAATGGTTCATGTTTTTTCAGTTGGAAAAACATGATTTTTTTTCAGATTTGATGAGAACCTTACGATTATGTCTGTTAGTTTTTAACGGATCAGATCGTATCTGTTTAAAAAATATTTAAAAAAATTTGACACATTTTTATTTAAATCACATATTTCTGTTTGAATCAAAACTTTTAGATTTAAACTAATACTTTTGGGGTTTTTTTAACAAACCATTTAATATCGTTTTAAATGAATTTTTTCTAACAAAGGGAACCTGATTTTCAATTTAGTAGATGACTGATGGAAATCTTGGAAGTGCAGTGTTAACTCTGCTGCTTGCCAAACAAGGCCCGAAGAGATTTAGGCACCCTTTAGGAAAATGAGGTTTTAGGAACTCTAAATGTATGTTCTTCACCACTCTCTTCATCAACCTTAAAAATCCGTTCGCTCTAACGATTCCTATTAATCGCAGCACGAGTTCTTCCTGCAGTACTTACCCCACCGTGATCTCTCTTCTCCACTCTATGATCAATTTCCCCAATCATTGTAATCTCCATGCCTTTTCCTATCGGATGCTTCATAGACCTCACTGCAGCATTATTCTTCATTCCTCTTATATGGCCTCCCAACCCGTCTTTCTCACTCACCAAGTTGTTTGCCACTACTACTGACCTCCTCGGATTCACATCTAACAATTTCAGTAACTTAGTGTATTCGTCATTCTTGCAATCGACGATAGAGAAATCGATGTTTTGGTACGTTGGCCAGATCTCTGAAGGGTCTCCAGTCTTGAATTCTACAATGTCTTTAAGGCCTGAATCTTTGATTGCTTTCTTTGATTCATCAAGGACTCGTTCAGGGAGAATGCAAACAAATCTGCCTCCTGTTTGTCTTGCAGCTGCTGCTAAGGCTATTGTTCATTGGGAAAAAGAAGATGTGACCTCCACTATTAGTTTAGATCTCATGCCGGCTGCTAAGGCTGATATGAATTCAGTGCTTCCAGGCTCTGGTGTACGCCTTTTCCATGAATCAAGACAAACAAAGAAAAGATTCTATTAGCTAGTGATAAATTTTTGTGCAAAATTGCGGCAATTGAAAGGGCAATTTGTTTCTTTCTCTTATGCTGTCTATGTCTATCGGGTAAATCCTTCATCGAGGCTAAGAACATCATGCGTTCATTTTCTTTATAAATAAATAAAATAATTTATAGAAAGTTGTTTTTTAAACCACATTGAAGACGATGACGGTAACGATAAAATCGACGGATCCAGCCTAGATTACTGGTAATTTATACCAAATGGAAAACAAACCGTGGCCCTGTGACGGAAAATGCCGTGGCCAGATATAATGGAGAGTGAAAATCACCATCGATATCTCTGTATTTCTTCTCGCCGTGTAAATACCACGTAGTAGTAGTGACTTTCTTCATCCGTCAAATATTATTTTGTTGGTTTTATTCGGTAATAAAATTTCAAAGTCAAATTATCTTAAAATCGTAAAGCTACCCTCTAACAATAACTGAGGTATTTCTATAAAAAAAATAATAATTGAGGTATTATTTACTAACTACTCTTTTTAGAGTGATGTTTGAAAATTGATTAAAACATGTTTAAATTAATAAATTTAAAGTAGTTTAAAATAAAAATTGTTTAAAATTGCTGATTTGAATCACTCTTATATTGTCATTTATAGCACTATATGTCCATCATTTAAAATTGTTAATTAAAGTTGATTTTCAGTTAATATAAGACCTCAAATATATACGAAGATTTTTGTTAGGAATTTGGATTTTAACGGTGTTTATGCTAAAAAATAATTTGATGTTGTGGTATATCTTGATTAGGTCACATGTAAAGGTTTTAGCAAGCTAAAAGAAAAAAAGATAGACGGGAAAAAGAAGAGGTGTGATTGAGCATTAATTAAGATAAGACGATTAACCGTCAAAAAACTCGCGAAACAAAGACTTTTAAAAGAAGAAGTTCGAGGGGCGAAATCGAGACAAGTAGGGTAACTCGAGTATTCGAGGCTGTGAGCTCGAAGGAACCTTCGATACCTCGACTTCGAGCATAATGAATGAGTTATAACTGTCAATCCGATTATTCAAGGATTGAGAACAATCCAAGAGTCGTGCATTTAACTGGCTAAGATAAAAGTAGACGCGATTAAATACGATCCATGTAGTGGAGTTAAAGATTTTGACATGTTGCATGTTTAGTGCATTTAATCAAGAATACGTGAGAAAATGAAAACGTTGGAGACTCTTGAAAATTATTGTTGAGAATCAATGTCAGCCCACCATAAGTAATCCCTAGCCCAATATAAAGTCCAATAGTATTGTCCAAGCCCATAACTAGTTTGATGATGTAATTGCTTACAATTACAAAGTTGGGCAAAGTTAGTTGTGTGGAAGATAACATAATTAGGTGCTTAATGGGTTGTGTGGAAGACAACATAATTAAGTGCTTAATGGATACTTTGAGATTTTAATCTTGTAAATCCTTTTGTATCAGAGTTATTTTAAATATCAATACATTGAATTTGTTGTTGCTACATAATTATTCTTTATTTCGCTCATTAATTGTTAGATTACATTCATTTTCTTGAATTTGTAAAGCATTGTTAAAACCAACATATATCAATGTTTAAGTTGATATAACTTAATTTTTTGATAATTGGATTTCAAATAATTTTATCCTTTTTGTAAAAGTTTAACAGTTAAAATTTAAAAACATTTTATATCAACATGCCATAATTACAGTTTTAAGTATTGGTGTCTACACTAATGACACACCCTAATTTAACCTTTGAATTTCACGAAAGGATCCTCCCCCTCATAATTCCCCGGTGGATCGTAGTTGCATATGGCTAAAACGCCACCGTTTTTACACTCCACACGAGCGCACCCTAGCTTGGTGCTATCCCTCCATACGAGTTGCGTGTAGTGTCCACACATTTTCCCTGGTTTGCACTTTATGTCCTTGGTATTGTAATACTTATACTCGTTGGCCCACGATTTGACGGCGTCTGTTGGGTTCCAATGTTTGAGGGCCCCCCAAAAGATGTTCTCACCGTAAGGTCCCTTTGAGTGGATCACGTGGCAGTCTTTGATGCGCTCGTTGGCCCACTTACGGGCGTAGGCTGCTATCTGTGGATCCCATAAAAAGGATGGCTCGCTAGCCTGGCGCCTGACCCTGTTATGTTCATTGAGGAATTCTTGGTCTTCGGATTGAATCATGTCATGATTATAATGATGGATGTGTGTTTGGGCAAGAGTTGGGAGGATTTGAGAGACCAGAAAGATGAAGATTGTCATGATGACCATTTGAGTTTTGGCGTTTGGGAGCTCCATTTCTTGTTGTTTGTTTCCTGAGATATTTTAATCTTAAATTTGATTTTTTTCGTTTTTGTTTTTTTCTGTTGCATGAAATTAGAGAAGTGAGAATGAAGTGAAAGCTAACAATGGAACGATCTTATGGGGTTGCCACAAAACATTTGGGTGTCTGAGAAGTCAAACCGACCACACAAACTTTGGTGGTGCCTTATTTATAGTCAAATCCTAAAGAGTGTTGTCCTCAAGGAAACAATTGCGTCAGAGTTATTAAGGAATCGATTGAGAGTTATCAATGAAATTTATTAGTAATCATGATAAAATACAGTAGCAATTAAATAAAATAAATTAAAAAAATATTTAATTATTATTGTATTTTTCTGTGATTACCAGTAAATTTTTTCGATTCTTTAGTGACTCCCACGAAACCAGTTCAATCCGAAAATCCAAATTACTAACTTCGAGATTTTCAGCACTTCAAAGCTCAATACTAACCCAAAATGGGTAAATAACATTTTTAGTTTTTCAAGTATACATTAATTTTTATTTTAATCCCTCAACAAATTTTTTTTTCATGAATGATATCACTAATTTATGATTTTATTCTATTTCGATCATTCCATTAGCTTTCTGTCTAATTTTTCCATGAAATACTATTTACATGGTGAAGTAACAAAAGAATTGTTAAGATACTAAAATAAAAAATTGCATATGCTTGAAAGATTAAAAATGTTATTTACCAAACCCAAAATATTAAGTAATGAGAATTGTGGGGTGAGGTAATCCAAAGGGATTTTTTGGCTAACGAACTTATTAAAACTTAGTGGTCAAATAAAAGATTGTCATGGCAATAGGATTTATGGAAATAAATTAAAAATTAATTTTTTGGCTTCCAGTCACTTTCTTCTACGTAAAGAAATTTTGAACTTAAAATTTTAAATAACCACTGTTTGAAACTAAATTATTATTTTTTTCAAATCAATTTTAAGAAAATCATTTTCAAATGATTTAAATAAATTTTCATGTTAGTTTAAAATTCTAAGGTCTGTGCATGAATGAAATTTGAACTATGAACACAATCTATTTTGTGGTGTCATCTAAATTTCAAAGTTATAATTAAACGCATTATATTTTTTTGATAATTAAAAACATTATAATTTATTATCACGTTGATAAATTTGAATTTGAATATTCTGTATTTAATGATGTAATATTCAATCTCATAATAAACTTGATTTCATTTTAATTTTCAAACAAAGATGATCGTGATTTTTTGTAAATACGGAACAGTAATAATTTCGAACAAGTAGACAGATTTATAAAAAGCTGCTACTTCGAGGCCTTTGCAGATTTTTTTTTTTCTACCTTATGCGATAAAAATATATTTTTAGTGATAAAATTTATACTTAAATGTAACAAAACAAATTTTTGGAAGTAAAATTGTTTTTTTTATTATCAATATTTTTATTTTTATCACAGAATAAAATAGCACAAAAGATATGTGTTTTAACACAAAATATATAGACATGATAAATTATATTTTTTTCTTCAAAAACACCATAAACTCCACTTAAATAAAATCTCCAAAGATCTATCCCATATTACAAGCAGCAAATAATTTTTTAACAAAACTATCAGTTAATGAACTAAACACCGTTTCGAATGTGTTCACATGTTTTTATTTCTGTGTTGCATTCAGTTGTTCAGTCGATTTACCCATCCTTCCATTGTCTCTCTCTTTTAAGAACTCGACGAGACCAGCAACAAGGACTCGGCGAAAGCCTAATAATTGAAGAACTAGAACTGTACGTCCCCAAGCAAGATACGGGCTGAAGCGTAAATTAATTGCTAGGGCAGGACAAATGGCTGGGCTGGACCTAAGATAGATGCTAAAAGGGGTCTTCTTCATATAATTCAACTTTATTATATTAAATGCATTATACAAATGAGTTGTAACAATCAGGGGGTGTAGCTCATATGGTAGAGCGCTCGCTTTGCATGCGAAAGGCACGGGGTTCGATTCCCCGCACCTCCATCTTTTTACATTGTCTTGTTTTTTTTTACCAAAGACAGCTCTGACACGGTGACACCACTAGAAAACAATGAGAAAAGTCACCACCTAAGGAAGCCGTGCCTACCTCTCACATGTATGAAAGAATAAAAGAATCAGAATCATCCAATTAAGTACTAAAATTCCAACTTCTACCAAACGTGGATCCCCTCTACTTTGCCCAGGCAACTGCTTCAATCTCTGATTGCGCGCTTCTGTATAATTCCAGTCTTTTTGCAATGGAGGTACGGCGCTGCTGAACTGCTGGATCCTCATCCAACAATTTTGCCAAGTATTTGGCCTGCAAAAACAATTTTAAAATCAGTCATTACCATAATTCAGATAGCTTTTTTCCCCTTTTCGGTCTGATAACAACGAATAAAGAAATAATAACACCAGGGAGGGGGGTGTGTCTGAGATACTCACCTCTTTCTGACCCAACTCCGTGAAGAAAAAATCAAGCAAGCTGCGCTTTGCCTCACGCACTTGACAATAGACAATGGACTTTGGAATAGAATTTCTTAAACTTGCACAAACCATATTCACGTATGACAAGACATTGGTCCCTGTTTGTTTCCAAGGGGAAAAAAAGGAAACAAAGCCATAGTTAACCATAGGATCCTTAAATGGTTGTGAATACAAGTCACATCTTTCCATCACTCTTCATATATGGACCAAACTGAGTGATTCACCATTTTACTTTTTACTACTTACCAACTCGCCGGAGATATGGTTCATTGTATCTATCAAAAATTGAATGCGTAGGATTTCCACCCTTCTCGGCATCTTGAGGAAGCTTCCGGAAAAATTCAACAGTCAGGTAACCACACTCCATATCAACTAGCTGCAGAGTTGCCTTTTTGCTTTCTTCCTTCATCCTGTCCAATGACTCGATAGCCGCATTCGAGACTTCCGCTCTAAGAGTGGGATACTGCTTTAGTTCCTGCACGCAATAGAAAATGCCATCTATTCACCTATTAGATTTGTTTCCTAGAAAACGTATAAAATAATAATGTTGATGGATGGCATCATTACCATGGGAACAATGGGTCTGCAATTAACACTCGAAGCAGAAACAAAGCAATTTCTTCAAATTTTCTCCCTTTTTAAGTTTATTTTTTCCCAATCCCCACATAGGTATGCAATTAAAAGTACAAAGTTTACTTATTAGCTAATTTCCCACATGCATTTATTTGTGTCCCAAATTAGTAGTATATCAGTGTTTATAATATAATAAAATTAGATATACAGTATATAGCAAAAAACAATAAATGAACATGATCAGGGGGACTTGCCATTGTCTCGCCAAGAGACTTATGAACAAGATCCTTCATAATAGAATAAACCTGAAATAATAATATGAAAGATATCAATCAAACTAATTTATTTCATAAGAACAAGATACACCAAGAGTAATTGAAAATGTGGATGGAATCATTGTTGTGAAAATGAATCTAGTACCGCATCAACAGCTGCCTCAGCAGGACCTCTGATAGTTACTACAGAAGATTCAATTAGACGGCGGTATCCTTGTTCAGGAGCTATCAGATGTGGTTGATACCCATCAGCTTCAGTGATTAACTTTCGTACATTCTCCATTGAAAGCTGTTTATCAAACTTCAACCTCTTCAAAGCAGCAGGCAGTTGATTATCAAACACACTGTAGATTTTATCACCACCAGGGCGTCTGCAGACATTGATTATGAAAACTAAAGTTAAATTAGAAGCCAACATAAGGGAAAAAAAAAACAATATGCCATCTAATATGAATAATAAATAACAATTTTGATCAAAAGGGCATATCCAAATACATACGTGCCATCAAGATGTTCTTTGAATGCTTGATCAAAAGCACGACAGATTTCCATAATCATGTACAATTTTCCCTGCATTCAAGAAAGAAAACTTTAACAGTGCGTCACACAGCAATAACACATTCTGCAAACTTAAGAACAAATAGATAATCACATGCACGTGCATGGCAAGTACAACCAATATTATGATAGCCACGTAACATAGCCCTAGCCCATCAATTTCCATAAAAAGGTTGTTACGTGTACATTAAGCCAAAAAGAAATAAAAGCAAAAAGCTAAGCAGAGTATGCGAAACAAAATGCTTACTCCAGCATCAACAGCAACAGGCTTCCCAAGACTGCTCATTTCTGTCTCTAGCTCCGAAATAGTCTTAGTAATAAGAGACTGAAGACCGGGGATTCGGGACTTGATAACAGTTTCCAAATGCTGAAAACATTAACCATGTTTAGGCCAAGTACCATAACAACAATATTTACTCTACAATACCATAACAACAATATTTACTCCACAATACCATAACAACATTTCTTTTGGTACCATTGGAAAACAATATTTTCTTTTTAAATAGGTTTAGAGGAAAATGAAAATTCCTGACACTTCTAGCTTACCAGCTTATCTGCTGGTAATAGTACTGTAAACTAACTTTGCTATTCTATCTACAAGTTCCCATTCAAATAAGCTAACCTCAAAGATGAAATAATTAATAATTGTATTCAGCTTAAGAAAAAAAAATCTGTGTACCTTGGAGAGCATCTTCCCTAAATACTCAGAACCCATCCTGTCAGCGAGATGCCTATACTCTGGGCTACTCTGGAAATATTCACGCTCCCTCCGCCGAGCAGCAATCATATCGACACTTTTGTTAATATCAGCTTGAGACCGATTAACAACACCAACCCAAGGAAAACGTAGCTTATATGATCTTCCCTCGAGAATCTAAAATTCCAAAATTTAAGGAAGAAGTCATTGCAATGAACTTGAATTTGGTAATGAAGTCCCAAAAGGAACTGCAAAAATATCTATGGTTATTCTTATAAGCTGTTGTCTTTCTCTTAACATTCATATCATCATCAAAACATTGTTCCATCCTAATGCAACACTATCTTAAACCTTCCCATATTATAAATTATTGATCTCATGTTTCATTCAAAAACCTACAAATTGACTTGCCAGACAACTTTAAGACATTATAAAACATTGTTCTCTTTGGGTTACATTGACGGGGAGGGGGATCTAATCTGGGTGTTTTATATGGAAGACCTAGAAGTAACCGCTAGGCCAATAGGCCCTGGGTCAGTATAAACATTTACTCCTTTAGTGTTATAAATTACTTGATTTTACACCATCTAAAACAAACTTACATCAACAGCATCAGTGCCTTGGTCCATAAGATCAATCTTTGTCAAAACACCAAAAGTCCTCTCCCCTGACATTTGATAACCAAACAAAGTAACAGTATGAGTAGAAGAAAAATCTGCCACTAATTCCAGAAATAATCAAATAATCATCTTATCAAATGAGTTAAACTTAATTAAGAAGTCATGATATTGAAGTTCCCAGATATGTGACATTGCAAAAGATGCACATTTTCAAAATAAATTGAAACACATGATTCTGCCACCTCCAGATTTGAGACATGAAAGAGAAATTGTGATCTACCCCCTAATTCACCATATTACAATTCCAGTCACACCTTTGACTTGTCCTCTCTAAGTAGGGCAATTCAAATTATACTATGCTGCAGAAGTATTTAATATGCTTAGAGCACGTGAGAGAGAGAGAGAGAGAGAGAGAGAGAGAGAGAGAGAGAGAGAGAGAGAGAGAGAGAGAGAGAGTATTTTAATAGAGCAAATGTCAATCAAAATATTACTTTAGAATTCACTCTTGCATTGCATGCCAATGAATTTTCTCGCAGAAAAAGAGTATTTAATAGAGTAAATGTCAATCAAAATATTACGTTAGAATTCACTATTGCATTGCGTGCCAATGAATTTTCTCACAAGAAAAGAAAAATATCCATACACTATCTTCCAAATCCTCTTCTCTAAGTTGAGTTGTCAATAGGAGAGCCAAGGTCAGGTATGCATGTTGAATCATAAAGTCCTTTTTGGTTAATTTTTTACTATGTATAACTTATCGATTTACAATCAAACAAGATTAATGAATATATGGTGCTTCTTTCCAGCTAGGAAGATTAATGAATATCCTAGAAAAGTAAATTTAAGGCCAAAATCGAGGCAAATTACTAAATTAGCTAGAGCAAAGACAACCATTTCTAAAGCAAGAGTTTGCTGTTATTTGCATATTCTAAAGCAAGGACAATAGTTTCAAGATGAGGCCCACTGAACTTAATATCAATTCTTTAGCTTCAACATTACTGGACAAGAGAAAGAAAATCATCTTTTTCTTCTTTCTTCTCACTTCCTTCTTTCTGTACCTTATAGCTTTTGGGTTTGTACTAATGTTGAAATTAGTTAGCCTGTTTACTTTTCTATTCATATTTTGGTAACTTCCCAAAAAGTTGACTTACACTAGTAACTTAGCATATGTGAATCAATCAAACAGGTACTCTAACTAGCAAGAAAATTATATAACATGGATCCACAAAGATGGGAAAGAAAAATTGGCACAAAAATACCTTTCGGGTCAATGTCACGAGAGATCTTAATTGCATCAGATGTAGCAAGATCTTGATTGGCAGGAGAAATAGCCAGTATAATGCAGTTGGGCTGCAACAAGGAACAAGTGTAAACTAAAAAAATAAAATACTCAAAAGAAATATCCCATCATTCAAACAATCATAACAAAGCAAAAAATTAATGAGTAAAAGCAGACCTCAGGCATGTAGTAAAATCTTGACAAAGAATATGCCATACCAAGTGTTAGTTTCGTTTCAATGTTAGAGATAGTTACCTTCTCAATAAAGGCCCGAACCATGTTCTCAATGTCTTGCACGATATTGTCAGATTGACCCTCTGCAAAACCCCAATAAGGATAATGCTCATAAACCAGCCATTCATTGAATCAAATGAAGTGACGATAGGAATTAAACCAATAAAAGACAAGCAAAAGGTAAGGATCATATATCTCACCAACAGCTACTTTTGTAAGTCCAGGAAGATCAACCAATGTCAAGTTCACAACTGCCAAGGTTAAAAAATAAAAAAAAAAATTAAATCAGACTGCATGATTAATAACATAGATAAAGAGACCAGAGACCCTCAACAAGATGAACATCCCACCAGAAGACTGATCTTCAATTTCAAGTAAACTTTGAAAATTATGTCAAGTTAACTTAAAAACCAATGATAATTGCTCTGCACCTTTGTTTAGTTCAAACCATAATTGATTGACCATAATTCCTGATGAGTCAAATTAAAGTGACCAATAAATTCTAGACCCTTGAAACTTATATTCTTCAACCCAAACAAATCACATTGCCAATTTCTAAAAATTTATTTGGTTTGAAATCATCCACTGACATTTATCCGTTGATAAAAATATACTCACATTGATTCTTAGATAAAACTATATTCATGATACCAATAAAAAAAAAAAACTATGTTCATGATAAAAGGATAAAAAAAAATTAACCAACATCCCTATCTCACCATTAGGGGAAAAAATACTAAGATGGATTGGGACACTAGAGATCTGTTTGGAGCGGCCAGTTTCTCGATCAGTCTCGTCTGAGACCTCCTTCCTCACAGCAGCTACATGTAAAATCCAATATTAGAATATATTAATGGAAAGAAGATAAATAAAAAATACCTACCGATTGCAGTTGAATGAAATAAATAAATTAAACACAAAGAATCTATTTAGCAGAAACAAATGAAATCTATATTAGACAACAAAGACAAGAAAATAGTTTTCAGCATATATAAGCACTAAAAGAGGAAAAAAACTATTCTAACAAGAGATATACCAAAATCAGTAAACCTCTTCTTTGGGAGGTGCATAAACTCTGCATATTCTCTTCCTTCATCAATTTTATGAAGCTGCAAGACAAGAGGACGCCGTGTAACAATCCCTGCATACAAGGTATTTCCATCAGACACAGGTATCAAGGGAATATATGCTTCCAAGAAAAATTGTAGTAATTATATATTTAAAGGAACATTTCCTTGATAATAAAAAGACTCCACGGAAAAATTACCTGCCCCACGAGGTAAGAAGTCCTTTCCAACAATGCTCTCTAGCACTGAAGACTTTCCAGAGCTCTACAAACCATCACAAGAATCAGAATATTAAATCAGATACTTTCCCAAAGAAGAAAATAACAAGTGCTCAATGAAATGCATTGCACTTTAATAGAACTTCATGAAAACTCATTATCTCAACTTCCTGCATTTTTCATTAGATGTATATCATTAATACCAAGCAATCAACTCTTGTCAAAGAACCCTTGCGATAGCACAACCAGCTACCTGATAGATCATTAATTCATTTGTGGCATAGGCAGATTCTGGTGTGCCAGACCTATATCACTTTCAACTAGGGTCCATGCATGTGTGTGTGTGCACAAGTATAACAATCTATTAGGCATTAAAGAAAGCAACCTCATAAATGAAGTTCAGAATGGTTATATAATCAAATAGTTCGCAAACTCGGAACTTATTAACCAAATATCCCTTACTTGCCAACCCATTCACATATAGCACTATGGCCTACCCAACAATCTCAATGACAAACAGAATGCTATTAGAAGATGTTCAGTGAACATTACAGAATTGGCCACTCAAGATTGAGGGTAAGTTTGAGATTACTATAGCGTTTTCAAAAGTACAATGACAAAAGTGTTTGGGATTGAGGGTAAGTTTGGGATTACTATAGTGTTTTCAAAAGTGCTGTGATAAAAGTGTTTTGGGACAGTTACGATATAGTTTTTGATAAATTATATATTTAAAATTAGTTGTCAAAATGTTGCAGTTATGTAAAATATCTAAAATATAAATAATAATGATGATGTCTCTATGATTGAAAAGAGCAATAAAGAATATTTTATATATATAAAGAAATTTCATTAAGTCAAAAGGTACTTTTGGATATCTTTAATAGTCATTCATTTTTTCACACAGTTTGTTAGCATCAGTTTGAGAAATCAACATTTTGTACCACAACTTTTAGTAACACACTTAGTAATTAAGTTTTATCAAACACAAAGTTTCAATTTAAAAAGGCAGATTTTGCGGCTCACAGCAATACCAAACGTACTCTGAAAATTACAAAACGAACACTTCTTGATGCCAAAAGATAATCAAGTCATATGCAAGCAAGACTACGATTGAACCAAATCGAAATTCATTTCTGCGAGGGAACAGAAAAAGGTCACAAATTTGCAATAGACGGAAATAAAAGGAAAATACTGTAAGTCACGTAAATGGAAAAAAAACTTTAGATTCAAATATAAATTCAAACGAAAATGGTATCATAGTTTTCAGTCCAACACACAAAAAAGAGAAAAATAACAAATGATCAATAGATTACAGAAGAAAATAAAAACATGAACATAACGCTAAATGCAATCCAAAATAACCAGCTCGAATTCAAAACATGTAAATCATTTTAGTGAACAAAAATGAGGACAAAAACGAAATCAAAGATCCATAAAAGAATCATCAAAATGTAATTTAAGAATCAAAAGGAATTGTATATATAGAGAAACAAAGGAACTAGATCATCAAAATTAAAAAAAGATCGAGATCTGACCTGGCCACCAACGACGGCGATGGCGGGCAAGGAGTCCCAGAGAGTGGGCAATGAGCTCCCTTCGCCGTGATCACCGAGGGCCGTACAAGCCCTCTGTATTTTGTTCACCAGTGTTATCAGGTTCTCCATGTCAGCCGGATCGGAGAGTCAGCTCGGGGACTCGGCGGTGGTAAAATGCAACCAGGGAGGTGGTGACGAGGTTGAGAATCTGAGGTTGCTTGTTGGTTTTTTGAAAGAAAGGAAACAGAAAGTGCAAAAGAGAGGGAGCGTTTTCAAGTGTGAGAGCGTGGAAACTCCAACGGAATAGGAGTAGTTTGTTTTGATTAGATTTACCAGAATGCCCTTACCAAGAAATGACAATGTGCTGGATAATAATAACATGGTACATAACATAGCCCAGTTCGTTCCTAAAAGTAGCTCTTTGTACACACGGCGTCGTTTTATGAAATGTGACAATCCAATTTATCTTGTATTAAAGATGAGAAATTTTAATTTAACCTCCTCATTAAAATAGAGAGATGTGATAATAAATTAACACGTAATACTTAAACCACAAAAATAAAATTATTTGGTATGTTACACTCTTTCTTAATTTTGAGAGTATTTTTTTTAAATGAACTATGCAAGACAATCAAAATGATTTACGTTTTCGGTCGCTAGATGGAGAAATTTTTGCCTACACCCAATGTAAAATACTACTTTTACATTGAGTGGAAACTTCATTGGTAATTATTAGATAATTTCACTTGTAACATGAATAGTAGTTGTACAGACGTTATCAATGAAGTTACGTAACAATTACTAATGAAGTTTTCACTCACTACAAAAATAGTTTTTTTTACACCAGATGTAGATAAGAAATAAGCTTAATTTTTATTGAGATAAATTAAAAGTTAATACAAAGCAAAAACATGCGAACATAAAAAGTTTCCTCACGCTCATTTTAAGTGTTTTAGCTAGAGGCAAGCATGGAACCCGGTTGACCCACGGACTCGACTCAAACTGGTATAATGGGTTGGGTTGGGTTGAAAATATTTTGAACCCGATGGGTTGGGTCATGGGTTTAAAATTTCTAGCCTGACCCAAACCAGTAACCCGGTCAAATATATAATTACATATTTTATATTTATTGAATATAAAATACTGTATAAATAATTATAGTATAATTGTAAAATATATAATTATAAAATGTCCATCGTGCAAAAAAACCAAATGGCAAAGACCATATTTTGTTGTGCTTCTGCGTATCTCATTTGGTTGGCGAATTTTGATGTGTTGTTTGTTGGAAAGAGTAACTGCTAATGCTTGTTCTCATAAAAATTTCTAAGATGTTAACCGAATTACTAAACATTAGCTTATATAAAGCTAATAACCGCTCAAAACCAATATGTTGGGAATTTGTCAAAGAATTAAACAGTTGAAAAGTTCAGCATCAGGTCTGGTTGTGCGCTGCGGCCTCCAGCATGTACGGGAGTTCAGCTCAAGGTGTCCGCGCCACGGCCTCTAGCAAGGCACCAAGTTCTGAGCCTTAGCACGCCCTGTTCCAAGCCTCAGCACGAAGGCACACCTGATGCCAATTTTCAACACTCTTCTCCTAGTGCGTGGGGCTTGATTAAAACGCACAGGATCACTTAGACTTGTTGGAGGGCTATGATTAATTTGTCCCCAAGATCTAAGGGTTGAGATTGACTTCAAGATTGGTTCTAGAAGTTGGTGCACTATATAAAGTGTAACGACCCATCCCGGTTTAGCCACCCCCGAGACGTTATCATCACATTTTGAGAATCTCAGCACGACACATATATACAACAATAAAATAAAATAAATCAAATAGATATTTACATAATTCCAATATTTAAACATTTTATACATCGTAAAATGCATAAGTATTACAAATAATTTTTTTTTTCATTTTCTCATAGGTCTGAGGATGTTGACATGTACAAAGCTTACAGAAAATGATTTCCTTCTGAACCTCAATTCATAAAACTATTTGTCAAGCCTGCCACCTGAAATCATTGTACAATGAGGGATGAGCTTCATAAGCTCAGTGAATTAAATTTACTAGAAGTACTCATTAGTATAAACAATCTTTTAATATTTTAATCAATTTATAACTCATACTCTTGATGCTAGCTCTCTACTATCACTACACATGTCATAATATCCATTCTCTATCAATCTCTTCTTCTTAATTATTGGTTCACTTTAGGACCATCAATTATCTCATAACTACCTCGCAATGAGGTTCACATCATAAAATCTACCATTTAGATAGTTCTTGTCACCATAACTGTCTCTTTCTATGAGACTCAATCATCTATAATTAAATTCACAACAATATACCACATCTCAGCTTTTCAATAATGTCATCATCATAACTGTCTCTTTTTATGAGACTCAACCATCTATAATTAAATTCACCATAATATACCACATCTCAGCATTTCAATAATCTCATCATCATAACTGTCTCTTTTTATGAGACTCAACCATCTATAATTAAATTCACAATAATATGCCACACATCAGCATTTTCAATAATGCAAGCAATAATTAAAACAGATGCCATGTAGGAATTATTATGGCGGTAACGTCTTCCCACCTGTCGACAGGTTGTTATTATCTTAGACCGGCTGCCCTCCCGATTTTTTTATTTTTATTTAGACCGGCTGCCTTCCCAGTTCTTTCATTCTTATAAGATCGGTTGCCTTCCCAGTTTTTTATAGCTTATCCCGGCTGTCACGATTTTTCAATTAGACCGGCTACCTTCTCGGTTCTTTTATTTTCATAAGACCAACTGCCTTCTTGGTTCTTTTTTTTCTCATTTGATGCATATGCATATGAGCAATGATATGAAATATGCATATAAACAGTAATATAAAAAAACATATAAATTCAAAACACTTAAATTGGTTATCCTGATTATTCTAAAAAATTTCTCTCATCCCAAATCACATCAAATCATCCTGATTTTTATCAAATTATAAAAATTTCACTAAATTAAATCATCTTTTAAAGTTTGTCCAGATCCACTAAAATTCATCACAAATCACATCAAACCAATCCATCAAAGCTTGTCAAGATCCACTAAATTTCACCTCCTCATAATTCGTATCAAAACATCAACCATAGCCCATCAAGAATTTATTTATTACCATCATTATTAAATTAACCAATTATTCCAATAATATTCCTTCTCACATAATAATTTTCTACGATTCTAACATTTATACCATATCTATCCACCCAAAGATTTATCTACCACCCAATCATACTTTAAAAATTAAATTTAATATTATCACCAAATAATTGATTTTTATTTAGACTACTTAAAGTAAATTCAACTCATCACATAGCTCTTACAGTTACCCATGGATCACCTTCTTGCTTTTCCCATTTCTCTCAGAAATTTCCCCGGTTGTAGATCATCAATACCTTCTGCTTTCTGAAAACTTCCCGTAATTCTCTATAAAATATTTTCGAAAATCCCTTCAAAATTTTGTTCCCTCCACCTTTCTTCAAGTCTTCAGATATTTAAGGAAATAGAAAACTTTGAAGGAACTGAACGAAATTTTGCTAAGTAAACTTAATGTTTACATAAGATTCATATATATAGACGACTGAAGTTTCAGCACTCCCCCTAAAATCTCAAACGGTCGACATATATTAAAAGCAGTGGCCCCCTCCCTTAATTATGATGCTCCTTAAAACAAAGCATAATTATGGCCATAAATTGGCCAACAAATTTTTAAAACGAAATGGCAGCAGGTGTGCTGCCACTTGCTTTTTTTTTTTTAAGAATTATTTTATTCAATACTAAATTCTTCGCGTAATTATATTATTTAAACTTCATGTCATATTTATTAAATTACTTATTTACTCTTACTTTACAAATACAGGTATTACAATTTTACCCACCTTACAACCTCGAAATTTCTTTACTTTGCTCCAGAAACAAATATAAATAATATTTCTTCATACTTGTCTTACTCTTTCACGAAATCTCTTCAACATCCTTATTCCACCACCGAACTTTAAACTAGTGAAATTATTCTATTACACAGGACTTGCTCTCTTTGTCTAAAATGCTCACTTGTAGTTGTATATAAGCCCAATCTTTCTGAATTTCTATAACTTAGCTTGAAATATCATGTAAACACTTTCTTAAAAGTGAAACATGAAATACATTATATAAATGTTTTGATTCTGGAGGCAAATCCAGGTTACTCACAACCAATCAAACTTTCTCAATAACCTCATAGGGTCTCACATACCTCGGATTCAACTTTCCTTTTCTGTTTAAATCTCAATACGCCTTTTCATTGATATATATATATATATATATATATATATATATATATTATTACACCCAATCACCTACTTGAGACTCAAGAGGTCTACTCTATGCTGCTTTACGGTTCTCCCTAATAAATTTGGTCATCTCTATTGTTAGCTCAATAATAGATAAACCAGATGTATTTTTTTCTTCCATTTCTTCCCAACATAAAGGAACTCTACACCTCCGACCATACAATGCCTCAATCGGTGCCATCCCAATATTAGTTTGTTACTGATTATTATTAGCAATTTCAATTGATGGCATGTAAGCATCCTAACTTATTGGGAAACTCATCACCTTTTCCCTTAATATATCTTCTAGTACTCTAATAATTCTTTCTATCAGCTACATCCCTTTTCAATTCTGACCACTAGAAATTCTGTCTCAAGCTTCTATACATCTTATTGTTATTTAGTTGCATCGAATCTACATCATCATGTGCCTTCCTCCTTATCTCATTTCTCATCCCCGTATTATCGTGAGCACAACTCCTATGTTCCAATATCAAGATACCCTCACTTCAAATTTTGAACTCATATTGCTTTCTAGTAAGCACTCAATGCTAACTCTTTTCTATCTCTTCATCTTTACCTCGCACTTCTTAAAACATTTTAATATGGATGACTGTATAACCATATTTGTTAATCATGATCCTCTATCACTGATATTCAACTTCATTCTTATCTCTTTTAAATCTATCATAAATTTCCCATCAGGATTCCCAATATCAATTAACCTTTTTATAGACTTTCTACTTAATGCATCAGCTATCACCTTCTTATTTTTTTTCTGGATGATAGGAAATTGTACAATCATAGTCATAAACCACTCCATCCACCATCTTTGCCTCAAATTCAACTCTCTCTAGGTAGGTAAGTATGTCAAACTCTTATAACCCATGAATATCTTACAAGTGGCTCTATACAAATGATGTCTCCAATCTTTTAAATAATCACTATGCCAGCCAACTCTAAGTCATGAGTAGGGTAATTTCTATCATGAATCTTCAATTTCCTAGAAGTATGACCCACAACTTTCTTATATTACACATATCCCAATCATTGATGTGACGTATCACTATACACCACAAATCTTTCATCACCAGAAGGAAACACCAATATTGGAGCTGTAGTTAATTTCTCTTTTAGAAATTGGATTTTTTTTTTCATAATTCCCTTACCATACATATCTCACTTCTTCCTTGGTTGGTCTATTTAACAGTGTTACAATAATAGAAAATTTTTAAAAGAATCTTTTATAATAACCAGCTAACCCCAAGAAGATTTTAATCTCAGTCACTCTAGTTGGTCTCTCTCAACTTAACATTGTCTCTACCTTTTGTAGGTCATCTATTATTCCATTTCCCCATGTTCTAAGAAAGTTATTTCCTTCAACCAACGCTCACACTTAGAAAACTTTGAATATAATTTCTCTCTCCTTAGAATTTCCAACACAATGTCTACTGTTTTATATGTTGTTCTTCCTTCTTAGAATATATCAGAATGTCATTACTGAACATAACCACAAGATTATCGAGAATTTGTTCAGACATTTTATTCATTAAGTCCTTGGATGTTTCTGGAACATTATTTAGTCCACATGACATCACAAGAAACTTATGACCATAACGTGCCTTAAAAGCAATTTTAGGCACGTCTCCTTCCTTTATCCTCAATTGGTGATAATCTGATCTCAAGTTTATCTTAGAAAACACTCTCACTGCTTGCACTGTTCAAAAATTTATTTATCCTGGGAAAAAGGTATTTGTTTTTATTCAACTTTCCATAGTCTATACACACTATTGTCATTCCATCTTCCTTCTTCACAAACAACACATGGGGCTCCCCAAATGCATTAGGTCCGATAAATGGTTTATCCAAAAATTCTTAAAATGGTATGTTCAACTCTTTCAATTCAACTGACGTCATTCTATAGGGTGCTATAGATATGTATGTTGAACTCAAAATCACATCTATATGAAACTAAATCTCTTTACTAGGAGACAATCTGGACAACTCTTCATGAAACACGTCATGAAAATCTTTCACTACCAAGATTTCTTCTTACTTCCTAATTTCCTTTTTAGAATCCATTTTGTATACCAAATACTCTTCACATCATTTTTTCAACCATCTATTAGTAGTCAGAGTAAAATAAGATAGTTTGAGAGTATTTTATGTTCTCTCTGAAATTAAACTCCTCATGTCCATATCTTGAACACTACATTCTTTCCCTTACTTGATGATTAGTTGGTCATGGAGCTCAAGGTGGATGAACAATATGGATGTTCTCCCCTTGATTTGCAGCCCTTAATTTATTCTCAAAGCGAAGCAAGATTTAACTTCTTCTAACCGTTATATGCTATCTCAATTAGGCTCATATCATCGACATGTGAATTAACTCCAAGGATAACACAAAGCATGCTAAAAACAAACAAAAAGGTAAAATGACACCAAGCAGTTCAATGAAAAACATGAAAAATAGGAATATGTTTCCTCCACCCCCAACTTAAAGCAGACATTGTTCTCAATGTGAAAACAAAAGATAAGGAAACTCCCTTTGTAGCCAAAAGTGCACAGAAACTGAAAATTGTGCACCACCATTTGAACTGCTTCGTATATTTGTCCGTGAAAAAGAAATACAAAAGTAAAACTGGAAAACAGCAAAATACTAATAATAAACAAGAAATTTTTTTTACGAAAAACAATAAAAATAAAAGGATATGCTATGGAGTGCCTCCCATAAGCGCTAAGTTTTACGTCTTCAGCCAGACACTCTTATTTCCTCCTAGACAAGCATGAGTTGAATGCACTAGCAACTGCTTTACTGTTAAATTTGATGCTTGTGTGCTTCGGAGAGGCCTTAAGGATGTCATCAGTAACACCTGCAAATTCTGGCTCGATATATGCTCTTGTGAAGCCATGGGTGAGTGTGGACTCTAATGGATTAAGGTGATGGACCTTTTCCATGAATGAGTCAATCATGTATATTTGGTAGTTCTCGTTCACATCATCTGATTTTTTCATTGTTGGGATGTGTAACGACTTACCATTAAGTGTCTCAATGGCATTCACCTCCTTTTTATTCTATTGCGCTAGGTGCTGACCATAGGATGTGGACTGAGCTTGAGAAGGGAACTTACCTCGCTCAGTCACACTCAAGTAGCTCGTCAGCTTGGACACTTGGCTCTTTATCTCTTTATGTTCTTCAACAACCTTCATAATTAAAGATTCAAGCCTTTGATTAGTCTTACTCTGTCCCTCAATAAAAGCATGCAAATTGTCTTCTAAAAGACTCTTAGAAGATATAGGTGCATGATATGGTTCATGATATGGTGCAGGGGGTTGTGCAAGCTGCTGGTTTTCAGACTTCCAGCTGAAATTGGGGTGATTTCACCATCCCGGATTATAGGTATTAGAGAAGGGTGTAGAAGGCTTCGTGTACATGCCTAAGGCATTACATTGTTCTTTATACATCCCTCTCATCTCAGCAAATATGGGGCACTCTTGGGCGAGATGGTCTACCCCGCCACACACAAAACATGGTTTCAAAGACGCTACATGATTAGCTACTTGTGTTGGCTTTGAGCTTTTAGTCTTTAACACCTCTAGTTCCCTAGTGAGCATCTCGACCTTGGCTTTAAGGTTATCATTTTTCCTAAGATGGTAAATTTCACCACCATTTGGGTTCTCTATAGGTCGTGACCTATTTGTGCTCTCAATAGCACTAAGTCCAGTCCAAGTGTGAGCTTTTTCAGAAAGCTCATTGAGGTACTCTATGGCCTCATCAGGATCTTTCTCCAAGAACCCAACATTACATATCATCTCTACAAATTGGTGTTCTCTATAGGCAAGACCCTTATAGAAATAGCTCACTAAACGCCAATTCTCATACCCATGGTGAGGGCACATACTCAATAACTCCTTAAATCTCTCCCAAGATTGATACAAAGTCTCGCTGTCCTTTTGTGCAAAGGTGAAGATTTGTCTTTTTAAAGCATTGGTCTTGTGTTGGGGAAAGTATTTATTAAAGAAAATATCTCAGTCCATGACCCAATAGATCATGGTCTTAGTGAGTATAGCCAACTCTTAGCTCTATCCTTCAAAGCGAAAGGAAAGAACTTAAGCCTCACAATGTCATCGGTTTCATCTTGACTATGAAAAATCGTGACTACTTATTCAAATTCTTTAATGTGCACATATGGGTTTTCATTATCCAAGCCATGAAAAGTAGGGAGTAATTATATCATTCCTGTTTTAAAATCTAGTTGGCGAGTATTGGCTGGAAACATGATGCATGATGGTGTGGTTGTGCGTGTAGGGTGGAGGTAATCCTGAAGTGTCATAGCAACATTCTCATTAGGATTATCGGCCATGTTAACAAAATCCTCTAAATTCTCGTGTGAGGGTGCACTATGGTTTGATCTAGGCGAGGTTTCACCAACGAACATGAAAGGAGAGGGTAACTCTAATTCGGGTCCTCTAATGAATCTACCTCACGAATCTCTCGGTCTAAGCATGCACCAATTAATTTAGAGGGGAAATAAAATAAATAAAACAGGAAAATAAAATAGAATAATGAAAGAAAATTAGAAAATCAAAACAAAGGTAAAGGAACAATATTACCGTATTTACAAACTGCTGAAAAGAAAACTATTTACAATTCTTCTACCATCACACTCAAAGTTGACAAACTTCCATGTACTTAAGCGTGTTTCCCCGGCAACGGCGCCAAAATTTGATTAGGCCCAAAGTATAACACGGTTATTTTAGTACAGCTTTGGGATGTCGATTCCACAAGGAAACAAGTTGATTACAAAAGAAGGTGTAAACTTTAATACTAACGATAAAAGTTAAACGAAAGAATATGAGTTTTGATAATGGTGTATTGTGAGAAAAATTATGTAAATGTAAATGAAATATAAATAAGAAATAACAAGGTTCTGAGAATTCTCCCTAGATTCGGTCCCTATTTCCTCTCTTGATTTAATTGTTTTTATCTCGATTGCAAGTTTTACATCCTAAACAAGCAATCGGAAAATATTCAATCAAGCACATTTATAACTCTAATATAATTGCTACAAATTACTCTTTGATTTCAATTCAAGCACACATGATTTATCTTATAGATTAGCAAGAAACGAAAACATATTGCAATAATGATACCACAGTAATGGCCGATCTATAAGATAAATCCACCGAAATCAATTACATCCAAACAACTTGACATAAGAAGAGCTTGACTAGACTTATGTGGAGGAGAATGATGCAATCATCGAATTAAGAGAATCTAAAAGAAGAAGAATATAAAGAACAACTATCACATGAACTCAAATCCTTCTTACTTAATCAAAGAGTAAATCATAGATAATGTTTTAACAATAAATCCATACAAATGAATCAAGAACAGGAAATAAGGAACAACAAATCCCTAAGGATTCATCTCTTTCCCTTACTTGATGATTAGTTGGCCATGGAGCTCAAGGTAGATGAACAATATGGATGCTCTCCCCTTGATTCCATGCTCAAGGTGGATGAACAATATGGATGTTCTCCCCTTGATTTGCAGCCCTAAAGAGACTTGGAAATATTCTGGATTTGGATCCCTTGGATCCCGTTCAAGCTTAATGATGCTGGCTGCACACTCCTTAAAGATGTATTTATAAAGCACAAGTAGTTAGGAGAATTTTGGTCCAGAAAATGTCATTGTGCAGCCCTCATTTGGTCTTGGAATGAGTGGGCGCTGGAAAGTGAAGGGTGCAGTGCTGGAAAGTGAGGATGCAGTGCTGGAAAGTGAGGGGCGCGGCGCTAGATGGATGCTGATCTGGAGGCCTGACCTGTGTCTACTAAAACTGCCATAACTTTCTCTAGAAAAATCCTTTTTATGAACCGTAAAATTCTCCAGAAAATAGACTTCTGGATCTTTCTAAATATATAGGCTCATCTTCTGGTTCTTCCTGTACCAATACGGTTTAATCTGCAAATATGATTGATTTGCACGGGAAATTCTGGCAATTTAGTGAAACTCCTTTCCAAGTGGTGTGCCTACCTTTACCATGCTCCAAAGTGATGCACACACTTGTGTGTAGTCTTTTAACTTACTGTATTTATACTTCAACCTTGGTTTAGACTTTAACCATCTTTGAACCATGTTTAGACATGTTTAAACCTTGGACAAATACGAACACCGACATGCGAGATCTTTTGGCGCTTTAAACATGGATCGCTTTATCATCTCTTTTGGACCAAAGCACCTGAAAATGCATCGAATTAAGTCAATGATTTATGAATATCACTTTAGAGTTATTAACATGTAAAAGTGCGATTACGACCGAGGTCAACCCTGAAATGCTAACAATTAAGTATTGTTTAGATGCATTTTATGACTCTCATCAATCACCTTCTTACTTTTCCAGTTTCTCTCATAAATTTTCACGGTTGTAGATCATCAATACCTTCTGCTTTCTAATAACTTCCTGTAATTCTTTATAAAATATTTTCAAAAATCCCTTCAAAATTTTGTTCCCTCCACCATTCTTCAAGTCTTCAGATGTTTAAGGAAATAGAAAACTTTGAAGGAACTGAACGAAATTTTGCTAAGTAAACTTAATGTTTACATAAGATTCATATATATAGACGACTGAAGTTTTAACACTCCCCTTAAAATCTCAAACGGCCGACATATATTAAAAGCAGTGGCCCCCTCCCTTAATTATGATGCTCCCTAAAACAAAGCATAATTATGGCCATAAATTGGCCAACAAATTTTTAAAACAAAAATAGCAGCAGGTGTGCTGCCACTTGCTTCCTTTTTTTTTATATACTTTTTATTTTTACTTTAATTTTTCTTTTATTTATTTATTTTTTAGACTTCTTGCTGCCAACTTTTTCTTTCTCTTGCTTTCTTCCACCTTCTGGACGTTCATGTCCATTTTTTTTTACTATTCACTTTTTTTAAGAATTATTTTATTCAATATTAAATTCTTCGCATAATTATATTATTTAAACTTCATGTCATATTTATTAAATTACTTATTTACCCTTACTTTACAAATATGGGTATTACATAAAGGGTCAACTAGCTTCAATCAAAAAGGGTGAGAAAGATAACATCATCATACAAGAGAATTCAAGTGCAAGTGTGAGAGTGCAAAGACACAAAACACAAGAAAGGCACTAGAATAGATCTCATTTAAGAGTGGATGAGATTGAGAGAGAGAAAGCAAACAAGAAGAGGGGTTCAAGGGCATTGTAATTGGAATTTTCTTGGGGAAAATTCCAGGGAAACACTTAGTTCTTATCTCTTTATTTTCTCTTCTTTCATGTATCAAGAACAAGAGGGTTCTTGAGGAGGTGTTGCTATATTTGTAAGAACTCATTGATTCAGTGCAGAGAGCTCGGAGTAGCTCACGGGGATGTAGGCATTTGCCGAATCTCGATAACAATTGCTTGTGTTCTTTCTTTGCTTGATTGCTGTATCTGTTCATTACAAGTCATTTTAGACTTAGGTGTTTGGAAGATCACTATCTGGGCATCTTGAAGGTGATTTCCAATAGCAATGGAGTTTTCTTTGACATCTTTAATGTCCCTTTTCCTTGGAATTATAATATTATTTTCACTGTCTCTTATCCAACACTTCTGAAAGCACTAGAATTAGCTGATAAAAGTGGTCATAGTCTAATGAAATTTGCTATATGGTCCATTTCTTCTCCTATAGAAGTCAATAAGATGTAGAAAGTTATTTAACTCCTCGATTGCCAGAAAGTAGGTTTTCATATAGTCAGTCTCTTTTGTCAGTTTTTGGTGTGTACATGTTGTATGTCACATACAACATGGATCATATACATTTTTATAATATCCGTGTTCTTAAAGTAAGGGTAAAGAAGTAATTTAACGATTTTTTTTGTTTGTTTTATTATTTTCCTACCAAATCCCGTTTGGTTTTCTTCTTTCTTCATTTCAAATTATTCTCTTTCTTTAAACACTTGGGGACTCAAAGAAAGGTTGAAATATTGAAATTTTGAAGAAGTTTACGGAAAAATTTTAAAGATTCAAGGGAAGTTTTAAGAAAAAAAAAAGTAATAATGTGAATTTTATTTTTTGAAATCAAGCATACATGAAAATACCCAGAATTTGATGTAGAAATTTAAAGATATAAATTATGGAAGAATTGACGATCAACAATCGGGTGAAATTACTGAAAAGAGCATAAAAGGCAAGGAGATGATCCACGGGTAGCTTTAAGTACTACGTGGTGAGTATATTTACTTTTAGTAATCGAAACCAATAAAAATATGAAATTATGATATTTGGATAAATGGATGAATTACCACGATTTAATGATATATTTTCTGTTATATATGAAAATTAATTGATTTATTGATTAGGAATTGGAAAAAAGTGTTGAATGTTAATTATATAAGAATTTATATTTTAAAAATGATGGATGAATGAGAAATATGCTGAGAAGTTTTAAGAAATTTCTGAAAATTATGATTGAAAAATGGACACGATATATGAGGAGATAATTTAATGAATATGATAAAAATAATAAATTTGAGAAAAAGTTAGATAGTTAAATTGAATGCTTGAATGTATACTTGTTTTCATATTATTGCTCATATGCATAAAATAAAAGAACTGGGAAGGCAACCGATATAAATGAAAATAAAAGAATCGGGAAAACAACCGATCTAAATGAAAATAAAAGAACTGAGAAAGCAGGCGGTCTAGTTGAAAATAAAAGAATTGGGAAGGCAACTGATCTAAATGAAAATAAAAGAACTGGGAAGGTAGCCAATCTAAATGAAAATAAAATAACCGAGAAGGCAGCCGGTTTAGCTGAAAATAAAAGAACCCAGAAAGCAGTAGGTCTAACTGAAAATAAAAGAACCAGAAAGGCAGCCGGTCTAGCTGAAAATAAAAAAACCGAGAAAACAGCCAGTGTAACGACCCATCTCGAGTTAGCCACCTCCGAGACGGTGTCATCATATTTTGAAAATCCCAGCATGACATATATATGCAACAATAAAAAAATAATTAATACCAATATAAAATTTTACATCAATCCTCAACACTCAACATGGGAGCTACATTAATCTGATCTTTAAACATTTGATATAAAATAAAATGCATGAATATTTACAAAATAAATTTTTATTTTCTTTTCTCATTAGTCTAAGGATGTTGACGCGTATGTGACTTACAGAAAATGATTTCGTCTGACTTTCAACCCACCAGACTACTAGTCATGATTACTACCTGAAATCGTTGTATAATGAGGGGTAAGCTTCACAAGCTCAGTGAATTTAATTTACTAAAAGTATTCTATCTGCATAATCAACCAATTTATATTTAAACACTTATCTCTTATATAATTGGATAATAACATATAATCTAACGTTTAAATAATTATTATCACATCATATTTCTATGTCTTTTTCTCACTGTAACTATCTCTCTCTGTGAGACTCATTTATCTACAAATAATTGCACAATATCCACAACATTTCAGTAATAAAATATTGACATGTAAAACAGACGCAATGCATGAATTATTATTATGGGAACATCTTCCCACATGTCGACATATTTTTATTATCTTAGACCGACCCTCTCCCGGTTCTTTTCTTTACAGCTTATCCCGATTGTCACGGCATTTATTTCCAGTATATATCGGCTGTCACGGTGTCCCTTTTATTTCCAGCATATACTAGCTGTCACAGTTTTTCAATTAGATAGTCACCTTCCCGGTTCTTTCGGTTCTCTTATTTAATGCACATGCATGTGAACAATAATATAAAACCACATGAATTTAAAATATTAAATTAACTATCCGGTCTTTTCTCAACTTTCTGCCTAATAAATTTCACAATTTTTTTCTCCTCATCTATCCATTAATTTATTAACCAAAACTCATCAATAATTTATTTATCACCATCAGTATTAAATTAACTCATTATTCTAATAATATTTCTTTTCACATAATAATTTTCTACGTGTCCAATATTTATATTATACATATCAACCAAATATTTATCTACCACCAAAGCACATGCTAATAATTTAATTTAATATTATCATTAGATATTTGATTTTTTTATTTAGATTACTTAAAGTAAATTCAACTCACCATGTCGCACTTAAAGCTACCCGTGGATCACCTCATTGCCTTTCCCGTTTCTTTCAGAAATTTCTCCCAGTTGCAAATCGTCAACACCTTCTGTTTTTTTGATAGCTCCCCGTAGTTCTCTATAAAAATTCCCCCATAATCCCTTCAAAATTTTGCTCTTTCAACCTTTCTTTAGGTCCCAAAATGCTTAGAGAAAATGAGAAATTGAAAGAAACTAAATGAAATCTGCTTACGATTTCACATAAGTGTATATATATAAGTTTGCTGCTTAACAAAAATGTCGACAGCCTCAAAAGTGTGCTGCACCATCAGCACCTAAACTTACCCACAGCCTCAATGCTTTGGAGATGTGCAAGGTATACACCCTTCACCATTTAACAGCACCTGTTGCCACATTTTATTGACTTTTTTTTAGAAAAATAAATAATTAATTTTTTTGTTTTTCTTCTTTTTTATATTGGACACGTCCAAATTTTTCTTAAAGAATTAGTTTATTCAAATTGGACTTTTTTGTGTTTAAATATATATGTATTATTTTAACTCTGTAACATATTTATTAAAGTACTTCGTTGCCTTTATTTTACAAATACGATTATTACAGCCGGTCTAGTTGAAACATGTCCACATGTTGTAAGACATTCCCAGATGATAATATGAAATGATCTGATGAGAAAGAAAGAAAGAAAATTTAAATTCATGCATTGCATTTGTTTTAATTATTGATTTTTATTTATTGGGATGCTAAATCATCAATATTGATTATGATATGATTGATAGACAAATGAGTCTCATAGAGAGAGACAAATATGATGAGAAAGAAATATGACAATAAGATATGATAAAAATTGATTTACTAAAAAGATTATATGTTGTGAACCTCATAACGAGGTAAATAATGATGTTAAATTGATAATCTCAATATGGTTAAATATATGAGAAGAAAAATTGATATGTTTGATGATTAATTTAAAAAAAGATTGATAAATGACTGGAATTATGATATGAGTAGTGATGATAGAATGTTATTATTGAATTATATGAGATAATAGATGAATGAATATTGGAAGATTATTTGAGAGATTGAATTATTATATGTGAAGAAATAGATGATTAATATTGGTGAATGAGAAACGATTGAATTATAAGATATGACTGAAAGTATAAAAATCGAGTACTTCTAGTAAATTTAATTCACTGAGCTTGTGAAGCTTACTCCTCATTGTTAAATAATTTCAAGTAGCGGGCAGGACATATAAAATTGTGAGTTGAGATTCAGACTGAATCATTTTCTGTAAACCACGTTGTCTTCATCCTCAGACTAATAGAAAGAAAAAATATATATTTGTAAATATTCATGTATCATATGTTGTATATATTATTTTAGTTGAATTTTTAATAATGTAACTCCTTGTTGAGGGTTGAGGGTTGATGTATAGATATATATACATTCAGTTGATGTACGTTTTTATATTGTTGTATATATGTGTCGTGCTAGGATTTCAAAATATGACAACACCGTCGGAGGTGGCCAACCCGAGATGAGTCGTTACAATTTTGGTATTAGAGCATTAGGTTTTATGATTTTGTAGACTACATAAAAAGAAAGAAAGTGGAAGATTAAAATAAATTATATTTTAATGCATAGTCTGAGAATGTCGAGTGGACCTGGGAGACTTATAGTTAGAATTGTTGACCAGAGAGGGCGTGGTAGGCCCCCAATTTTTAAGCGAGCTGAGGCTGAGATGGAAGCTGAGTTAGAGTGAGTTTCCTAGAAAGAAAAGTGTTGATAGTATAATTGATACTAGTAGGGGTGTGAAAGAATCTGGAATTGAAAGAGATGAGTTAAGAGAAGTTCTTGCTGATACTCTTGAGAAAATGAATATAACAGATAATAGAGTTGATAGTCTATAGCTTAGACTTGATGAACAAGCTAGAGTAATGCTTGAGGTTGTTGTAAATCCAGTAATGGTAGATGTTCAAAAAGGGAAAGGTGAGTTTATGAACGAGATATAGGGAGATTGTTTTGTTAGATATATTAAGTTGAATACTTTGTTGTTTAAAGGATCTATGAATCCTTTTGAGCATGAGCTATGGGTGAAACATGTAGATAGATTATTTGGTATTTTACTGGTGACTGATAGGCAGAGGGTCGCCTTTGCTTCATTTAAGTTAGAAGGATAAGCATTAGAATGGTAGGAGGATAATTTTCCCAGGGTAAGTGCATATGTTGATAGACCCTTAACTTGAAGTAGGTTTAAGGAGGCTTGTTCTTTTATAAATATTGTTCATATACTTTCAGAGCCCAACAGAAGAGAGATTTCATTTATTTGAGGTAAAATATGTTCACCATGGCTCAGTATGATAGCAGATTTGTGGCATTGTCAAGGTTTGTATTGAAAATAGTAGATCGAAACTATCTTACATGAGGTATATAAATTATATTAGAATTTGGTAGAGTTTAGAGGTAGAAGAGATTGACTGAAGAGGTTTAGATTTGAGAGACCTAGAGGTGGTAGCAGTATGAGTGTGTAGGGTGGGAGACCACCTCAAATGGGGGGCATTCCTTGTCACAGAAAATTGTAATATAGAGTCAAAGGCAAGTGAGATTTGTTATTTCTGTAGCTTAGAGTAATATTGGTGGGACCCCTAGAATTAGGAGACAGGTTTTGAGAATTGGAAGTTATGGTAGAGATGGAAGCTTACTACCTAGGGGATGTGGTAATGTGAGAGAAAGACTAGAACGTTTATAGATTTAATCAGGTAAAATATTTATCTCAGAATTGTCCTAATTTGAAATGATTTATATGTAGAAAATGTGGACATATCAATATTGGTTGATTCTAGTGTAACTCATTCTTTTGCATCTAGTGTGTTTATGAAGTCTATTGATGTTTATATTACTCATTTGATGCATAATCTTATTGTTGAAATTCCTACTTAAGATGAAATTATGATTAAAACTATTTATTGGGATTGTGTAATCCGTATGGATGATAGAGAATTTGAAGTTGATTTATTACCTTTGAATATGATAGATTTTCATTTGATGTTGGGAATGAATTGGTTGTCGACGTATTATGCTTGGGTTGATTGTTCCAGAAAGAATGTAGTATTCAGGATATAGACAAGAGAAATTTAGTTTCAGGGAGAACGTAAGATACTCTCGAACTATCTTATTTTGCTCTGACTACTAGTAAATGGTCAAAGAAAGGACGTGAGGGTATTTGGCATATGTAGTGGATTTTAGAAATGATAGCAGAGAGTTGGAAGAAATCTTAATAGTAAAAGATTTTTCTGATGTATTTCTTGATGAGTTGTCTAGTTTACCTCCCAATAAGGAGATTAAATTCTCTATTAATGTGATAATAGGTTCATCACATATATCTATAGCACCCTACAGAATAGAACCTACTGAGTTGAGAGAGTTGAAAGTTCAGCTTCAAGAGTTGTTAGATAAACAATTTATTTGACCAAGTGTGTCACCATGGGGAGCCCCTATATTGTTTGTGAAGAAGAAAAATAGAATGATGATGTTTTGTATAGATTACGAACAACTGAATAAGATCACCATTAAGAACAAATATCTTTTTCCCATGATAGATGATTTATTCGAGCAGTTACATAGAGCAAGAGTGTTTTCTAATATAGACCTGAGGTCAAGTTATCATCAGTTGAAGGTAAAGGATAGAGATGTGCCTAAGACTACTTTTAAGGCATCTTATGGCCACCATGAGTTTCTTGGGATGCCATTTGGGTTAACAAATGCTCTAGCAACATTCATGAATTTGATGAATAGGGTGTTTAAACTATTTCTTGACAAATTTGTGGTTATATTTATTGATGACATTTTTGGTATATTCTAAAAATGAGAAAGAACATGTAAAACATTTAGAGACTGTGTTGGAGATGGTAAAACAGTTGATCCACAAAAGGGTAGAGGCAGTGTCGAGTTGGGAGAGACCAACTAATGTAATTGAGATCAGAAGCTTCTTAGGATTAGCTGGTTATTATAGAATATTTATATAGAACTTTTCTATGATTGCTACACCATTGACTAGGAAAAATGTGAAGTTTGTATGGCCTGAAGAGTGTGAGAGGAGTTTCTAGTTGTTGAAAGAGAAATTGACTACTACTCCAGTATTAGTGCTTCCTTTATTGATGAAGGATTTGTGGTATAGAGTGATGCATCACATCAAGGGTTGGGATGTGTGTTGATGCAACATGGGAGAGTTCTAGCCTATGCTTCTAGGCAATTGAAGAACCATGAGAAGAATTACCAGACCTATGATTTAGAATTGGCTGCCATAGTTTTTGAATTGAAGATTTGGAGACATCATCTATATGGAGCCACTTGTGAGATATTTACAGACCATAAGAATTTGACATGCTTATCTACTCAGAAAGTGTTAAATTTGAGGCAGTGGCATTGGATGGAGTTGGTTAGTGATTATGATTATATAATTCATTACCATCTAGGGAAGGCAAATGTGGTAGCTGATGCATTGAGTAGAAAATCTATAGGAAGGTTAGCTATTATAGAAAGCCGTGATGTGAATCTAATGATAGAGTTGAGAGAGATGAGAATGAATTTGAATATTAATGATAGAAGAGTATTGTTGGCAAACATGGTTGTACAATCATCCATTGTAAAACGGTTGTTAGAAATGCAAAATAGAGATGAAGAGATAAAAAAGATTAAGCAAGAAGTATTGAGTTGAAAACCGACTAAATTTATAATTTCAAATAATAGTATGTTGGTATTGGGACATAGGATTTGTATTCCCAATGATCTTGAGTTGAGAAAAAAGATATTGAGAGAAGCACAAGATTTTGTATACTCAATGCACCCAAGTAACAATAAAATGTATAGTGGATTGAAACAAAACTGTTGGTGGTTAGGACTGAAGAGAGATGTAGCTAAATACAGTTCTAGAAGTTTGGTTTGTCAGCAAGTGAAGTTAGAGAATAAACATCTGGGAGGCTTACTACAACCGCTTCTTGTGCTTGAATGACCATAGAAAATTATGAGTATGAATTCTATTTTTGAATTTTCCCATACCCAAAGAGGTCATGATACAGTGTGAGTGATAGTAGGTAGACTTTCTAAGTCATCTTAATTTCTTCTAATTAAAACTAATTGGATTCCTAAAAAGTTGGTTGAACTATATATAGATGAGATTGTGAGGTTGCATGGAATTCTATTGAGTATAGTGTCAAATAGAGATGCTAGATTTACATCTTGGTTTTGGAGAGGCTTTTCATCCTCAAACAAATGGGGTAGACATAGAAGATTATTTTAATACTAGAAGATGTGTTAAGGACTAGTGTATGAGTTTCTAAGTAAGTTAGGATGCTTATTTACCTTTAATTGAGTTTGCTTATAATAATCAGTATCAAGCTAGTATTGGAAAGACACCGCTTGAGGTATTGTACGGTAGGAGGTGTAAAACTCCTATATGTTAGGAATAAGTGGGAGAAATATATTTGATCAATAAATTATTGAGTTAACAACTGAGAGGATTAAACTAGTTAGAGAGAACCTTAAAGCAATACAGAGTAGACCGAATAGCTATGCTAATAATAGAAGAAGACATTTTGAGTTTCAAGTAGAAGATTGAGTTTATTTGAAAATATCTCCATGGAAAAGTGTGTTGAGGGTAAAAAGAAAGGAAAGTTAAGTCTGAGGTATGTGGGACCCTATGAGGTTATTGAGAAAGTTGGGCTAGTTGTGTATTGCCTAGAATTGCCTTCAAAGTTGAAGCAGTTACATAATGTATTTCACGTTTCACTTTTGCGAAAGCGCTTACATGATGAATCTCATAATATTTTGAGCCAAGCTGTAGAAATTTAGGAAGATTTGACTTTTAATCAAGTACTACTGAGAATTTTAGACAGAAAAGAACAAGTTTTGTATAACAAAGTAATTCTATTAGTTCAAGTTCTGTGGCAGAATAAAGATGTTGAAGAGATTACGTGAGAGCATGAGGCAACTATGAAGAAATATTATCCACAATTGTTTCTTGAGTTAGGTAAAGAAATTTTGGGAACAAAATTTTTATAAGGTGGGTAGAATTGTAATACCCGTGTTCTTAAAGTAAGGGTAAAGAAGTAATTTGATAGATATTACATGGAATTAAAATAATATATATGAAAGATTTATTATTGAATAAAATAATTCTTTTGAAAAAAAAGGCATGGTCGTTTAGAATCAAAAGAAGAAGAAAAAAAAAATGTCCAGGTGTAGTAAGAAGAGAAGAGAAAAAAAATGGGACAACACCTGGATGTCCAGGTATTGTCACCCAAACATGCAAGAAATGCACGAGTGACAACAAAAAACATGCAAGATAAAAACGATTTTTTTTGTTTGTTTTATTATTTTCCTACCAAATCCCGTTTGGTTTACTTCTTTCTTCAATTCAAATTATTCTCTTTCTTTAAACACCTGGGGACTCAAAGAAAGTTTGAAAGATTGAAATTTTGAAGAAGTTTATGGGAAAATTTTAAAGAAATTCGAAGGAAGCTTAAAGAAAAACAAAAGGTAATAATGTGAATTTTATTTTTTGAAATTAAGCATACATGAAAATACTTGGAATTTGATGTAAAAAATTAAAGATATAAATTATGGAAGAATTGAAGAATAAATTAGAAAGTTTTAATATAAATATTATGTGAGGTGTTGACAATCAGCAATCGGGTTAAATTATGATATTTGGATAAATGGGTGCATTACCATGATTTAATAACATATTTTCTGTTATATATGAAAATTGATTGATTTATTGATTAGGAATTGGAAAGGGTGTTGAATATTAATTATATAAGAATTTATATTTTAAAAAGGATGGATGAATGAAAAAATATGCTGAGAAGTTTTAAGAAATTTCTGAAAATTATGATTGAAAAATAGATACAATATATGAGAAGATAATTTAATGAATATGACAAAAATAATAATTTTGAGAAAGAGTCGGATAGTTAGATTGAATGCTTGAATGTATGTTTGTTTTCATATTATTGCTCATATGCATAAAATAAAAGAACTGGGAAGGCAACTGGTCTAAATGAAATAAAAGAACTGAGAAGGCAGCCGGTTTAGCTGAAAATAAAAGAGCCGGGAAGGCAACCGATCTAAATGAAAATAAAATAATCGGAAAGGTAGCCGTCTAAATGAAAATAAAAGAATCGAGAAGGTAGCCAATCTAACTGAAAATAAAAGAACCGGGAAGGCAGTCGGTGTAACTGAAAATAAAATAACCTAGAAGATATCTAGTCTAGTTTAAAATAAAAGAATCGAGAAAGCAGCCGGTCTAGCTGAAACATTTCAACATGTGGTAAGACGTTCCCAGATGATAATATGAACTGATCAGATGAGAAAGAAAAAAAGAAAATTTAAATTTATGCATTGTATTTATTTTAATTATTGACTTTTATTGATTGAGATGCTAAAACCTCAGTCTTGATTGTGATATGAATGATAGACAAATGAGTCTCACAGAGAGACATATATGATGAGAAAGAAATATGACAGTAAGATATGATAAAAATTGATTTGCTAAATTGATTATATGTTGTGAATCTCATAACGATGCAAATAATGATGTTAAACTGATAATCTCAAGATGATTAAATATATGAGAAGAAAATTTGATATGTTTGATGATTAATTTAAAAAGAGATTGATAAATTATTAGAATTATGATATGAGTAGTGATAATAGAATGTTATTATTGAATTATATGAGATAATAGATGAATGAATATTGGAAGATCATTTGAGAGATTGAATTATTATATGTGAAGAAATAAATGATTAATATTGGTGAACGAGAAATAATTAAATTACAAGATGTGACTGGAAGTATAAAAATCGAGTACTTCTAGTAAATTTAATTCACTGAGCTTGTAAAGCTCACTCCTTCTTGTTAAATAATTTCAGGTAGCGGGCATGACAAATAGAATTGTGAGCTGAGGTTCATATATATATATTTGTAAATATTCATGCATCATATGTTGTATATATTATTTTAGTTGAATTTTTGATAATGTAACTCCCTTGTTGAGGGTTGAGGATTGATATATGATATATATGCATTAAATTGATGTACATTTTTATATTATTATATTTATGTATCATACTGAAATTTTAAAATGTGACAATACCGCCTCAAAGATGACAAACCCAAAATGAATCGTTATAATTATAAAGTTTTTTTTTTTTTTTGTCTATATTAACTGATTTGGCAACTAATCTGGATTTAAAAATCACATAGATGGTCTTTTTTGAGTTAACCTTGGTGCATCACTTATGGCAGGGTGCATATAGGTGATAGATTATTAAAGGCTAAAATACTAGGTTTGATCTTGGTAAAGTGCTGTAAATCTTGCCATGCAATTCTTTGTCTGCATAAAATAGTGTTTAATTAGCTAACCTTTTGAGCTGGGTTGATATGCAACACAAATATTATATGCGGTACAGATTCCTTATATCTTATGGTAAATTACCTACATTAACTACTTTTTGGCTCATAGGTTTTTTTTAGTTGTATATTTATGTACTATACTACTTTGGAACAGTTGTCATGTGATGAAGTGGGTAATTATCTTTGGTTTTTTCTTTTGCTCTCAACCCCTATGAGACCGTGAGTGCAAGGTTCATATATATATTGAAAACGTTGATTGTTCAATTTGCATATATATATATATATATATATATATATATATGTTTCTTAGATAATACTTGTCCTTACCAATCACTCAGATTTTTATTTGTAATATGTATAAATTTAATGAAATATTTTTTTATTATACAGATTTAGTAAAAAACAAAACCTAACCAGCCCATACTAAACCTCAATTTTAGCTTTGATCACCTAAATTGACACAATCCCACAATGTATAAAGGTCGAAATTTTTAAAGAATTGAAAAGAAATAGCGTCAATGCTTACGTGTAATGTTAAAGTAACACTCATTGCATTGATACAAAAATATTCCTCGCAGAGGATCTTGGTCAAAGATATAAAACACTTCCACTTTTGGTCAATGAGGGCAGCATAATAATTGTAAAATTGGACAGATTTTTTTTTCGGTTGTGCCCCTCGGACAGTGCACAAAGTGAATGACAGAAATTTATGATTACATCCACCTCGAAGGCCCTAACCCGTACCCCTACGATCCGTTGGTCCAGTCCGTGTGTCCACATAGGTCCATTTGCTCACCTTGCCTTTAAAAAACAGTGGAGTATTCCGTATATGTAGATTAGTAGTAGTAGAATATTCCTTGCCAAAGAAGTACTCAAATGGCATCGTCGTTATAAATATAGATATCCCAGGGCTCTTTCTCCACCACACGTTCTATCTCTTATAAATTACGCTTCAACGCACCAATCTCGCTTCGCCAACTCTCCACGCACTTCCTCTCTGTCTGTATAATGCAGACTGAACTGAATCAGATAAACCTCTCTCATGGACCCGCTTACAATAAATCCGACGTTTAGCTCTTTCTCTTTTAACCCCACCAACACCAAAACCAAACATTTGTACCCAACTCACTTCTCATTAAACAAATTCAAATTCAAATCCAAATCCAAATCCAAATCCTCTGCGATCTCTTTCTCTTATCAATCCCTTTCAAATCCCTTAAACCCAAAATCCAGATTTACTAATCACGATTTCCTGTCAAACTCCTTATGGGTTCTGGTTCCAATCTTACAAAGCATAAAAGGGTTACCTTCTTCACAAACCCAGAAATGGGTTTCACGTTTTCAAGCGTATAGTGATGATACAGAGAAGTTTCTAGAGCAACACAGTGGCAATTACGTACAAAACGGAGGCTTTGGGGTTGCTCTATTGAGCGTGACAGCGAGCGCAAAAGTTCGTATCAGTCCGTTTGTGGCGACATTGGCGGCCAACCCGACGTTTGTGTCGGGTTTATTCGCGTGGGCTGTAGCGCAATCCATGAAGGTTTTTTTGAATTTCTTTGTGGAGAGGAAATGGGATTTTAGGATACTGTTTGCCTCTGGTGGTATGCCCTCTTCGCACTCGGCTTTGTGTACGGCTTTGACGACATCGGTGGCGCTTTGTCATGGAGTGGCAGATTCGTTATTTCCGGTTTGTTTGGGGTTTAGTTTGATTGTTATGTATGATGCTATCGGTGTTAGGCGCCATGCTGGGATGCAAGCTGTGGTAAGAAATATTTTTTTCTTCCTTTTCCTCGTTTTGTTTTGTTTTATTTACTGAGCGAAGGCTTTGCTTTGTTCTGAAAATTTTGGATTTTTTTGGCCAACTGTGATTCAGTATTAGATAATTTGAAAATTTTGGTGCGAGCTTGTTATGTTCCAACATGGGTAAAGCTTGGTGCTTTGATGTAAGCTTGTTGAGTCTAATTTATGTGTCACTATAAAATCAATTTTAGAGCTTTACCATATTAGAAGCTGATGTAAAGAGCTCAGTCGGTCTACTGAAGAAAATCAAATTGAGGGCTCTTTATGGTTGTTAGTTGGATAGGTAAAATAATTAGCAGGTAATGCCCTCACTCCCAAGCTATAAGGGGATCGCGAATGTCTGTTTTTGGAGCTGGCATGTTTACTAATATTATGAGAGGGCTGAAAGTTCGAAGTGTTAAGTAGTCCTGCTTCTACTATGGGATTAAAACCTTTTATAAGTTGACCTTAAGAGAAGTAAAGCATGACTTGATTGAACAAGCCATAAGAAGACCTTTTGTAAGTAATACCATAGTAAGAGCTTTTGTTGGCAAGCAAAAGTCTTATGCACTGGGCCCTGTTAGTTTTACCTTTTTGCTGCAGGATGTATTATGATTTGGAGCTACTAAGAACTACCATGAGCCCCTTCTACTAGTTATTTGGGGGTTCCAAGCTGGCGCTCCTAGTGTATATGGCATCTTATGCCGGGTTAAATGCTGAAGCAAGTTATAAGGTTATTTCTTCTGAGGTTGTCTCATTTTGAATTTCTTTCAGAATGCGGCTTGAAGTTTTGAATGTTAATCACTACCTCATCTTGGACTTTGGACTGCTGATCTCTCCTTAATTGTTTTTTCGTGCTTATGTACAGAAGCAGTGTATCAGTCATCAAATCAGCCATGATTAAGTAGTTATGATTGTGTCGTTCTACTAGTAGGATTGAAAATATCCTTGTTAGCCAGCATGCTTATTATTGTAGATTACATGATCAAGATTCAGTTGAGATTAAAAGGTTAATATTTGAGTAGTTTGCTCGGGGGATATCTTGCATGATGCATGAATGTGCATCCATGTAGCTGCACAGCCTTAGATTCATTTTTTGTGGTTTCTAACACTAAACTATACCTTCTAATTTTATACTTCATTCGTAACTGCAAAACATGATTTCTTTCAACTGGTAGAGTTTAGCATACTCTGCTGAAACTAAGACAGAGCAACTCAGAGAAAAATGCCTAGTGGGAAGTTAAAGAGTAAAAGTTTCTGCGGATTCTCAAGGTTCCAAGCAATTAGAACCCATTTCACTGGAAGCTGCAGGGTATGGTCGGGTTTTCATTTCTTGTCCTTTTTTTTGCCTCTTTTCCCTTTTAACTATTTGTTGGTTGTTCTGTTTTCTTTGCATGGCAAAACAAAAATAAATGGCAATCAAAACCACAAGACTTCTGTTAGTAGAATGTGTGAGGGTTAGGTATTGGAAGAAGTTAACAATTTATGAGTGGTTTAGGTTATGAATGGCTTTGTTTAGTGCTGAAACCTTCAAAATTAAAACTTGGGTGTTACTTTCCTATCAAATGTCGGAAGAGGCATTCAGTTTCCTTTCTTTTAAAGTGCCTTCTCTATAGGAGTAATTTGTTATTGCGTGTGTTGATGTGTCACATAGAGACGTTGGAAGTTTGGATTAAGTCTTCCACTTTGGGTTATGGAATGAATACTTTCCATGTATGAATCCAACTATGTACTTTTAACTTGCATTTTCACTCAATTTTGCATTAGCAGTCATACAAATTGTTGTGTTGTTCCTATGCCATTCATCGTGTAGTATATACCAATAGTGTAGTTTATGCTCTTTCCGAAACCTCGTGGTTATTTGCCTATATGAAAATTCTCTGCTTTCAACTTTTTTGCATCATCTTGTGCTCTTTTGGACAATGCTGAATCATTGTGTTGTGTGGACATACATAGGTTCTTAATATGATCGTTGAAGACTTGTTCCAAGGGCATCCTATAAGTCAAAGAAAGCTCAAGGAACTGCTCGGCCATACTCCGTTGCAGGTTCTCGCAGGAGCCGTGCTTGGGATTGTGGTTGCTTGCATCTGTTGTCAGGGTTGCTTGGTTGCAACCTAAAACTGCTTCTGCAGGCAATTTTTGGTCAGATTGTGTTGACTAGAAACTGCCCTGGCTCAGTTATAGCCTGCTGAGATGTTGTTATTGTATTCTATCCTTCTTCATTCTTCAATAAACAATTGACTGCAATGTCTGACAAAATGAAAAATGAAAAATTTCGTTTGGTTTTCTGATTAGTCATTTATGTTTCACATTTCTGACACATCCTGAGTTTTTTAGAAAATCATTATTATGTGTACATTTAATAATAAATAAATAAATATTATTAATAAATAATTTATATAAACAATTTAGATGGTTGCACAACCATTTGATAAGAAATTCTTATCTAATAATTACTCGATAACCTTACTATTAAAATAAAAGGAAAAAGAAAGAATCCCTGTTATCTCTTCTTTTTTTCTCAATTTTTTTCCAACAATGAAGAAAATTTGTCTGTATGGAAACTTTTTATGCTAATGGCATCAATGGACCATTAACTTTGCAACAAGTTTCTTTTTTGCAACTTATGTATCAATTAAACCAATTTAATCCTTAACAAGATAGTTTCAATTTAAAACTCAAATAGTTACTTCCACTAAAAGAAAACTATAATGATAAAAAAATAAAAGATTTAACTATTTTCTTTCAATATGTAGGGAGAACGAAAAACTCGAAGAAAAGAAAATAATTTTCTTTTATTTTTATTTAGTAGAGTGAAAAATATAAATAGTATTATTATTTACCATTTTATCTTTCGTAATGTTAACGAATAGTGATATTTGAAATTAGATGAAAATTAATTAGTAAATTGATAATCTCATATCATTTTTCGCTCTTCAATCCTTTTAATTTTGAAGGATTATGATTTGTATATCAATACTTTTAGTTTTCTTTTTTTTTACTTTTCTCTCTACTAAACAAAATGGAAAAGTTTATTTTACACATTTTTTTTTTCACTTTTCTTTCTAACTAGAAACATACATCAACGATAAAGGTCATGTAGGGTCACGTGTTACTTATTAAGCACATGTAGTCCTCATTTGTTTTGGTGGAAAAATACTCATCAAATGACATGTGTTCCTTATGTGTTTTGTCGCTAATTGATTATAGGCAATGTTTGGAAGAGATTTAAATTAACTTAAATTAACTTAATTAATTCTCTTTCAAAGCGTCATTTAGAAGAGATTTAAGCAAACTTAAATCTTTATTGTAAAAAATTGCATTGAGGAAATTTAAGCTTGCTTGAATCTCTTCCAAACAACACCTTACCTTGGAAAAGATTTAAGTAAACTCATTTAAGTTGGTTTAAATCTCTTCCAAATAGTGTTACATAATATAAGTACACAATCCCACATTTGACGTTTGGGTAGAGATTTAATCTCTGCTTAAAACAAATTTTCGTTTTAGAATCTATAAGAAAAGTTGCCCACTTAAATATCACTACAGTGATCATTTAGGTACATTGAAAACTAGTTTGATTTACTCCAAGGATTAAGGGTTATATTGGTGCAATTGATTATATAAGGGACGGAAAAGAACTTGTAGCAAAGCTTAGGGACCATTGGTGTTGTTAGCCCAAAACTGTGTAGGTGTTTACCACGTAAGTGATCGTTGACTAAAACATGGCGTACGCTATTGCTGCCAGTAATCGGCTGCATTTGCTACTGCCTTACAATTAGCGGCAGAGCTAATCAAACGGCCCCATAACGTCAGTTCTCGTCGTTGTCCCAATCCTTTTTAATTTCCTTGCAATCCATCGAAGAAATCTACAGCAGCACAAGAACCCCAGTCGGAGAATCTGTCCAGTAAGTTGTGTTAATTGATAATTTTATTTCTTCGTATAAAGATATGTCAGTTGCTGTGTATTACAGTTTTCTGATAGAACCAAGTATGTGAATGGCATTATAAATTTGCATCGAAAGGGACATACCTATCATGTTCTTTTGTTATTGTTTGTGACAATATTTGAAGAAGATTCTGTTTGTCATTTTTCTGCCAGTTGTAAATTCATCATCTTTGCATATCTTTCCCAGATATTTGATCTTTTTGATGTTAACCGCAATGGACATATTGAGTTTGGAGAATTTGTTCGATCATTGGGTACTGTCTTTCACCCGAAAACTCCCCAAGCAAACAAAATCACATGTAAGATCTTAAAACGAGCTGGGGGATCCCTTTCTCAAATAATGTCAAAGCACCTCTGAAAATGATTTTTTCCTTTTTTTTTTTTACGATCAATCAAAAACAAAGAGTAAAGAAGTGGGATGGGGGTGGGTGGGGAGAACAACCAGAATGATCTGAATGGGGAAGCAACTGAAGATGGGATGTCTTTATCATTACATTTTGGCACTTTGTTATTGACATATATTTCATCATTTTCTTTCAGAAGTATTTTTCATATTTTCATTTATCATCTTTATACTTTCAATTTACGTGTTTTCCTGTTTACTAATATGCAGTTTGCATATGTCAAATTTCATGAGTTTTCTTAATTTACCGCTCAGGGATGCAACGCTGTCATTTTACCAGCTTTGTGCTGAACACTGGAGCAGAAGAATAGCGATTGTAGCCTTAACGTACGGGTAATGAAGCAAACTCTTCTTGTACGATATTTCTAGTGTTAAAAGTAGAGAGAATGTTGGTACAATTTTTAGAGTAAGAATAAAAAACAGAAAATAAAAAAATTTAAGGAAAACAATTTTAGACTTTGATATATGTTAAGAATTTTTTTTCTTAAGCCTTTATTTGTCTTCGTTCCGTAAGAAATTTGTTAATAGGTTATAGACAAAGATCGTCTAGGATATACAAAGTCTCTAGAAATTATAGATAGTAAATCTGTAAAATCTTTTAAGAACTCTTTATGAAAAAAGTAATTAACAATGATTAAAAATTTCATAGAGAAAGAAGAAATAAGTTGTAGAAATTAAAGTTATTTAATCGAAAGTTATTAAAAGTATTTATAGAGTTTTTTTCAAATTTTCAACAAAATGAAGAGTTATGATCTAAAAAAATAACGAACATAACTTTTCAAAAGAAAGCTATTGGAAAATTTAAAATTTTCAAAAGAACGAACATCCAATATACTGTACATTAGCCTCAGTTGACAGAATTAATGTCTCCAGAGGAATTTTGTATCAATTGTTAGGCATTCAGTCGACTGTGAAGAAATCTCTGTCCCAACTCTAGTCAACAATAATCCAGTCGAGTGCCTCTTTGTTTTAAAAACAAAAACTCCAACAGAGATGCAGTCTGTTCATGAACTTGGGTGTCTTCCTGAGTGAATCTCTTTGTTGGGTAACCAAAGACAACATGATTTCAGTTTCATTAGGACATTATGATAAACGCAGCCTCTGAACTTAGAACATATCGATTGACAGTGGGTTTGGTTTTATTTTCATCTTTTGATAAAAAAAAGAAATCTTAACATTTTATACCTTATGTGGGATTTATAAATTTATAAATTATACGAGATCCACAAATTTATGAATTATATATATATATAGATAAAATTGTGTACTTTTATAAAAGAGGAAACTGAACCTATTGGCAAAATCTTCAACTATTAAAGGTTGGAATCTTTTAAAGTTTCTTGGCAGACATTTCCGTTGTAAAAGTCCTTACCGAAATTTTGCTCTGAAGTCCTACCTTGAACTTAGAACATGTTTAAGCTTGACATTTCAATTGTTATTACATTACATTTTTTAGCAGTAAAAGTTAGAGAAAATAAAGATTTGTCATTGATCTTCACTTTCCCTCTTTTGGGTTTGACAATAACCCACGTTTAACTAAGCACATACTTGAAGCACCAGATAACAAATTATGTTAATAGTTAAGAGTTTGATGACCTAACATATTATTTTTTTAAGATTCGTTTAATCGTTAAAATCCATACTAATTTTCCTCTAAAAAATATTAATTTTGTAAAATGTTAGGACCAAAAAGTTTTTGAGCGGTAATACCAAGTATCCGATTTCGTGAGAGCTATTATATATTTAAGAAAATCTATTCGTACTTATGGAGGAAATTAAGTAATAATTTTTATATTTAATTTTTAGCTTAATTATAAAAAATACTTTGTGGTTGATTGTATTTTCGAAAAATAACTCGAGGTTTTTTTTGTGATAAAAAATACATTGTAGTATGTTTTTTGTTAGTAAAAATTATCATGCGATTGATTAAAAGAAACATATCACAAGGTATTTTTTACCACAAAAAAAATTTCATGGTATTTTTTTGAAAATGAAGTCAATCACATAATATTTTTTGATATAAAAAGCTTTAAGTTATTTTTTGAAAATGCAGTCAATCACAAAGTATTTTTTGTAATTAAGCTTAAATTTTATGAAACAATTACTGTTTAATTTCTTTGTGATTACTAATAAAAAATTTCGATTATCTAATAATTTTCACAAAATCAGATCAATAAAATCACTGCTCAAAATTTCTCTAAACCTGGAATCTACTACAAAAAATACCATATAGCGCAAAATATTCTAGAAATAATCAACATTAGTGTGCTCTTTAGTCTTCGTACATTTTTTCTTTCACACTTCACCAACCTAAAACCCAAAAAGAAGAAAACCAAAAAAGGAAAAATCTTAAAGCCATATGTCAAAGTCCCAGATTCTTACGCGGTTTGTTTAAATCGACGACGGCTACACCCGTTTGTTTCTTCTCACCATCTCTCTACTATTTCTGTCTCTCATAGCCTTCCTTGTCTTCATAGCCAATCCCGAGATGTTTTGCTAAAATTGGATTAACAATTGAAGCTCCGCTTCATTCTTCCTTTCTCTTTGGTTCTTCCGTCCTGGTAAGAATCCCGTGATTATTTGTATGTCTTTTTTTTTATTAATAATCCCCCTTCTCATTAACCAAGCCGTAATTTGCATTAATCTTTGATTTAGTTAAATCTCTCCGAATGATCCCTGATGTTCAGTTCAAGATTTGATTTGCTAATGTTTGAGGATGATTGAATTTATTGGGTCTGTGTTTGAGACATCGGGCAATGGATTTAAACCTTTAGGATTTGTATTTGATTGTATGGGAATCTCATAGTTCACATTGTAGGACTATTTGATTTGTACAAAATATATGGCTGCATTCTTGTGAATTGTAAGGTGTGAATTGTACAGGGTCTAAAAACCTCTCATTGTGTGTTAAAAGTTCACTACTTTTTTTGAAATCCTCGATCAATAGCCAAAAAGATGTCGACGGCTGACGTTGCTCTTAGTCCGGCTTGCAATGAACTCTTGATTACCTCTAATCATATCAATGCTTGGTGGAATCCGTGCCCGGACGAATCCATTTTGATATATCTTGCCTTATCGGGGTCTATGATTCCGATGCGTGTGTTGGAGTCAGATTCCATTGAGTCTGTGAAGCTCCGAATTCAGTCCTATAAAGGTTTTGTTGTGAAGAATCAGAAGTTGGTTTGTGGAGGCCGTGAACTGACACGGAGCAATTCCCTTGTCCGGGAGTATGGGGTGACAGATGGGAATGTTCTGCATTTGGTTCTTAGGCTTTCTGATCTTCGTGTAATTAATGTTAAGACCACATGTGGGAAAGAGTTTATGTTCCATGTTGAAAGAGATAAAGATGTTGGGTATGTGAAACAGAAGATTGCAAAGAGGACGAAAGAATTTGTTGATCTTGATGAGCAGGAAGTTGTTTATGATGGAGAGCGATTGGAGGATCAGAGGCTTATTGATGACATCAGTAAGCACAATGATGCAGTGTTGCACTTGTTGGTCCGAAAATCTGCAAAAGTTCGAGCTAGACCAGTTGAAAAGAATTTTGAATTGTCCATTGTGTCCCCAAAGTTGAACGAAAGGAAAAATTACGATGTTCCTGGGGAGAACAATAGGAGACACTATGATGCCCATGAAGAAAACGATAGGAGAGGTTATGAAGTTAATCGGGAAATTGTACCAAAGAAGCCTCCCGATAGGCATTTCTCTTTGGAGCAAATCATCATTAATCCCAAGATTGAATTACCATCAGTGATTTTGGATATGCTTAATTCCACTTTTGATGGATTAGATAGTGGGAATTACCCAGTCAGGTCCAGGGAGGGTACAGGAGGAGCTTATTTCATGCTGGATTCATCAGGCCAGAAATTTGTTACTGTTTTTAAGCCAATTGATGAGGAACCATTGGCAGTGAACAACCCTCACGGGTTGCCATTGTCACCAAATGGTGAAGGGTTAAAGAAGGGAACGAGAATTGGAGAAGGAGCATTTAGGGAAGTTGCTGCTTACATATTGGATCATCCGAAGAGCGGGCGCCGCTCGTTATTTGGTTATGAGAAGGGTTTTTCTGGGGTACCCCCCACGGTTATGATTAAGTGCTTGCATCAGGGATTCAATCATCCTGGGGTAATAAAATCCAAGATTGGGTCATTACAGATGTTTATGGAGAATGACGGTGGTTGTGAGGATATGGGTCCTGTAGCATTCCCAGTTGAGGAAATACATAAAATCTCTGTGTTGGATGTAAGATTGGCAAATGCAGATAGGCATGCTGGGAATATTTTATTGACCAAAAACAAAGATGGCCATAGTTTGCTGATTCCAATTGATCATGGATACTGCTTGCCTGAAAGTGTAAGTGTTACTTTACTTCATGTGCTTAATTTTATGCTAGTCATCACTCAAAAAGTGTTTTTGGTTCTTCTCCAGTATCCCTGTTTGGAAATAGCTCTGTTGCCTTTTATATATATTATTACTTATTAGATAAGAAAATGTTCAGATTATATATGTTAAACGTCATATCTGTATTGTTCTCAATCCTATGCCATAAGTATGATACAACTCTTATTTTACAACGTTATTGGTATGTTACTCTCTGTTGAAGTTATACAACATTACTGGTCATTTTGTGTTTGGCAGTAGGGTCTTTCTTTTATAACACTGTTTGGTCCTTCCTACTTTATAATGAGATAATTTATTGTGAAGTTCGATATTTGATTATGAGGGATAATGTCCCATTTTAGTTTGACTACGAAAGATGTCTTTGTTATGTCTTGTGGAATCCATTTGGCTGCTAGAACTTTTAATTGATCATTTTTGTAAGTATTCATTGTTAATCTTTCACTCTTAGGTATATCACTTAATATGTTCAAGAATAATTATGTATTACATTTCACGTTTCTGCAGTTTGAAGATTGCACTTTTGACTGGCTCTATTGGCCTCAAGCTCGTAAACCGTACTCCCCTGAGATCATTGACTACATAAAATCACTTGATGCTGAAGAAGATATTGCTCTTCTGAAATTCCATGGATGGGACATACCACTTGAATGTGCCCGTACACTCCGCATCTCCACCATGCTCTTGAAGAAAGGAGTTGAAAGAGGGCTGACTCCCTTTGACATTGGAAGCATAATGTGCAGAGAAACCTTGACAAAGGAATCTATCCTTGAGGAGATTATCCAGGAAGCACAGGGTTCTGTGCTCCCTGGCACGAGTGAAGCTGTGTTCCTTGAGACTTTGTTTCAAATCATGGATCGTCGCCTTGATGAGATTGTTTGTTCGCTGCCTTGATTTAAGTGCTGAATTTTATGGGTAATATTGGTTTTTATTTTGTGTTTATGCATGTGTTGTCGTACATATGTAAGTATGGCAGGATGATGGGTGCTTCAATTGTCTACAAGCCTTTGAGGAAGGAAAAATTCCATTCTTGACATTCTTTTATGGTATTTGGCAAAATATTGCCATCTCATTGAAGATGAAGAGTTGATTTCATTATCAAACAATTTGTCATGCATTTTATTGGTAATTTTTTAGTTAAGACTGATGATCTTTCTTCTTTCTTTATGTATTTTTGGTCAATAATAACTTATATGCACTTTAAAGCTGTGCTATGAATCTTTATTGTTAGCATTGCCTAAATTATTAACACTGGTTAGACCTGAAATTCACACATCGTGTTACCCCATCCATCAGTTGGACGATAGACCAAAAAGTCATAGGTGATTGACATTGACAACCCAAATTTTGAAAGTTTTCTTTGTGTTGTCAAAAGCATAATTCTTTGCTCACTTTTTTCTCCCCTTTTTTTCTTCTTTTCTTCCTCCTTAAATCCAAATCTCAGAGGCCTGCTGTATAAAAAAACATCTGAACAGGCTGATTAATTTTCAGATGGTCCACTATGATGCTAACTGTTAGATGGTTGATCGTTTATTTACTTTATTTGCCTAGAAAACAGGGGCTTGACTTGAGTAGGTGCTTAAAAGATTTTACCAGAACCTTCCTGTTAGGAAACAGTAGGAGCATAGTCTGATTTCTGTTGAATTATCCATGGCAATACAATATTCACAAATAAGGAGCATGGTATTGATCTTCACGCCATAAACACAACTGAAATTAAAGGAACATCATCACTCCATGTTTGGATCATTTACTCCATGGAAAGAGGTGGATTTTGCCTGCCACAACTAGGGATTTGATGAAACAGTTTGCTTAATTTTGCGGAAGAGCAAGTCATGAATCCATGCTATGCTCCTCCATGGTGAACCATCACTTGTTCTTTGACCAAGCGGTTGTAAGGTAGGTCCAGCTAAAATTCCTCTCCGGACCAAAGAAGGCTACTAGAAGAGGCATTAAGATCTGGAGTTTTTGGGATATTCGGAGGTATTGTTGACCCAATGTCTATATTGTGCCATGGCCGAGAAAAGTGTGCAACTGCAAGCACCAGTTACAGTCCTATCATGGTAGAAGATGGCTCGGCAGGTAAATAGTACTGGTCAAAACTAGCTGGTTCTACCTGCAGCAATGATGTTTGCGCAGCCCTTGCAAAATCTAGATAAAGATATCAGAGCAGGACCAATAGAACGCCATGGTCCTGTCTTCTTCTATTCTCAATCAGTGTCACTATTCACCCAGGTGATGGAGGCAGCATCAGCTTCGTTTCTTGGTAGGCCTTTTCAGCATCTGCTTCTGCTTTGACCTTCTGAGAAGAAACCGACAAAAAAGGTGCTTACCGACAAAAAAGGTGCTTCATACCGCAAATGAAAAACATTGATCCTGAAAGCATACCATATTCCCCACTGCTGAATTTTGTAAGGACAGCTTTACCAAAGATCAGACATTACCTTTTAGTGGCTTTGCCGCTGAAACCATATACACCCTTCATCAAGGAGCTCATATCCACTGAGCGTTCCTGCATGATCTTATCATGGTATATCTTGCTTCCAATCTCACAGATCTGTTCCTCCACCTCTTCGAGCGTTTGGTCCACACTGAGGTGCAGCTCCCTCTTCCTGATGACAGTTACACTGAAACCATTTGCTTTGGCTTCTCGAAAAGCATCCTAGCAAGGATTAAGGACGGTAAGCAAAGGAAAGATGGAAAAGAAAATACATGGGAAAAAATGACTCGGGGACCTGGCAATCAGCAATAGGATTGAACTACCAATTGGGAAAAACACAAAAGCAAAGGTCTTTGACTTAAGGGCATGCTTACATTGGCTCCAATAAAGAGCCACTTAAGCCAAATTTATAGCTTAATAGATCAGAATACAGATAATATTCTTTTGGACTGCCAGAAGAAGTATAGAACAATATTCATAAAAAAGAAGCATACATCAAACGTCACAATAATCGATTCAATAAATTTTGGGCCAGATGATATTCTGAGTATGACTAATCAAACAGCTGGTTATCTCCTCTAAAGAATCAAATCAGTGGGATGTGCATAATCATCTCTTCCTGTCTTTAATAGAAGTTTCTCTTTCTCAAACTTTATGAACTACTGATCAACTTACATTAGCTACGAAAAGAATAAAAAATTTACCTTAGGTGGCCGTGGAACAACAAATGCATTTCCATTTCCAAGCATATCCATATGAGCCTGAACGATGTAGCATAGATTTTTGCAGTCAGCAACGTCCTCAAAGGCAATCACATGATGTGGTTTTGGTTCCAGTTCAAGATCTGCAGCCATCTCCAACGCATAAAATCCTATTCTCTGTTCCCCATTATGAATTGTGTACAATTCAATGCACTGGAACATAAAAGATAAACGATTTTCTCAATAATCTGTGTTTTGGCAGCACAGCAGAAGCTGAAATTGCTTTTTTGACTTCTTGCACGATTAAGGTACATAAAATAACCACAATGTTTTGCCAGGATCTTTAATGGACCATGTGACACATGCAAAAAATAATGAAACATTTTTAAGTGTTATTATGTATAAGATCATGATATTAGAACTTCAATGCTAATTTCAACCATAGTAGATTTGTACTTGGGATAAAGACCATTATCTGACACATGTATGATTCAAATTCTTTCTTGTTAAAAAATTGGTGGCAGATACATGTCAGCATAGCAGAGAATACAATATGCATATTAACACACTTACCAGTACATGTGGAAGATCTAACCACCATAGATAATCTTCTTCCTTCTCATCTGCGTACTCACGGTATTTGCTCACGACAGCTTCTGGTCCGAACAATTCCATTTCTCTTTTGAGTTTGTTGAGTTTCTTTTCGATGAATTTATTATTCCTCTCAGGTAGTTTGGCCATCAGATCAGCTGATTCCTGTATTTCTTCTTCAGTGATCCATCGATCCAAATCCTTCCCTATATCCTTCATAATGGATTTAACTTCTGGATCTGTTTCCGCATTATAGGACTCCAAAAACCCACAGGACCATTTCTTCGTGTGTTGCCAATATTCCTTCCCTGATTTTTTGCCAGATCTAAGGGAACCATCACTGCTTTCTATAACTGTCTTCGAATTTTTTGGACCCTTATCATGTAGTTTCTTTAAATCAATGTCTGCTGAAGAAGTAGCAACATTCTCATTAGCGCGGGATTCTACTGATTTCTGAAGGAAGTTCTGTTCACCCTTCTTCACAGGAAATGATGTAGCAGCTTCCTCAGAAAACAACGCTTTTCGCTGTTCTAGGTAGTTACTGAGAAACTCTGGGCTCTTCTCTAATGGGGGCCCTTTCCAGCACGGTATGATTTTTTCTGGTGGATCATACAGGCTGATACCATCTGGAGGAAGAGCAGAAGACATCAGTGGTTTAGTAATATGATAACCTTAATATCTAAACTCATTAGTCATGTAGTTGACAACAGTCTAAGTGACAGTTACCTAAATGATTAAAGCAAGTCTAGATAACAGTTTTGAGAAACTGTCCTCGTACAAACAAATTTAGAAAAGATGATGAATTTGAGGAATAACAATGTAGCAGTGCTGCTACACGATGAAAAACAATTGCTCTATACGTGAGAACTCAAAAAATATTATATGGACAATCAACTACCTGCTCCATAATCAAGATTTTCAATGTTTGAATGGAGCCATTCATGCAGGTGGGACAGCTTTTCATTTTCTTTCTCAACTTTCTTCTCCAGACCTTCGAAGAATGCATACTTATCTTCAGTATCCATTAAATAAAACGGATCTCGGCCGGCCAGCTCATTTTCTCTGACTTGAAAAACAATTTCTCTAAGTTTATCATCTTTCATCCAGTCAAGCTGGCTTTCATCTTCATTAGAGACAAGATGTGAAATCTCAGTACTTATATTTGACTGTTGACTTACCTTTTCTCTTGCAACCATGTAATTATCTCTAAATCCGTCCCCAATCTTCTTAAGAGTGGGCTCAACTTCATGAAAATTTTTCTCCATCCAATTTTCCGTCTTTACAGGTGGTCTTGTCACTGTACTGTCCCCCATGCTTTCATAATCTAAAGGAATTATGGGCTTTTGACGAACATCATCGGAATCTTCAAGACCATCTTTCTTAAAGGGGCTGGATTGATTATCCATCAGAGAAGACTTCTCACAAGCATTTGGAGCAGGTATAGACTCTGATGCTCCTCCAAAAATTACAGGAAGGAACACTTTGTTGTCATTATCCACTAGCTGGCTTGTACATCTACCTAATTCCTTATCACTTTGCAGCTTTGAAGAACTGCCACTTTCATGTACAGTCTTCACCACTGGTTCTTGGTTAAGCTCCTTTTTGTCACGTTTTCTTGAAAGGAACTCCCTAGCTTCTTTTACTGATCGTATGACTCTTGGTTTCGTTCCAACAGAATCGTTCATCGTCATACATGATTCATCATTGTGGGTGTCAGAAGATTGGTTGGCTTCTTTATTGACCATTGGGGATGACATACTATTGCTATCTTTTAAATCCTGTGATACGTTTTGCCTGCCTTTTGAAACTTCTACACTTAAAGAACTAGAAGCTTGCATGGCCCCATTCTCTACAGAAACCACCCCATTCATCCCGGTTCTGTCATTACTCCTACCTCGTCCCAAATCTCCATTTGGAATGTTATTTTGAAAACTCACATCATCTTCTTTGTGTTCTTTGACCTCTTCCATGCCATTCGGCAGTTTTTCAATTACAGCCTGCTTTTCTTTTTCATCCTGTGATGTGTTTTGCCTGCCTTTTGAAACTTCTACACTTGAAGAACTAGAAGCTTGCATGGCCCCATTCTCTACAGAAACCACCTCATTCATCCCGGTTCTATCATTACTCCTACCTCGTCCCAAATCTCCATTTGGAATGTCATTTTGAAAACTCACATCATCTTCTTTGTGTTCTTTGATCTCTTCCATGCCATTTGGCAGTTTTTCAATTACAGCCTGCTTTTCTTTTTCATCCTTAACAACCAGATATTGTTCACTACCTTCAATCTCAATCTCCCGGGCTCTCCAGGCCATTTCTCTAATTTCCTGGATTTTATCATCAGCAGAAATAGATTCGGCAGTAGGAGTGCTAGAAGAATCCAGAAATGCCATTTTATCCTTCAAAGACTTTGCTTTTAGTATACTACTCAAAAGTTCTTCCTTATCCAGCTTAGGCCTTTCGAAGGACACCATTGGTGGTTCAGAAGCCTCTTGAACAACTTCCACACTACCCTTCTCCAACAACTCTTTCTCCTTTCTGGACTTTATCTTTCTCCTCATCATTTCCATCTCCAATTCCGTATATTGCACCTCCTTATTCCCAAAAGGGAATATTTTCTTCACCACCCAGAATAAAACAAAACCACAGAATACCATTCTCCCAACCACCGAGAGTTTAGGAATAAACTCAGGATGAAGAATCACACCGCGAATTGCATTAACATAACCAGACTCCCCACTCGAAACAACAAACTTGGCGATAGAACTATTCCTCGGAATCACAGTTTCCCCATTCTCCATCTCTTTAGCTAACTTCTTTGCATGCAAAATCTTAGAATTCGCTTCTGTCAAGTCCTCAAATTCCCCTCTTTCCACCTGGCTTCTTCTCAAGATTTCATCTTCATTGACCTTGACCCTCTCCACATGACCATCCAAATCTTGAAAGACTGTAAAAATGGGACCAGACCCAATACCCCAATATTCAGCATCGTTCTTATATTGATCAACCCAATTCTCCAAATCATTCAACAAAGCAGATTCATTTAAACGTTTCGATTTTGATCCCTTTGCACTACTCAATTCAACTAACTCGCCATCATAAACAAACCCAGAATTAAAATTACTCTCTTTAACACTAATATAATTTAAATTCTCCAGAAAACTCCCCGTATAATCGAAACTACGATTTGGGTCTTGAGAATAAGAACCTGGGTCTAAAGAAATCGAATTTTGACGCACCTTTTGATCATCAAGGAGCTTTTTCCTCAGTGAATTTCGACGACGCGAGAGCCGACCAAAATGAGCTGATATCTGCATGTTTCTAGCACCACATAAAGGCAAAAGGCATGGGAATGAGGAAACTTTGTGGAATTTGGAGATAGGTATGTGGAATCTATATGGGTTTTTCAACTTGCAAGTTTTTATGGAAAATTTAGGAGTGAAAGGTGATAAAATTAGAGGGCTGTTTGGGATAGGAGGATTGAGAACCTCCATGAATGAAGATTGGGCTTAGAGAAAGCGAAATATTGGGAGTTTTGTGGAGTCTTCTATGAACAACATGGATACATAATTATGAGTGGAGAGGTTTTGTTAGGAAACCGCTAAAACCCCTTGGGTTCTAAGATGGAGGTAGTTGATAGGAGTACTTGATCGTTGCGGTTGGACTTGGATGCCGTCGATTTCTTTAAAATGCACCTTTTTTTTTATTTGATGTTTTAAACTATACTACAAAAAATCAAAATGCAGGATTTACGTATTTTCAAGTTTCCCCCTTTAAAAAGATTTTCATTAAAAATGTCACCCAGTTGTGGAACTTTTCTCAATGAAATGTAAATCTAACAGCACCCTTTTCCTTGCATGCAATAATTTCGTGATTTATTTGAGCAATTGAGAAGTCAAAAGATCAAATTAGCCTTGCAATATGAACGAACCCTCGATTCAAACATTGAAATTTTTTTGGTGACTCTGATATATTTGGATAATCCCATTTCCTCATTTTGACCTTTTTTTCACTGAAAGAACTTATTAAAGTCCACCACAACAAAATATCTAATTGTTATAAACCAGCAGAAGCCATATATAAATAGGCTGGACCAGAAAAATTCTGTCATTGCCATTCCTTCAATTTTCTAGCATACCTACTACCTGCCTTTGTAGCCGAGCAGTATTCCTTCCCTTCTGAGAAGGGTCTAAGAATCAATCCAGAGATAATAGTTAATGAATTGTAATTTGATGGGTTGAAGGAGAATAGTGTAATTAACATGAACCAAGATAATCTCCTGTAATTGTGGAGAATTTTGGATCAATGCATCATTAGATGAATGTCACATCAACAATATGAATAATATGACATGATGCATTGATCCAAAAGTTTCTTTCAATGAAAAATTTGCCCCAACTACTGAGAGGATCCTGACCTGAGTAGCAACAACCATTTCGATTGTGTAACCATTTTTGGTCTAAGCACAATATAAAATTTCTCAAATTGGTTAACAGAAACTGATGGATGAGCATTGCAACTGTATTTATTCAACATTTACAGCAGACTGTATAACTAAAACTTCATGACAGCCAGAACTCCAGTTTCAGCTATAAAAGGAAGGAAGCTTAATGTCAATTAATAAGAAGCTTAAGCATCTTCCAACTATTGATATTACAAGAAATGTTAACACAGATCACAAGGAATAAGAGATCTCTGACCATCCTTAACTACAAAGGTTCGGTATGCAGGCCCCACCTTCTGGGTTCGGCTGTTCTTTCCATATCCGCCCAGTAACTCGCAGCTTCAACTCTTTCCTATCTCCTCCAGAGAAAAAAAGTGCCATGTTACGCTGTATAATTAAGCCATCGTGGCTATCCCTAACTTTCCTGTGGCTGTCTCTTACGCTTCTTGGAGTACCTTCAAAAATGAGTTTCCTGCCATTTCCCCCAACCTCCAAGCTGTAACTGTAGTTACGGGCTTCTGTCTCATCACCCATGAAACGGAGGAATGCCATATAAACAGGAGCCATCCCAAGCTGGAAGGCTTCGAAATGGAGACAGAAGTACTGACCAAAACAGTGAAAGACCTAACAAAGATGAAAAAACAGACTAGTAATTCAGTATTTACAAAATTCATGATATAAAAATCAATTATACATGTGAGACACGAGCACTGTGCACCTACAAAACAAAACAAGGAATGCTAATGTTATGACCGTGGCATAAGACACAACATCCCATGAGATATGTGGTGACACTCCACTCTCCAGTAAAAAGAACTATATGATACCACCCCATCTATGGTGGGACAAGTAGAACAAATCACAGAATGAAGACAGGCAAAGAGCTTTAGCTGAATATTTTCTCCTGTTTTTTGATAACAGCGCTTTAGCTGAGTGAGTATTAAAAAGTTACTTTCATGATTAACTCATTACTTGTTCTACAGTTCTAAAAATTAGTAATTTAGGTTCTGCAAAGATACTTAGGGATGAGAGTGGCTGTAAACAACATTACAACTGTCAAGTAATTGCAATTATTTGGCATCATAATCTTTAAACCATTTGATGCTTAGCACTATATATTAATAGTAATCATGTCCACTAATTTTTTATTTATAAGTGAAATGTATTAAAAAAGCACCAAGAGGGTGCAACCCATGTAGATACCATCTATAGGAGAGAAACTCCACAAAATCTATAAAGTCAAAGTCATTTACAAAAGAATTCCCTTTGACCCAAAAAAATAGGCCATGAAGCCATCTTTCCCTAATTACAACCAAAGGTCTCTCGAAGCCTTCAAACGCTCTACGGTTCCTCTCGAGCCAAACAATCCAAAAGATAGAAAGTGATATCAAGGAGTAAACTTTCTTGAGATTTTTAGTGGCCCGCAGTCCATTGATAAATCTGATGGTGTTAACATGAATAATATAATTACTTGATATACAGTCTACTTGATGAAATAGAAGATCATGAAATTCAGAATTCTTTCAATACATAGCATAGATGGCTACCACAAAAATGGAAAGACCAACAACCATGTCTTAGCATGACCATATAACAATCGGATTCGATTCATTTAGGTCTATCCTAAAAAATGTTGTAAATATTGTACCATACCGGCCAGTATGGCTGCATACCTGATTTTTTTATGGAACCAGTACAAAAGGAACCCCTGTACTGTTTCAGCTTTGATCTCGGTCCTTACCGATTAATATAGGCAATTCCAGCATTTGTCGGTTTGTTTCGGTCAAGATCAGATCTCGGCCGGTACAATGCAAAACACAAGCAGAGGAGAGGGTTTAAATAGAATCGATTTTCTCTACTTTTCTTTAGCTCCAAAGCAATAATTTATATCCTAATTGAAGCAACAAACTGGAAGAAATGGGTGATTGATGTCGATTGAGGCGACATGAAGAAGAGGTGGTGGCATGCTGTTGCTATGTTCTGTGATTGTTAGTGATGATTTGGGGCCATTGCGTGGGTTTTGGGGGCTTGAAGGAGAGGGAGTAGTTAAATGTGCTCGTTAATTTATGTGTTTGAAGATGCACAAAAGAAAAAAATCTTGGCCCGTTGACAAGGAAGAAGGAATGCAAATGCTGATAATTGTGTTGGACTTTGGAGGAGAAGAAGAAAGCATATGCTTAGAATATTCCTTCCAAAAGTCAAACGACTTATCATTCCAGTTCTATAAACCTTCACTTCCATAAAATTATACTTTTGGTCCTAAATTTACAAATGCTAAAGTATGACCCTTGTTATAGAATTTTGTGAAGTTTTAGATCTAAACTTATTGTGAGGGATTATAATTTCATTGGGTTATTTGTAGAATCACACAAGTCAATGTTTAAGGAAAATGAAGTTCACAAAAATGTGATAGTTTTTAATTGTCAATTCCAAAGCGGTGAATCGAAATAGTGGTACTGGTAAATATCGTACCAATAGAAAAAACAGTACACTACCTGGTACGGTATGGACAACCTTGTTCCCAAATTAATTATTCTCACCCCAATCAAAATTCAGATAAATATAACACTTACAGTCAACATCCATGTGGCATTTTCTACTTCACGAGGATTGGATTTGACATAACGATGGTTGAAAGTGCATCCAGAATGCATGTCAACCTTGTGGTCATCCCTCAGATGAGCAACAAGGTATGGAATATCTCCTACAACAGAACACTCTGATCCAGCATATGGGCAGTTGTATGGCCTGAAGTTACACATAGACTCATGTTTGAGTTTGCTGTAGTAAGGGAAGATTTCTGGGCATCCAAGTGGCATATACTTGCAAGGCAATTCAAGCGATTCAGCTACCTTCTCTAATGCTAGACACCTTATATCGCCGAGTTCCTGTCTACAAGTGGGGCACCTGTTGTGTACCCTAATTTTACAGGTTGAACAGAGTGTATGCCCATTGTGGCACTGCAGAAACAACAAAACCTTGAAAAACATAATCTGCAAATCTAAATAAATTTAAGGAGCAGCTATGATCTCAATATAAACAGTAGAGCACAATGAATTAAGCAATTCTTCCATTCAAATTCAATGGCATCCAAAAGTATTTTAGACTGGTTATCAATCCAAGCGGTCAGGCAGGCCAAAATGATCTGGTTCTATTGAAATAGAAAGTGACAAAGTGTCTGCAGGTATTACACACACATACACAGAGAGAAAGATTCTCTACATAATTTCAAACTTCAAGTATTATACAAGTAATAGCTTCAAGGAACCATTTAGTGGAGGGTCAATGCCACAAGGGAGCACCATATTTTCGTCACCATCCTTGTGAATTACTAATGGGACAAAGCAACCATAGAGGAACATACACCCTAAAGATGATGCAGGAGGGTCAGAAAATAATGAAACCTTTACAAAGGGTTCCCGCATTAATTTAATCAACTAAAAAGATACCCAGTGACAGATAATTAAAGATTGATTGCACGAATTGAGTATAAAACTATATTTTAATAACACAAAGAAAGAGATATTCAGAAAACCATCAAAATTCTTAAATTCACACTGAATCCCAACTCAGTTTTAATGGTCACAAACTTTAAAATTATCAAACAATTAACCGAACAAATAGATCCTTGGAACCAAAAAGAAAATGAACACCAATATATTCAACATATCCTATTGTGTGATCAATTACACATGTTCTATGCCGCAGCTCACTCAAACAAAGGCATTATAACTATATATTCCAATCACTAGTAAATTATGTGTCTTACCTCAAATTTTCATTCCATGGTCCCTTAATTGCCCCTGTAAACTAAGAAATGGACCCAAGAACATGTAACTCCTTAAAGGCACCAAAGGTTCTTATGAGCAGATGACCAGACGTATTAATAAGTTTTATCAATCTTTGCAGAGTAAAAAGACAATCAAAACCGAATGGAAAAACTAACTCCACAAATTCCCCAGGCCGTGTAGTCTCTTAAAATGCCATGCCTAAGCACTTCCAGTAAGGTTAATGGTTAGTGCCACCTCAGAAAAAAGTTTCCAAGTGTCAGATGCATACAGCTGGGTCCTAGCCCCTGGAGCCTTCCAGAGTTGCTGTTGACCAAAAACTAAGAACCTAGAGAAAACATTAGAGGAGCTATTCTTCACCAACCCCTTTCTTGTTGTTGGAAAGGGAAGGGGCATGCAAGTATACCATTTGGGGAGACAGACTTAGGGGAATCTCACTTATAAAGAGCCAGCTTTGCTTTTTTATAGTTTTATAATGTGATAGAGATAGTCTTCTATCATCTTTCACATGCTCTTTTCTATCCTATACATACAAGACCTGTTATAAAATTCATCATGAAGGACAAGGCTTCACTTGAATAGGGCTTCGATTTGTTTAGTTTGTATTGATTTCTTCTAGTGACTGAAAAAATTTGAGGCATTAGAACCAATAAAGTATACTAGCAAATTGTAATTGTGTGCACGCTCCACAATGTCTCACTCTATACAAGCCATAAAGGACATTGTAATAATGCCCTGAAACACTAAAAACCCCAACTTGACAGCTCCAGAAATCCAACTTATTGCAATAACTAACCTTTAACACATAATACCTTCTATCCCAAAATGCCCCTTCCTTCCATCTAACTGCATAAATACCAGCAACCTAATCTTCCAAAATCCAATCCAAATCATAGAAGAGACCAACAATCCCACGATCAATATCATCCTAACAGTATCCTACCAGCAAGTTATGCAATACCAAGCCATATCATCCAAATTTTAACCCCAAATAGGTAAATAGATTAATTACAGAAATTCAAAACCTCAACCAGTCAATGTCAATCTTCAACATCAAACCAACAAATCCAATAACAAACAACTTCGAATAATTAAAGCAACACAAAAGAGGAAAAAAATGCACAATCAAGACAACAAAGAAACCAATCAATTAAGACAGAAAAAAATGAACCAAAATGCAGCAAAGAACTAACCTGGTGAATTGGAGGGTACATAGAATTGGTACAAACCGGGCATTCAAGAAGTTCATGGACACTGGTGGTACTTGGAGGATTCGCGGAAGAGACAGAACTGTTGCTGTTGCTGTTATTGTTATGAGGCTTTGAAATCGAAGGGAAGTGATGGTGATGGTGATGGATCTCATCATCATCAGTCACATCTGAGGATGGCGTGCATTCAATGCTATCCAGGTCCATTCAGACAACAATAAACAGCCTAAAAGAGAGGAATTTGTCAAATTTACGGGTTATTCACTGATGGGTATAACCCTCTTTATGGTTATAAATGTGCGTGTGTGTGTGTGTGTGTGTGAGAGAGAGAGAGAGAGAGGGGAACGGAATAGAGTGATCAATCGAATATACGAGTGTTCTTGTTTAATGGGTATGGCTGTTTCATGAGTAATTGTAACCGAGAAGCGAGGTTTTTAAGAATAAATCAAATAATAGGAAGATAAGCAGAGAAAAATCGAGTGAATCTGTAGAAGAAAACTATTTCTTAAAAGAGGTGCTTTTCTTCATTCGTTTAAGAGAGAGAGAGAGAGAGAGGTTACCGTCCAATTAGTCTGAGTCAGTTGATCAACATCGAACGGTTTAAGCCGAGAGAGAGAGACTAAAAGAAGAGTTTATTGTATAAAAAAAAGAGTTCAGAATATAAGCAAGGTGATTAGGTAAGCACTAGGAGAGGAAAAACTGTGATTAGTATGATTCACTTAAAAATGGAATTTTTATTTAACTTTTCTGTTTGTTAGCTGTTACTGCTTGTTTAGGACGAAAAGGATACATGTGGATTGATCCAGGAGAGTAGGGCCCGGGTCCAGGGGGGGTGGTCTACGGTGTATCTAGTGCACATTATTGTACACTATCATCCATTATTAAACAACGGCAACGTCTACCTACAGATTTGCTATGTGAATCCTGATCAGTGATTATACAGTTATGTACAGTATCTGATGAATCAAGACAGGTTAATGCACTAAAATTTTTTAATTTAAATTGCTTTAAGCAAATACTCAAACAATGCATTTATAATTCTATTATAACCACAAAATATGCTTTGAAGTATTTTTCCCACTTGAAAAAGTTATTTGCATATAAAAATTGTTCAATTGTGCAATGCAAGTGAAACTTTTATAATGGTATTCCTCTTTCGGTTTAGATAAAAATAATATATTTGAGTTCGATCTTCAATTTTATTAATATAAAAAAAACTCAATAAAAACAAACAATTAAATCCAAAATTGAATTCTTTTATAAAAAATCCATTTTGGAAAAAGTATGTGCTCATTCAAAAGTGTTGAATCATAATTTGACCATAGCATCATCAAACCATTCAATTTCTATTGCACTTGTGAAATTAACTTATGTATCGTCACTCCTACCATTTAAATCTAAGATATTAGGTCTTTTGAATGCCATTACCATTAAATCATCATGATTAATTGGTCTTATATCACGATTAGAATTAATTAGTGTGTGTCAATAGATTAATAATCACGATTGTTTGCATAGTTACGATATTATAATGTACTAATACTTTTATCTTTAAAGTTTTTCATTTTGACAGCAGGACCAAAGTAAGGTATAGACGTACAAAATTTAGAAGGTATTGTCTAAGATGTCATGTTAAAAAAAATAAGCAAATTATCTTACCTATATATTTGTAGTAAAACACATACAATATATATGTATTTTATAAAAACGAAAATATTGATGATAAAAGAAAAAAAATTATCATTTAAAATATATATTTTATCATAAAAAATATAGATAAAATAAATTATCTTCTTTCTATTTTTAACGGGTCATTGACTATAATCATTTATGTGATAATTATTGGATTACGAAACTATACATCGTTGTTCCTAATATAGATTTTTGCTTTGTTTTTCTTTGTCATAAATGATTAGAAAGATAATTAGGGATGATAACGGCATAAAAAGGTGACTTAGGTTCAACGTTACTTCAAATTGGAAGGGCTAATCGTACGCGCACACGGATTCCACTATCTCTCTTTAACTAGGTACATTGTTTCCGGGCTTAACAAGGAATGTGTCACCCTTTACTGCGATTCATCCATGTGCCATAAGCAACCAATCAAGAAATATTAAAGTTTTGACGGCTTTCTTTTTTGTGCTTCACAAAAGTGGTTAAAACCTTAATCCAATGCTAGCTTGTTTGCAAAGAAAAATAAATAAAGGAGAATATATTGTGGCATTTCCTGACAATAGTTCAGTAAATCGGATTAGGAAGATGATAAGATGTTCAGAAAAAATATGAGATGATTTTGTTTAATTTTATACTAGCACACGCTTAACGTGTGTTAATCTGTTTTTTGATGTGATCATTATATTTAATATGTTTATAGGTAGAAGATAAGATATAAAAAAAGTGAAGAAATTAAGTTTGAGTGGAATACTGGAAGAGAAAATATGAGAGAAAGATGTGAGAAGTTGTAATAAATTGAGTTCTATATATAATCTTATTTAAATATTTGGTTTATATAATAAAATAAAAGTTTATGAGACATTTTAAGAGGTGAACATCAAATGGAGGTCATGACTTTATTAATATAATAGATTTGTAAAAAAAATAGTTTTATATCCATAATTTATATAAAAAAACATTTCCTCATATCATTTTTAAATCATATTTTTCTTTTAACTTGGTATCACAGATCTAATTTACCTTAGTTTTCTATATCACAAGTGATCAAACCTAATGCAACTTCATTAACTTTTTAGCTTTTTTAGGCATCATTTCGTCTGGTAATAGTTTCAATTTATAGTTTATAAAAGAAATTTTAAAACAGTTTTTAATAAACTAATAGTAAAAACAGTTTTTTTAACACAACTATTTTTTAAAAACAATTTTTTAACTTTTAATTTTTCTCATAAATTGTAATATTTGACCCAACTTTTGTTTATAAAAATCAAAATCATTTCAAACTCTTCCGAACAATACTAATTTGATGCACACAAAGCCAGCAACATCCTGCCAGTTATCTTGATCCTGCTAAATTTCTTTACCAAAAGCTACAAAACTTTGAAACAAATGCTAATTAGCAGCCTCGATAGTAGCACCACCAGGCACAGTAAAGTTTGCGCATTAGCAAATTGTTAACTTCTAGTACAAAAATGACAAAAATTTACAATCTAACGGTTTATTTATCTCAAAATAAAAAAAAAAAATCTTTCACAAAGTTTATACAAAAAAATCCCATGTATGTTACAAAATGGGCCCCAATCATTCTTCTTCAATCATTTGTGCTACTGAAGCCGAGATGGCATCAACAACAGCCCCACCTTTCAGTAAAAATAAAACTGTACAGCCTCTCAGATTAATGCAATCGCTAGAGCACCATGTATTCTCGTGCCTTTCATACAACTAAGAGTGCTACACAACTGCCAGCATATGCATCTGGGCGAACTTATGACTCTAAGAAAGCCTACAAGCTGAACTAGGGAAAATTCATTTACCATTGATTAGGGAAAGCTTCTCGGTATTTTGCATCCTCACCCAGTGTCAGCTGTCTTGTTGTTGCATCCCTTGCTCGGGTATTCAAAAGTCTCTGAGCTAGCCTATCTTTTGTTGTCACTTTCTTACGCAACATGGATGCAAGAGTTTCCTTCTTGTTTCTAGCCACAGGTTTCTCCCCATTGGTTGCCTCCACATCATCAATAGCTGCAGATCTCGAAGTTGAAGCCAACGCAGCATTACGCAGAACAGCTTCATTGTGTTCCCTGATTTTTGCAAGCTTTGCCCGCTTTGACTGTTTCTCAATTATTCTCTTCCTCAATTCCTCCTTACCTCTATCCCGAACATTCTTTACAGCTTGTTTTGCTAATTGCTCAGCTGCCAAATCAGACCCAAAATCCAAACTTTCCTCATTTGTCGACACAGCTTGTTTTCCTAATTGCTCTGCTGCCAAATCAGACCCAAAATCCAAAGTTGTCTCATTTGTCGAAGAGTTCTGGTTTAGAGGTTTTCCTTCATCATCTCGGGGTATGATGGGCCCATGAAATGGGCAAATTCTTAAATCTCTTCTCTGACAAAGTCCGCCTTTCCTCAAAGGAGCACGGCACGGTTGAATTTCTACTTTCTCTTCTTGATAAAGAGTTGCCTGAAGGTTCAATTCCGCAATTTTCTCCGCGGGAATAACAGCATCATAGTCCACCCTACCCCAGTGAGTTTCAAGATCCAAGCCCCTTTGGTTAGCCAAAACCTCCCTGTTTGAACCCCAATTATCCAAGTGAAGACCCCACTTCAATACTGGAGCTTCAGCCAAAAGCTTGCTCCTCTGTGAGGTTAAATCAGTTCCCCCACCTTGGCTACCAAGGGACTCCATGGACTTAGAAACTAAACTACTACAGTCCGGAGTTCTGTGTTTCACCTCACTAGAAGTTGATGCCACAGAAAAATTTCTATTGTGCTGACTGGGTGTGCTAGAACTCCCAATCTCAATTGATCCACCCTCCTCCCAGAAATCTTCTTCTTCTGCTTCATCTTTACCACGATTTACAGCTTTTGAAATAGCACAACCTGATTCTTCACATTTCTTCTTTACCGCCAGAATACGATTTCGGATATCAATAAACTCCTTCAACGTGGAATCTCTGAATCTGTTATCTGCTACTTCAACCCTAATGAGAACCGAGATCCATTCTTGAACTGAAACCAGATGCTTTGTCACTAGAAGTTTGTACTGCTCCCTCAATGCATCAAATACCACTGTATTTTCACTATTCTCTCGAACTTTTTCCCCTTCTTTTAGTGAATCAAGACGGATTTGCCTCAGTTCAAAAGAACGAAACTCCTCAAAATCTTCATCATCTAAGGGGTCAAGCAGCGTATTGTCCTCTTTAGTCTGTACTATGTCTAAACACTCCCCAATTTCATCAATTGTTGACTGTATTTCTTCCTTTATCAAAGAAAGATTTTCCTTTAGCATTTCAAACTTGTTCCGTAAAATCTCTTTTGTCCTTAACTCCCTTTCCCTTCTCTCTTGTTGGATCCGGGCCGCATTTGCCTGTAGATTGGGAAATTGGAACCTGAGAGTGTTCTTAAGGTAGTCAAAACCTAATCGAAGCTGCCTGTAATGAACCCCAAATGACACATTCCACTTCTCCAACAACTCAATAGCCTTTGAACGCAAAACGGATGCAACAGCTGGTGGAGCAGGAAGTGGAAGATTTCTTCTGAAACCGACACTTAAACTCAATAATTGATCCAGGTTCTCAACTAGAAGGGTTCTGAAAAGCTTTGATCGCATGAAAAGTTCATCAATTATGAGAAGTGTGAGATACCGGACCTGCAAAAGAAGTCCCAAATTCAATTTCCTGTACAGAAACATTCTTATTCTTCCCCTCTCATGATACAAGGGCGAATCCAAATACTAGAACTTAAACAACAAACGATTTATCACACTTTAGAGCTATCAAGGAAATAAATACAAACCCTTGAAAAAATCTTATACATTCAAATCTCAAACAAATAAAAATTAATAAACTCTAAAGGTGTGTTTAGTATGAGAGAAAAGTGAGAGGAAAGAAAAGTGTGTAGAATGAATTTTTCTCTTGTTTAGTAGGAGAGAAAAATGAGAGGAAAGAAAACTAAAATGATTGATGTTTTCCTCTTGCATGTACAAATCATAATCCTCCCAATAAGAGGAGAGAAAAAAGTTGGGATTATCAATTTACCAATTAATCTCGATCTAATCTCTCATATTAATATCCATTAACATAGAAAATGATATAATGATAAAAAAATACTATTACATTTTCTTTCCTCTTACTTTTCCACTAGGGTAGGAGAAAATGGTTTTCTTTCCTATTAATTTCATCATCTCTATTAAACACATGAAAGAAAAAGAAAACACTCATCTTCTTAGTTTTCTTTCCTTTCACTTTCATCTCCTACTAGACACACCCTTAATGAATAACTTAAAAAAAAAAAAAACAACAGAACTATGTTTCCCATTCTTGTCAACCCAACTAAACATAATGCCAAGTTACCAACTAACTGAAGTCGGCCACAATATCGTTTCTTTTTCCAATAATCCTTATTCGGGTTTGTAAGTAATTTCAAGTATTAAACAAAAGCGACACACCAAAGTAGCATCCTTCCTCGTTGAAGATCACATGAAAGTAAAATCACAAAAGGCACCAGGAAAATATCACAACAGTGGCTGTTATGTGATAAAATATTACACATTCGTGTTTCCAAATTGTCTACACTGATCAAATTCAAATCATATCAGAACACACATACTTCAAGTCCCATTGAATTTTACCATAACCAGTGCCATAAATTTCAAGCAATTAATTGGGCTAGAAACAAAAATGAATATCACCTTAATAAAACCAATAACATTTAATCCAAAAATTCTTCATATCTTAAAAAGAAACCCAAAATTGAAGAAGCTCGATACGATGCGTTGAAATCTAAGGAGGTACAATCAAACGAACCGCACCCCCCCCCCCCCTTTCTCCCAAAAAAAAATTAGAAGAAACAGAAATAAATCGAAATGTGAAGTGGGAATGTAAATAACCTGAGAGTGGTCGCGTTTCATGAGGTCCATTAGGGTTTGGGCGGCGAGTCGGAGCTCCGAATCGGAATATCGGACCACCGATTTTATCGCTTTGAGTAATCGCGTGTCGACCTCTCGGGCCGTCGAGTTGGTCGCCTTCTGGATCAATACCCTCACTTTCCCTCCTCCCTCTTCTTTCACCTCTTCCATTTCCCTTGATCAACCAATCCAACAGAGAGAGAGAGAGAGAGAGATTTATGAGATGAATAAAAAGATAAAGAAAAATCAAAATTGGGCCGTAGCTTGCAAAAAGTCAAACATCTAGGATAGTAGTTATTGCAAAATTACATCTCTGCCACTAACCGTAGGTTAGCTACGTGGCACGTATAGCCTTATCCGATCTTGTAATGGCAGTCAAGGTAATTTTACGCTATAACCCGGAGTATTTATAAACTAAGAGAATTTCCCTCCAGATCTGAAACCTCTGATTAAGAAAGAAAAAAATAAATAAAATGTTTATGAAATCTTTTAACTTTAGTATATATTTCAATCCGTTTTTTCGTTCCCATGATTTTATTTTTTTAACTAGTGATTTAAAGGCATATATCATGTGCACGAAAGTTTCAAGTAAAAAATTATTAAATTTTATTTAAAATATAAATTGTGGTTGATGTAATAGAATATCGATTAAATAACATTGATGAAAACGTATGAAAAACAAATAATGTTGAGTTTACTGTGAATGAGTTTACTGTATCATTTGATTGAAAGATTTGTTTGGAATTGATACCAAACTTAAATGATTCAATAAGATGTTTTAAGCTCTCGAGACTTAACAACCTAAAAAGTCTCAAAAATAAAATTTGCTCAAGAAAAAAAAGATTCAAAATTCAAAGAAGAAGATGAGAGGAGGAGATCAGAGCCACTTAAGGATAGAGGCCATTCTAGGCTTCATCATTGTTCTTTTATTCTCGCTCGTTCCGTGCTCCAAGTCTAAGATTCACAAGCTTCGAGTTATTATAGTCTCACTTCTGTTTTCTTTGTTCTTTTTAATTTTTTTAACTACTTTGTTCTTAGTTTGATCTTTGAAGCCAATTCTTAGATAAGTCTGCTTTTTAGATTTGTACTATTATGTTTCTTGAAATTAGGTTTATTACGGCTACATTGTGTGATTCATAAAAGATGGGTTCTTTTTTTTAATGTTCTTTTTTTTGTAAATTTTGAGTTTATCTGTTGATAGCTTTGTTTATCAAGATCCTGGCTTCTGTGCTTGTTTCCTTTGTGCTGCGTTTGGTTTCTGAGAAAATGTTAAGAAGAAATTGAACTTCTGATGATTATTCATCATTTGGACTTGAGAAGATAAAAGGTCGTTTACTCAGCTTGTGCCTTATAAACATTTTGGCGTTCATTGATGTGGGTTCTTTTTTCTTTTCTATGTTGTTTCCCTTTTATTTTCTTGGCAGCCAAACAGACTAAGCCTTGTTCAACATGGTTTCTTAATTGTGCACCTGCATTTCATTTTATTAGATACTCAGGAATAATTCCCTTTTTCATACCTAACTCAGGACCTAGTTTACCCTAAAAGGAAATCAAGACCTAAAATTTCCAGCATTTTCTCTGAATAATAATTTTCTTTTCTATTACACTTTCATATTTGTTATTATATCTTGTTCATTTAATTGACAATTGAAGGCTGTCCATTTCTGACCCGAGTATCAATTTTTGCATTGGATATAGATAGAAAACAATGTATCAAAAAATTGTTTTATCAGTCTATCAAGAAAGTTTTTCACTTCTAAATCTTTTTGTTTTATGGATTTTATTTGATCTTGTCTGTATCAAATTTGATTGTTTACTGATGTTATTTTTTTTTCAGGTATGGACAATTGGACATTGGAATAAATCACGGGCATATAGACTCCAACCTTCCCTTGCAAGAAAACGTGCCAAATTTGATAAAATCATTCTCAATCAAACATGACAAGACTTTTGACATGGATCCAGTGATCACTAAAGCCTTCGCAAAAACTGGTAACTCTTTATCTTTGTGTGTTCCAAATCAAAAGATTCAACTTTTGGCCTCTAATCAATCAGAAGCAGAGATCATCATCTAATGTTCTTCCTTTCGACAAGAAAGCCATAATATCTTCAGTTTCTATAGGAAATGAAGTATCAATGCTCCCCGAATTTTCTTAAACACTCTTCGCAGCCATGGTTAACATTTACAGATCCCTAAGAAAATATCGGTTACACAGGAAAATTCTAGACCCACTCATTCGTTAGCCATTTTAGCTATACACTCACCCCCATCAGCTGCTGTTTCAAGAATCAATTGCGCAATCAGTTGTCCGACCAATTCTTTCTTTCTTGAAACGGACAAGTCTCCATTTATGGTGAAGATTTATAAAGAGTCTCCTACAATTTATTTCCAGGAAGTACTCAGAGCTTCAATTATATCGATCTGAACAGTGGACTTACCTGTACAAACTTGTTTGATCTTCTAGCTGATGCTATGATTTCGGCTGAATCTTCTCTGGGATTTCACAATCTGCCTTTGCTCATCACAGAAACTGGCTGGCCTTCACAGGGTAGTCCTGATGATTCTGCTGCTTCTTTGCAGAATGCTGCCGTTTTCAATCAAAGGTTAATTGAGCATGTGACTGGGAATTCAATAAAGGGCACCCCTTTGCTCAACGTATATTCTCTCTGTATTTGATGAAGATCAGAAGAATGGTCCACCTACTGAGAGGCATTGGGACGTTTTGTATGCAAATGGCACGAGAAAATACAATCTGAATTCCCCTTATCATCGAAGTTCTGTACAGAAAGAATTACGAGGAAATCAGTGAAACACAGCAGTGAAAGAAAAAAAAAAGGTTCGGTCTCCATGTGACTAAGTGAAGCTGATAGTAATATACTATCAGACATATATGAAAGTTTTTTCTTACTATTCTGTTTTGTAACGAGAGATGGTCCTTTCAGTGGTAAAGCCACTTTTTTCATAAGACAAAGGTGTTGAAGTGAAGATCACATGGACAAAATATAAAGGTGGCCATGTGAATGAACAATAGTGTTCTTGAAACCTATGAATAGGCTCTTATTTGTAATCAAATATAAGCACAAAAAGAGTATTAGAGAGAGAGAAAGAGAGAGAGTGTGAGAGTTTTCTTAAGAATTACTACTTAGAGAGGAAAATTTGTTCTTTCTTTATAAGTAATATTTTCCTGATTTTGTGAGAGAGTTGTTTCTCCTATTACAATAGAGATTAGACAATTGTTATCTCATTGTAATTAGAGAGAATATGTTGTAATCCCTATTTTACAATAGTGAAATCCTCCTATACTTGACGTGGTTTTTTTACCCCAAATTTGTTCGGGGTTTTTTCCACGTAAAATATTTGTATCCATTTTATCTTTATTTTTCTCATTTTATTTTAGTTGTGTGTTTGCTTTGACCTAGTAATTTTTCGTAACAGTGGTATCAGAGCTATTGGTTGAGGGGTGTGAAGCAGATCGTTGTGAACGAGATGTCAACTACAACAAATTTTGATGTTGAGAAGTTTAACGGGAGTAATTTCTCGTTATGGAAAATGAAGATTAAGGCAATTTTGAGGAAAAACAATTGTTTGGCAGTAATTAAAGAAAGGCCCGTAGAGATCACTGACGACAGCAAGTGGAACGAGATGGACGGCATCGCAATTGCTGATATGCACTTAGCACTAGCCGATGGAGTGGTATCTAGTGTGGCGGAAAAGAAGACTGCGAAGGAAATTTGGGATACTCTAACAAGACTATACGAGGCCAAGTCACCACACAATAAGATCTTCTTAAAGATGAGACTTTACACTATTCGAATGACAAAATCCACGTCGGTGACCGACCATATCAACATTTTGAATACTTTATTTTCGCAATTTACATCGATGGGTTACATAATAAAGACATCTGAACGTGCGGAGCTTCTACTACAAAGTCTACATGACTCGTATGATCAACTCATCATCAACTTGACGAACAACATCCTCACAGACTATCTAGTCTTTGACGAAATTGCAGCTGCTGTTTTGGAAGAAAAAACCATGTGTAAAAACAAGGAAGATAGACAGGCAGGTTCGCAGCAAGCGGAAGCTTTGACGATGACGAAAAGAAGATCAACGGAACGTGGCCCCAGTGGGAGTCAGAATCATGGTAGATCGAAATCAAAAAGTAAGAAGAATTTCAAGTGCTACAACTATGGCAAGAAAGGGCATGTCAAGAAGGATTGTTGGTACATAAAGAAGAGTGGAGTCCCTGAGTCATCAAATGCTCAAGGGAATATGGCAAGTGCCTCAGATGATGGTGAAGTTCTATACAGCGAGTCAACAACGACAGTTGGAGGCAGAAAACAGTTCGCTGACATCTGGTTACTAGACTTAGGAGCAACATGACACATGACATCTCGGAGAGAATGGTTTCACAAATATGAACCAGTCTTAGGAGGTTCTGTACACATGGGTGATGATCATGCTTTGGAGATTGCTGGTATTGGTACTATCAAGATAAAAATGTTTGATGGAACAGTTCGCACTATTCAGGATGTATGACACGTGAAGGGCTTGAGGAAGAATCCATTATCTTTGGGGCAAATAGATAGTCTTGGAGGCAAGACCTATATCGAAAATGGGATCATGAAGATTGTCAAAGATGCACTTGTGGTTATGAAGGCAGAAAAGATCACAACGAATCTATTCATGCTAAAAGGAGAAACATTGAAGGAAGCTGATGCGTGTGTCGCGTCAATCAACAAGGAAGAAGAGTCGACGATGATGTGGCATCTCAAACTAGGTCACATGTTGTAACGAGGTTTGAAGATTCTATCTGACAGAAAGCTGCTTCCAGGGCTCAAATCGGTAAATCTATCTTTTTATGAACATTGTGTTACAAGTAAGCAGCATAGATTGAAGTTTAGCAGATTTGATGCTAGGAGTAAATGCATTCTAGACTTGATTCATTCTGATGTATGGGAGTCACCAAAAATGTCCCTAAGAGGAGCAAAGTACTTTGTGCCTTTCATTGAAGATTACTCCAGGAGATGTTGGGTGTATCCAACCAAGAAGAAGTCAGATGTATTTTCGGTATTCAAAGACTTCAAAGCGCGAATGGAACTTGAATATGGGAAAAAGATCAAGTGCTTAAGGACAGATAATGGAAGAGAGTACACAGACGGTGAGTTTCTTGCTCTTTGTAAGCGAGAATGTGTCAAACGACAGTTCACAGTCACATACACACCTCAGCAAAATGGAGTGGCAGAGCGGATGAATAGAATTCTTACAGAAAGGATGAGAGCTATGTTGAGAACTGCAGGTCAACCCAACTCTTTTTGGGCAGAAGCAGCCAAAATCGCATGTTATGTGATAAATCGGTCGCCATCAATAGCAATTAATTTAAAGACACCGATGGAGATGTGGACTGGTAAGCCAGCAGACTACTCCACTTTACATTCTTTTGGATGTCCTGCGTATGTGATGTACAATGCCCCAAGAAAGAACGAAGTTGAATCCGAAATCTAGGAGGTGTATATTCTTGGGGTATGCTGACGGAGTAAAGGGGTATCACCTGTGGGATCCCACTACCCGCAAGGTTGTTGTCAGCAGGGATGTGATCTTTGCAGAAGATCAACTACTACAAAAAGATGGAGACGATAGCACGTCGAAAGAGGTATCAGAGACTACAACAATACAGGTGGAAAATAATTCGGTACAAGAAACTCCGGTTTCTACTGAAGCAGCACAGAGCACGAGGTACAAGAACCAGTCGAGTTCGAAGCTCCAGAAGCTCGCCGGTCAACTCGTGAGAGAAGGCCGCCAGCTTAGCATTCGGAGTATGTCACTGAGAGCAATGTTGCATACTGTCTTTTAACGGAGGATGGAGAGCCCTCAACTTTCCAAGAAGCTAAAAGTAGCTCAGATGTGTCTTTGTGGATGGCAGCAATGCAGGAAGAAATTGAAGCTCTACACAAGAACAAGACTTGGGAACTGGTACCATTGCCACATGGGAGAAAAGCCATAAGTAACAAATGGGTCTACAAGATCAAGCGGGATAGCAATGATCAAGTGAAACGGTTTCGTGCAAGACTGGTGGTAAAGGGATTCGCTCAGAAAGAAGGTATTGATTTCAATGAGATATTTTTCCCGGTGGTTCTGCTTACAACAATCAGAGTAGTCCTGGCTATGTGTGCTACGTTTGACTTACATCTGGAACAGTTGGATGTGAAAACTGCATTTCTTCATGGAGAACTTGAAGAAGAAATCTATATGCTCCAACCAGAAGGTTTTGCTGAAACAAGAAAAGAGAACTTGGTTTACAGGTTGAACAAATCTCTATACGATCTCAAACAGGCGTCGAGGTGTTGGTACAAGAGATTTGATTCCTTCATTATTAGCCTTGGATACAACAGACTCAGTTCAGACCATTGTACGTACTTCAAAAGGTTTGATGGTGATAATGATTTTATTATTTTGTTGTTGCATGTGGATGACATGCTTGTAGCAGGCCCCAACAGAGATCAAATCCAAAAATTGAAGGCACAGTTGGCTAGGGAGTTTGATATGAAGGACTTGGGACCAGCAAACAAGATTCTAGGGATGCAGATTCACCGAGACAGAAATAACAGGAAGATTTGGCTTTCCCATATGAACTATTTCAACAAGATCTTGCGATGCTTCAACATACAAGATAGTAACCCAATTTCTACCCCACTTCCTATTAATTTCAAGTTATCCTCAAGTATGTGTCCTAACAATGAAAGAGAGAGGAGGGAGATGTCTCGAGTACCGTATGCATCAGCAGTGGGAAGTTTAATGTTCGTTATGGTTTGTACAAGACCAGACATTGCACAAGCAGTGGGAGTGGTTAGTCGATTTATGGCGAATCCTGGTGGAGAGCATTGGAATACTGTGAAGAGGGTTCTGAGATACATCAGAGGAACCTCAGATGCTGCATTATGTTACGGAGGATTAGATTTTACTGTCAGAAGCTATATTGATTTAGATTTTGCAGGGGATCTCAATAAAAGCAAGTCTACTACAGGTTATGTGTTTACACTTGCAGGAGGAGCTGTAAGCTGGGTTTCTAAACTGCAGACGGTTGTGGCTCTATCTACAATGGAAGCAAAATACATGGCGGCTACATAAGCTTGCAAGGAAGCAGTTTGGGTACAAAGGTTAATGGAAGAGCTTAGGCATAAACAGAAGAAGATTGTTCTGTTTTGTGACAGTTAGAGTGCCTTGCATATTGCAAGGAATCCAGCTTTTCATTCACGGACAAAGCACATAAGGGTTCAGTATCACTTCGTTCGATAAGTAGTGGAAGAAGGTAGTGTGGATATGCATAAGATTCACACCGACGAGAACCTAACAGATGTTATGACCAAGCCGATCAACACTGACAAGTTTAAATGGTATAGATCCTCATGTGGTCTAGCGGAAACGTAAGCAAGCATGGATTTGGCAAGTGAGGAAGGATGGAAGGATTACGAAAGTGACTTTAAGTGGGAGAATGTAATGAGAGATGGCCCTTTTAGTGGTAAAGCCACTTTCTCCACAAGACAAAGGTGTTAAAGTGAAGACTACATGGACAAAATACAAAGGTGGTCATGTGAATGAACAATAGTGTTCTTGAAGCCTATAAATAGGCTCTCATTTGTAATCAAATATAAACACCAAGAAGAGTATTAGAGAGAGTGTGAGAGTTTTCTTGAGAGTTACTACTTAGAGAAGAAAATTTGTTCCTTTTTTATAAGTAATATCTTCCTGATTTTGTGAGAGAGTTGTTTCTTCTATTACAATAGAGATTAGACAACTGTTATCTCATTGTAATTAGAGAAAAGATGTTGTAATCCCTATTTTACAATAGTGAAATCCTCCTACACTTGTCCGTTGTTTTTTTACTCCAAATTTGTTCGAAGGTTTTTTCACATAAAATATTTGTGTCAATTTTATCTTTATTTTTCTCATTTCACTTTAGTTGTGTGTTAGCTTCGACTTGATAATTTTTCCTAACATGTTTCAAGATTAATTGAAAGTTTTTAAGTACCCAAAACAAAATATACTTATTTTATGTATGAAGAACCACATAAATTTGATTTTTCTCTATCTGATATACTTTGTGTAAGGACGCTAAAGATTTGATTGTTTTTTATTCCTGATGGAAATAGTTCAGGCCTACTTTTATGAACTTCTTTTCTTTTGAAACGATTGTCTTGACTCTAGAATTTAATTGTGGCTGTTGTTTGGATACAATTGATAGGGTAGAAAATTGGGAGGAAGAACAACGGAGAGAAAAGAAAAGTAAGTTGTAGAGCATTTTTTTACTGTCTCGTAGAAAGAGTAGTAAGAGAAAAGAAAATGGAACAATTAATTTTTTTCTTCATAATTTTTCAAAGTTAGATGATTGCAAAATGGAAGTTAAAATAAGTTATTATTTTCTTTCTTTCTCTTATTTTTTCATAATTTTACCTGACATATAATAAAATATATTAATTTTCTTATCTTTTCATTATCTTTATTTTTTTCCTTTTTTTTCTTTTTGTTCTCACTTTTTTTCTCAGTCAATCAAACCTTTAGTATTCAACTCAAATAGTTGATTTTAGTTGTTGCAGAATTGGTAACCACAATTTTTTCTTTTCCTCCATTGGGTTACTCTACATTTTGAAATCAAAATTCTGTTTGGCTTTGACTGTGTATATTACATTGGAAGCACTCTCCCTTATTTATGATTTGCCTTTTTTGGTAGGTCTCTATTACTTTTAAAATAAACGAATCAAAAATTAGAATACTCGAAATGAAATGTCGGAGTACATTAGTAAAACAAAGGTTAACTAAGTAATTTACTTCACTAAATTTATGCTTAAAAATACTGTAGTGAGGGAGAAAAGATAATGTAACGAATTTAAATGATATCTTGGTGTGATTTATTTTGATGATTCATTTTTGTGGTGCATATAGCAGTGCTCGGTCTGTTGAGGGTACACCATACTTTAAGGCCATTGATATCTGATTTGAGAATTTTTGGAGGGTACCTTTGGCTTTGGATGGCCCTTTGAAACTAAATGGTTTCTTCTGTGTAATTTGCAAGGTATACACTAAAAAACTCGTAAAGGTTTTTCTTCAAGGACAAAGCATGAGACTAATGCATGGTTCAGCCTATAGAATATCTCTAGTAGTCCAGCCACAAAAAGATCAACCCTCGTGCTTGGGCTTAATTCCAAAACTCCAACTACCTACCATAATATTAATATATATGTTTCTTAATCATAATTACCAAAAACTAGAATGTTAAATATATTTATAAAAATAATTTAAATAAAGTTGCATGTGGATGACATGCTTGTAGCAGGCCCCAACAGAGATCAAATCCAAAAATTGAAGGCACAGTTGGCTAGGGAGTTTGATATGAAGGACTTGGGACCAGCAAACAAGATTCTAGGGATGCAGATTCACCGAGACAGAAATAACAGGAAGATTTGGCTTTCCCATATGAACTATTTCAACAAGATCTTGCGATGCTTCAACATACAAGATAGTAACCCAATTTCTACCCCACTTCCTATTAATTTCAAGTTATCCTCAAGTATGTGTCCTAACAATGAAAGAGAGAGGAGGGAGATGTCTCGAGTACCGTATGCATCAGCAGTGGGAAGTTTAATGTTCGTTATGGTTTGTACAAGACCAGACATTGCACAAGCAGTGGGAGTGGTTAGTCGATTTATGGCGAATCCTGGTGGAGAGCATTGGAATACTGTGAAGAGGGTTCTGAGATACATCAGAGGAACCTCAGATGCTGCATTATGTTACGGAGGATTAGATTTTACTGTCAGAAGCTATATTGATTTAGATTTTGCAGGGGATCTCAATAAAAGCAAGTCTACTACAGGTTATGTGTTTACACTTGCAGGAGGAGCTGTAAGCTGGGTTTCTAAACTGCAGACGGTTGTGGCTCTATCTACAATGGAAGCAAAATACATGGCGGCTACATAAGCTTGCAAGGAAGCAGTTTGGGTACAAAGGTTAATGGAAGAGCTTAGGCATAAACAGAAGAAGATTGTTCTGTTTTGTGACAGTTAGAGTGCCTTGCATATTGCAAGGAATCCAGCTTTTCATTCACGGACAAAGCACATAAGGGTTCAGTATCACTTCGTTCGATAAGTAGTGGAAGAAGGTAGTGTGGATATGCATAAGATTCACACCGACGAGAACCTAACAGATGTTATGACCAAGCCGATCAACACTGACAAGTTTAAATGGTATAGATCCTCATGTGGTCTAGCGGAAACGTAAGCAAGCATGGATTTGGCAAGTGAGGAAGGATGGAAGGATTACGAAAGTGACTTTAAGTGGGAGAATGTAATGAGAGATGGCCCTTTTAGTGGTAAAGCCACTTTCTCCACAAGACAAAGGTGTTAAAGTGAAGACTACATGGACAAAATACAAAGGTGGTCATGTGAATGAACAATAGTGTTCTTGAAGCCTATAAATAGGCTCTCATTTGTAATCAAATATAAACACCAAGAAGAGTATTAGAGAGAGTGTGAGAGTTTTCTTGAGAGTTACTACTTAGAGAAGAAAATTTGTTCCTTTTTTATAAGTAATATCTTCCTGATTTTGTGAGAGAGTTGTTTCTTCTATTACAATAGAGATTAGACAACTGTTATCTCATTGTAATTAGAGAAAAGATGTTGTAATCCCTATTTTACAATAGTGAAATCCTCCTACACTTGTCCGTTGTTTTTTTACTCCAAATTTGTTCGAAGGTTTTTTCACATAAAATATTTGTGTCAATTTTATCTTTATTTTTCTCATTTCACTTTAGTTGTGTGTTAGCTTCGACTTGATAATTTTTCCTAACATGTTTCAAGATTAATTGAAAGTTTTTAAGTACCCAAAACAAAATATACTTATTTTATGTATGAAGAACCACATAAATTTGATTTTTCTCTATCTGATATACTTTGTGTAAGGACGCTAAAGATTTGATTGTTTTTTATTCCTGATGGAAATAGTTCAGGCCTACTTTTATGAACTTCTTTTCTTTTGAAACGATTGTCTTGACTCTAGAATTTAATTGTGGCTGTTGTTTGGATACAATTGATAGGGTAGAAAATTGGGAGGAAGAACAACGGAGAGAAAAGAAAAGTAAGTTGTAGAGCATTTTTTTACTGTCTCGTAGAAAGAGTAGTAAGAGAAAAGAAAATGGAACAATTAATTTTTTTCTTCATAATTTTTCAAAGTTAGATGATTGCAAAATGGAAGTTAAAATAAGTTATTATTTTCTTTCTTTCTCTTATTTTTTTCATAATTTTACCTGACATATAATAAAATATATTAATTTTCTTATCTTTTCATTATCTTTATTTTTTTCCTTTTTTTTCTTTTTGTTCTCACTTTTTTTCTCAGTCAATCAAACCTTTAGTATTCAACTCAAATAGTTGATTTTAGTTGTTGCAGAATTGGTAACCACAATTTTTTCTTTTCCTCCATTGGGTTACTCTACATTTTGAAATCAAAATTCTGTTTGGCTTTGACTGTGTATATTACATTGGAAGCACTCTCCCTTATTTATGATTTGCCTTTTTTGGTAGGTCTCTATTACTTTTAAAATAAACGAATCAAAAATTAGAATACTCGAAATGAAATGTCGGAGTACATTAGTAAAACAAAGGTTAACTAAGTAATTTACTTCACTAAATTTATGCTTAAAAATACTGTAGTGAGGGAGAAAAGATAATGTAACGAATTTAAATGATATCTTGGTGTGATTTATTTTGATGATTCATTTTTGTGGTGCATATAGCAGTGCTCGGTCTGTTGAGGGTACACCATACTTTAAGGCCATTGATATCTGATTTGAGAATTTTTGGAGGGTACCTTTGGCTTTGGATGGCCCTTTGAAACTAAATGGTTTCTTCTGTGTAATTTGCAAGGTATACACTAAAAAACTCGTAAAGGTTTTTCTTCAAGGACAAAGCATGAGACTAATGCATGGTTCAGCCTATAGAATATCTCTAGTAGTCCAGCCACAAAAAGATCAACCCTCGTGCTTGGGCTTAATTCCAAAACTCCAACTACCTACCATAATATTAATATATATGTTTCTTAATCATAATTACCAAAAACTAGAATGTTAAATATATTTATAAAAATAATTTAAATAAAGCTGTATGAATAATAATAATTAAAAAAATAAAATGAGTTTCGACAAAACAAAAATATACATAAATTTAGGTAATGCTCTTATTCTTTTTTACTTGTGTTTAATTTTTTTTCTTCAAATTTTTAATTAAATGTCTTAAGAAGAATTCAAATCGTTAATTTTAAAATTCCTATGATATAATTCTTGATGTTTACAGTTCACACTCAATAATCATGTTAATTAATCAAACTTCGGTGATGGACCACCACAGCACATGGGTAGGTTTGGGGGATGAAGGTTCTTTCTTTCCCATGATTGTTCAGTAAATTATATGTTCATGTGCAAAGATATGTTAATTTACCAATAAGAAGTTTCTTGCTATATCAGGTTACTCCTACGATTGTGGCCAATAAGAAGTTTCTTGCTAAATCAGGTTACTCTGATCATTGTGGCCAGCTACACATACTCTCTCTCGCTCATTACAATGATCTGCTTCAAGTTGGAATAAAAATTCGAAAATAACCCCAGTCAACAATAATTACTCAGAATTTATGATTTTAACATAATCAACGATTTTTTATTCGATCACTCTTTTTCTCTCGTTACAATGATAAAAAATTAAATTTAAAAATTTTATAAAAAAATTCAAAAATAACCCGAGTCAACAACCATTATTTAGAATTGTCGGTTTTAACATAAACAATAATTTTAGGTATTTTCTTCGAAAGATGACATTTTTTTCTTTGATCAATAAAGATATTGTTTTCTTTATCTCGGTTTCCATTTCAGCCTTTCAATAATTGACATATGACCAAAAAAAAAATTTAAAATCACTTCTGTCACAACCAACCAGCTTTATTGAAATTATCAATAAACTTGTCAAGGAAACATAATTCTTTTTGATAAGTAAAATTATTCTCAATGAAAAGAGTGGTGTGAGAATCAAACTCACGACATATCGCCCCCAAAGCGAGAATCACCAGACACCCATTGTTCTTTGCAGAAAAAAAAAGGATCAAGTAGGAGGAAACATTGATGGTACATTGGCACGGATAGAACTACTCCATCAACAAGCCTAATTTTGTTCAGTCTGTTTGGTTTGGCTTTTCACAAGCATGTTTTTCTCTTTTTTAAGTACTAATTTAACCTTTTCTCTAATTAATGAACTGAGAAAATATAAATAAAAAAAACAATCGACAAAAATATAAATTTACCATGACATTTACGTCTGTACGTAAACAGCCTTTCTTTTTTACTTTACAGAACAGACTCCATTATCGTAGTGCCAATTTCTTTTTGTAAAGAGTGCTTTTTCTACCTCCATGATTGCAGTGTTACTGAGGACATTTTGCAGCCTTTGTTCACATCACTTTTCTATTTTTTTATAATAAAAACGTTGGTAGAGCCTAGTACGTAGTAACACGCAAAGGAGATAATTGCACTGCTCCTTTTGGCGTTTTTCTCTGACTTTGCTGCTTCTGGCATGTGCTATATGCGCAACTTTCAAATAATTTGCTGCTGCCATGTGCCTCCGATTTACACTGGTGTTTACGATAATTGATTGAGACATCATTTCTTCTTAGTTTGAGAAAATCAAAGAACACGAGTCTTTTAAATAAAAAATCCAAAAAATGACTGTTAAGTAAAAGAAAACACTGGCTTTGAGAAAAGCAAGAATAGTCAAATATATATATATCAATTTGCAAGTCTTTGGTGGAAAATGTTGTGTCATTTTGATACTTAAATCCGAAATTCCGAACAACACTCCGTGCACCGAAAGGAATGGGCTCAAAAAGGAAGAGCAAAAGGGCTTGTGGAATTAAAATTACTACGGTAGTACATCATAGAGAAAAGTGATTAGGGTCCACTAAAAAGGCCATCTTCATCGAGAAATTAGGTTCCTTCATAGCACATTATGTATGATGTAGTTCGGTTTTGGATTTGACATTAAAATTAAAATTTTACTTTTAAATCAATTTAAATTCAATATCAGACAACGCCATTATATGCATTCTACTTTGCTAATTAACTCAGAAGGCAATGGAAGGTTTTGCTTGCACTTATTCAAACACGAGTTATAAAATATGAAAAGTTTTGATTGCACCGATTCAATCATTATGTGTTTAAATCAAATTTATATTGTTCTTCATCAAATTTTCTTTTTTATTATAAACAGTTGTAATAGATTTGATCTAAACATATAATGTTTGAATTCAAAAACATACAAAAACTTCTTATCTTTATCACTCTGTGATCCAATCTGATTAAAACTCACTCTAGTTTGGTAACATTTACATTTCAAGTTCTAATATCTTCTACCGTCATCATCATAACCAACAACTAACAAAGGAACATCAATCGTACCGTTTGGTAGTAATTATAAAACTTTTTTCTTCATTTAAAATACCGTCAAAAACTTTTTAAAATGTTTATGAAAAAAAATAAAAAGTGAAAAATAATTTTTAAAAAATTAAATTTATATCAAATATACTACTTTCAAAACTATTTTATCAAACACAACCATTTTTAAGTCCATTATTTTATTCAATACATAACAATTTTTATTTCAATTGTTTGACTAAGATCTGTTTCACATGTTTAAATAAAAAATTGTTTTAAAAACCATTTTGGCAAATATAAATAGAAAGTCCTGCCAAGTTAAACGGTACCAGCCTTAGTTTATACTTTTGATAACCATTTCTTTTCCCTTCACTAACAGACAAGAAATATCGGGGATCCCGGCTTTTCAGTATAGATTTTGGCATTTATCTATGAAAAATGATTTTTATTTTTTATAAATATAAATTAAGTTAAACACTCTAAAAAGAGTTTTTTTTCTTTAAAAAAGAATCAAAAGCTCAATTTATTTTTAATAAACTAACATTTGTTTTAGAAAAACTGTTTTTATAATTATATTACCAAACACAAAACAATTTTTTTTAGTTCATTTCTCAAAATCTATTTCTAAAAACATTTTTTTAAAGGGTTTAAAAAACAATTTCTTAATCATAAATAGAAACAACTGCTAGACCAAAACAGTGATTAAATTCAGTATGATCTCAAATTCCATTACTTATATTAGTTGGCCATGTATAATAATTAGCTTCAACTTCAATACAAAAGCCTCAGATTAATTAATTACATGGTTGGTATAAGCTTTTATTATACGGTGTCCTCTCTTCTCTTCTTTCTCTCATCATACACGCGCCTGAATAAATAGACATGCACAAAAGGAATAGAAAATCAACCAAACCCATCAACCCATTTGCTTTCAAAGCCCATGAGTTGAAGCCGCCATGTGTATTTCTTGCTATGTTTAGCCGAAAATACGTCACCTTAAAACACCCAACACGGCTGAGACAATAACAGAAGGGATGGGTATATTTTAAAGGGAAATAAATCTGTTTTTACAGTAAATTTTTAAAAATAAAACTTTCAGTAATTTTTTTATGTTAACAAATATTATGATAACAGATTTATGGCTCATAAAAAAAAAAAAAAGGGCACCTTAAAAAAACCTTTGTGGTTGTTGATTATGAAGGAATTGAATCCTCAACTCTTCATTGCCCCAATCTTAGCACACGGCAACCTACACCTCAACGAATTTCTTTAATTCTCTGCCTGCCCACCCCTCACACTTATGGTTATAAAAGCTATATTTATGGCCTAACAATAAATATCGGAAAATCAAACTTAAACCGAAACCAAACTAAAAAAATGATTAAAATTATGATTATGAATTATGACAAGTTCAAAATTTTAGCTGCCCGTCATTATTTTTCATGATTTGTATGGTTATCGAATCATGTCTACGCTTAAGCTAAATTAAAGCTAAAATTAGGTAAGAGTACAATACAAAGAAACAATTACTTCAAGAGTCCCACTATAATGCTGAAAAGATTTTTTTTCCGAATGTCATCATAATATGAAATTTCGTAATTAGTTAATTAAATTTCGTAACCTATATATCAAATTTTATAATTGAATGTAATCATAATATGAAATTTCATAACTAAATAATTAAATTTCGTATATATCAAATTTTATAACCAAGTCTTCATTTTTCGTAATTACATATTTTTGATAAGATAATCATGAGATAAATTACGCGGATCCATACAATCACAAAATCATTTTCAATGAATTTTATCTCTCTAAAATTTGAATTCCATAGAGAATATTTCTCAAAAAATCATTTTCCCTATCTAAACTTAAGAATCTTTTTCTCTATCTAAACTCATCAGTACGTCTCTCTCGTGTTAATTACGAAGTATGAGATCAAAATTAAGATATTGGATAATATTTTTTAATTTAGGAAAAATGATATGTGTTATGAAATATGATGTTTAAATTACGAAAAATATTTAGATTATGAAAATTGAGGTATAGGTTACAAAATATGAATGATCGGTTATGAAATTTGATTACAAAAAAAAATGAAGGTTAAATTTAAGAAAAATATTAAATTTACGAAAATTAAGGCACAATGTACGAAATATGAGGTTTCGTTACGAAATTTAATATAATATTTTTTGTTATGAAAAATAATACGTAAGTTACGAAATATAAAGGTTAAGTTATGAAAAAAAATATTTAGATTACGAAGATTAAGGCATGGGTTATAAAATACGAAGACTTAAATCACGAAATTTGATAGTATTTTTTAGGTTACAAAAATTAAAGCACGGGTTACAAAATATGAAGACTTAGTTACGAAATTTGATAGTATTTTTTAGGTTATGAAAAATGATATTAATTTGTGAAATATGAAGATTAAGTTACGAAAAATATTTAGATTGCGAAAATTAAAGTACGGGTTACAAAATATGAAGACTTAGTTACGAAATTTGATCATATTTTTTAGGTTACATAAAATGATACTCAAATTACAAAATATGAAAGTTAAATTAAAAGAATAAGTTACGAAAAATAATGAACGTGTTATGAAATATGAAAGCTTGGTTAAGAAATTTCATATAGTATTTTTTTTGTTACGAAAAATGATACTTAAATTATGAAAAATATTTAAGTTACGGAAACTAATGTATGTGTTACGAAATATGAATGCCTAATTACAAACCTAACTTACGAAATATGAAAGTTAAAATATGAAAAATAATTAGTTTATGAGAATTAAACCACGAGTTATGAAATATGAAAATTTAGTTACGAAATTTGAGTATTTTTTAGGTTATGATAAATGATGCCTATTTTACAAAATATTAAAGTTAAGTTACGAAAAAATATTTATATTACGAAAATTAAAACACAAGTTATGAAATTTGATCGTATTTTTTAGTTACGAAAATGATACATGGATGTATTTTTTAGTTACGAAAATGATACATGGATATGAAATATGAATATTAAGTTACAAAAAAATATTTAAGTTGCAAAAAATATGATGACCCAATAAAAAAATTGTATTCTTTATGTTTCATATTTTTAGTCTAACTTTTTGTTTGTATAAAATTTAATGTAAATGTTTTTTTTTGTCCAAAACACTTTTCAAAGTTAAAATTGAGTTAAATATTTATGAGCCTTACAAGAATTATGCGTGATATAGAAAAGAGATATTAAAGGTATACTTGTAAAGCTATTGATTTTTACGAAAATGATACATGGATACGAAATATGAATATTAAGTTACAAAAAATATTTAAAGTTGCAAAAAATATGATGATCCAATTACAAAATTTGTATTCTTTATGTTTAATATTTTTAGTCTAACTTTTTGTTTGTATTAAATTTAATGCAAATGTTATTTTGTCCAAAACACTTTTCAAAGTTAAAATTGAGTTAAATATTTACGAATCCTATAAGAATTATAGGTGATATAAAAAAGAGATATTAAAAGTAAACTTGTAAAACTATTGATTTTTATATCTTATTTAAAAAAAAAATAGACAAACAATATAGAACATGGATGGAAGAAATAATATTTTTAAAGTTACGAAAAATAAAAAAAGGGTTACAAAATACGAAAATCTAGTTACGAAAAATATTTAGATTACAAAAATTAAGACATGAGAAGAACTGACGCAATTTTATAATTTTTTTTAAGTCATGAAAAATGATATATAAATTACGAAATATAAATATTAAGTTAAAAAAATATATTACTAAAATACAAAATTACAAAATATGAAAACTTTCGTTGCGAAATTTGAAAGATATTTTAACAAGAACAAAACAAATTATCTAGCCAAATTATATAATTTTATTACAGAGAAGCATAGTAAAGAAAATTCAAGTGACACAACATGTGTTTTCCACGTACATAAAAGGTTACATTTTTCCGCCATGAATTACTACAAGTAATTGCATTATTACTGTGTGTAAATTGGAATAACTAATACATCCTTTGAACAACAAGGTAAAAACTATTCGGTAACTTATATTTAGCCATATTATTACCCCTTGTAATTAGGGTAATAAATTTAGACTACTGGAATTAGATGATACAACAACAGAACACGTGAGAACCGTGTAAACAACAATATCCTAAGTCAAGGAAAAAAGCTGCTACTATCCCTCTGATTTTTCAGATTTCATTTTGAATCCAAGAAAGATTTTACCTTATCTTGTCCCCAATTTTCTTTTAAAAAAATAAAAATAGAGCAGAGAAAGAGATTTTCCCCAAAAAGGCAAACTCACGCGCACCCACCAGGAGCAAACCCGATCCGCGAACCAGCCAAGTCATACACAACCCGGAACCCCTGTTGTTGTATATTCCCGATTATCGACAACCCGCTCATGGTACCCGCGAACGCAAAGCAAAACGTGCCGCTACTGTCCACTGGAATCAGATAATTCGTCGCTGGCAAAGACACGTCAGCTCCCCGGAAATGCAGCACCACCGTGGGAACCTTAACCTCTGTCTTCCCCGACAGATCGAAACACGTATCGAAAAGCGAGAACTCGGACGACTGCTTCAAGTTGGAAGCCCCGGCCCGGAAAGCGTCTCTCATCGCTATGTAAGCCGATCGGGTCAACCGGGTCACCGACGTGCCTGAGTCGATGATGACCCCTCCGTTACCGATCTGATCGAGCTTGAACAAGGACGCGGTGATTCCAGGGACACGGGCCCCACCGATGCTGATACCGAGGAGTTCGACGTAGTAAAACGTATCTAGCTTAGGGTTAACCAACAGAGGAGTGAACCGGGCAGTTCGCGAGACGGCTCCGTCACCGAAAACCATGGAAGACGGTTTAGAGGAAGCGGATCGGTCAACTAAACAGTAAGAGAACTTCCGGTTGAACCGGCGTCCGGTCTGCGAGGGGAAGGATAGTTTCCCACGGCCCAGCCCTAACAACCCCGCGGCGCCGACGAATAGGCCCTCATTGTCGTGGCCGCAACCGATCGCTACGCGTCCCACACGAGTGCCGCGAAACGTCAGCGTTTCAGTGGCGAAATCTCCGACTGTGAATGAGCCGTCGCCGTAGGAGACCTGGTAGAGGCACATCTTGCGCTGGTTGCAGCCAGGGTAATCAAGGCGCTGACATAAAGGGGACCCACAGGAGACCCCGGCAAAAGACTGGGATTTTTTCGGGTCGAATACCGGGTCGGCCTGTGAGTAGCATTTCTTGCAAGGGGCACACTGGAGCCAAACAACATCGCTACCAGTGTCGAGGACCATGTACACGTACTTGGGAGGTGTGCCCACGCCCAGGCGCGTGAAGTACTCGCCACTGCCCTGTGCCAGCCCGGAAATCACGGAGCTGCTGAACCCAGCGCCGACCCCGCGGGGAGCGTGGGTGGAGTTGCGACTAGGCCCACGGGCGGCGGCGGCTGCTAGAGAGGTTAAGGTTTTGACGCGGAGGGAGTCTCGATGGAGGCGGAGGTTGAAAAGGTGCTGTGGGGTCTTGTTGAGGGAGAGAGCATCTAAGTGGTGCAACTGTACGGTTAGTGGGGTTGTGGTATCGGGTTCGGTGGTTATGTACTGGGGTTCGGATTCGGGCCAAGAGAGAGTGGGGGAGGAAGGGAGAGGGTTGAGGACTAGGGTTTGGTACCGGAGAGGAGAAGGGGAGGAGGGGAAAGAGAGGAGAAGAATGGTGAAGGAAAAGAGGAGGGCATTTCTTTCCTTTCCTTCCATTGAAGACAAACAGAGAGAGAAAGTGAGGGAGAGAGCTGAGTGTGTACAGAGGTGAGAGAGTATAAATAATTGAGGAGTTGAGTGGGAAAAAGGCGGGTCTCAGCACAGTGAAGTTATCATTTTCTTAAAATTAATTCTGGTGAAGATATTACTATACTATATTTACTAATCCTGCTACTATGGTCTTATGCTACGAATACCCCATTTTCTTGATAACCCATTTTCTTGATTTAAGTTTATCCTTTTCTATTTTTAGGTTCAATTTATCCCCAACCTTTCATTTTAATATTTATAATGCTCTAATAGTTATTTATAATATGTTCAGATATAAATAAAAATTAAAGAGCTCACGTGAGAGTTATCATAAAATCGAAAAATTTATTAATAATCACAAAAAATTAAATAGTAATTATATTAAAAATTTTAAATATTAAAATTGTTACTCAATTTTTTTTATATTTACTAATAAATCTTCTCAATTTTCACTTAATCAAATCCATAATATCAACACTAAAAATCAAAACTCCTAATTGTTTGTGCATTGTGATGACTTTTTTTTTTTTAAGCATGTTGATGGAACAAAAAAAAAATAAACAATTACTATGATTGAAATCTCTGAGTTTTTTTCACCCAAAAACTAAACTATGATCTCAATCACAGAGAAAAAAAGTAAATAATACTTATCATGTTGGTCCATATTCACGAATCAAATCTAAAACATCATCCTAAAAATCCTAAAAAAACACCATGTGATCAGTTTCAATGATCCCAAACACGTTCATCCATCTAAACAATGATGTCTTTGTTTGACTTCCATAAAATGACATTCCCATGTTCTTGTTAATGATAGGTTACCAAAAGTATAAACAAAGTAAGATATTGGTGGGAGTTTTAAGTTTCATGGACGTTGAGCTTCTTGCAATGGTAATATTTCCTCGTGACTCATGCTTATGCTTTCCTTTATGCCTATCTTGTATTCTCCCCCATCGTATGTCTTTTCCTTTTACCCTTACTTCTTTCTTAAAAAGAGAAGAAACAATTTGCTATGGTGGACTTTCAAGCGGATAATTTAAGTACTGATTAGCTTAGCAGTAATTTCAGTTTAGGTTAAACTAAATTCACGAAAAATAAGTGTTTCAACTGTAAACTTAACATCAAAAGAAACATTCAGTGTCAAAAGTTATTTTATTTTTGTAAATATAATTTATTATGGAAACAAACTTATCTCCCGCGAATTTAGCACCACCTTTCTAATTTATAGTTTATAAAAAAAAAAATTAAAAATTGATAAGAACAAATATTTGGGTTTTGAAAAAAAAAATACAATCTCAATCATTTATATATTTATGGATTCTACATAATATATAAATTTATAAACTCCACTTAATACATTAAAGACCGAGATTGCATCAAGTTATCAAAAGATGAAAAAAGTAAAGGTAGAATCCAAATACTAAATATTCAATACAACTATCATAACAATGACATGTTATTATCACCTACTAAAGTTACATCCATCATTTAATTTGAATTTCTTAACAATATTGAATGCTTTATAAAAATATAGTATGAATGCAATTATGTTATATAGTTATCATTGTTGTATTGATCGAATTTATAATGTACTTTTATCTTATTTTTTTATGGCTGGTAGATTCGAAAGTGGAATTACCATGATCTAAGTGAAATATATTTTTGACCAAGTGAAAATAGGATGGTCAAGAAAAATAAAATTTTGGAAGAAATTGTCTATTTTCGAATGTTATAGCTCACATTTTTTGTGCATTTTCGCTAAAATAGTTATGATGGCAATTTCTTTTGAAAATCTGCCACGAATTAGGTTTCAAAAAGTTACATCAAAACTAATAAGATCATTTCCCAAAAGGAAGTCTTGAAGGCCAAATTATACGTTCCAGAAGTTTTACCCATCTTAATCGAATTCGCTTCCTCTTTCTAACAACTTGTAATGCATTTTTATCCTATTTTTTGAAGGCTAGTGACCTCGAAATTAGAACTTAACATGATCTAAGTGAAATACATTTTGTTTGAAGAGAAAAATGGTTTGTCAAGAAAAATCAAATTTTTGAAGAAACTAATCGTTTTCGAAGGTATAGCTCACGTTTTATTGTGTAGTTTCACAAAAATATTAACAAATGTCATTTCCTTTGAATTTTTTTTCATGAACTAGGTTTTAAAAAGTTACATAAAAAACAAAATATTCATTTCCCAAAATGGAGCCTTGAAAGCCAAATTATACCCTCCAGAAGTTTGCTCGTGTTAATCGAATTCTCTCCCTCTTTCCTACAATTTGTAATGCACTTTTATTCTTTTTTTATCGCTGGTGATCTTGAAAGTAGAATTTAACATGATCTAAGTAAAATAAACTTTGATTCAAGAGAAAAATGAGATGGTAAATAAAAATTAAATTTTGGAAGAAACGGACCATTTTCGAAGGTTATATAGCTCATGTTTTTTTTTTTTTTTTTTTTTTTGTAGTTTCGCTAAAATAGTTTCAATGGTTATTTCCTTTGAAAATTCTCCACAAACTAGTTTCAAAAATTTATTTCAAAACCAAAGGATCGTTTCCCAAAACAGAGCTCTAAAGGTCAAATTATATCCTCAAAAAGTTTTGCTCCTATTAATTGAATTCTCAACCTCTTTCCTACAATTTGTAATGGTTTTTATCCAATTTTTTTTTTGGTTGGTAATCTCAAAAGTGGAATTTATAATGATCTGAGCTAAATACGCTTTAGTCCAAGTGAAAAATGGAATGGTCAAGAAAAATAAAATTATAGAAGAAACTGGTCATTTTCGAAAGTTATAGCCCACATTTTTTGTGCATTTTCCCTTAAACAGTTATTAAGGTCATTTCCTTTGAAAATTTTCCATGAACTAGGTTTCAAAAAGTTGTTAGATTATAATCTTGATACTATTACACAAATAATCAATGATACAGCCAAGATCTTTTCATATTAAACTTGTCAAGAATTCATATTTATATATATTGAGAAAATGAATTAGAAACGAACCGGAATCCATTGCAAGCAAGCCTCATTAAGTTGATCTTCTAAGACTACATGGAGAACCACCTTTGGTATGGGAACCAATCAACTGAATGTTAGAGGGGAGGGAGAAGAACTGTCTGTTTCAATAAAATTTAACACACACTAAACACCCTCCCCTGATGTCTATTTATATCTCTGTGCATTAGGGACCATAACCCTAATAGTTACCTCACACATGTGTATTGGGTCTTTGGCCCATTAACAAAGACCCATACCATATCGGGTTTCTACATATAAGGTGGCTCATACTAAAGAACCTTGATACTTTGGAGACCCATAAAAATTATATCACTTCATTGGGTCCTTTATTAGATAACGGGTCTACATGTACAATGTTATAACATATCTGAACCCAAAATTCCAACAATCTCTCACTTGGGTTACATATGTTATCCTTTATATTGTACATGAAGATAACCTTAATTGAGCTCATTTGTGCTATCTAAACCAAAATATCCAACAACAATCTGGTCCATTAACCATATCAATGTAGGATCAAAGCGGCCTTTATCACATTTATCGTAACAAGACCCATCAATGGTCACAACACTAAGACAATTAACGACATAGATCTAGTATGGATGTGTAGCATGAAAATTACATGAAACGTGATCTTAAACATGTTAATTTTCAACTGGTTCTCCATATGACTCAAAAGAATCATATGAAATACTTTCAAACATTAAATGCAAAACTGCAATGAAAGTCATCATAGAGTAATCAACATAACCATGTCAATTAAGCAAAAGTAAAAGGCCAAATACAAACTCCCACTATACGGGCATATGGTCCAAAAGAACAACACCCATGTGAATAACATGCTCATGAAACACTATGGGTGGCAAAACCCTTAGTAAGCGGATTTGCAATCATAGAGTTTGTATTGATATGCTCAATTGACACTTGAGAATTCTGAACTCTCTCTTTGACAACCAGAAACTTGATATCAATATGCTGTGACCTCGACGAGCTTCAGTTGTTCTTGGAATACAACTCAGCAGCCTTATTATCACAATAAATCGTTAATGGTCTATCAATACCATCAACCGTGCGCAGCCAAGTGATAAAATTACGCAGCCGTATTCCCTGATTTGATGCCTCATGGCAAGCTATGAACTCTGCCTCCATGGTGGAAGTAGCTACGAGTGACTATTTCACACTCTTCCATGATATAGCTCCTCCAGCTAACATAAAGACATAGCCAGAAGTGGATCTCCTACTATCGAGACACCCAGTAAAATCGAAGTCTGAATACCCAACGATCTCCAAAAGATCCGATCTCTGATATGTGAGCATATAATCCTTCGCTCTTTGTAGATATCTCATAACTTGTTTAGCTGCTTTCCAATGATCCACGTCTAGGTTACTCAAATATCTGCCTAGCATTCCAACAATGTACGTGATGTCTGGTCGCATACATACTTGTGCATACATAAGACTTCTAACAGCCGAAGTATATGGACATTTCTCCATTTCCTTCTTCTCAAGTTCATTTTTCGGACATTGGAGCAAACTAAACTTATCACTTTTTGCCACGGGTGTGTTTCCTGGTGCACAACCACTCATGCCAAATCTACTTAGCACTTTATCAATATAGGCCTTCTGTGACAGTCCAAGTATACCTCTAGAACGATCTCTATGGATCTGTATACCCAAAACAAAGGATGCATCACCAAGATTTTTTATTTCAAATTTACTTGATAGAAATCTCTTGGTTTCATGCAATGGGCCTATATCGCTCTTTGCCAGTAGAATGTCGTCTGCATATAGCACCAGGATAATAAATTTTCTTCCACTGAACTTGAGATATATGCATTGATCAATGGTGTTTTCCTTAAATCCAAAGAATGTAATCACCTAATCAAATTTCCGATACCATTACCGGGATGCCTGTTTTAAGCCATAAATGGACTTCTTAAGCTTGCATACAAGATACTTTGAATCTTTGGACTCAAAGTTCTCCGATTGCACCATGTATATTGTTTCTTCAATGTTTCCATTGAGAAACGCTGTTTTAACGTCCATTTGATGTAGCTCCAAATCGTAGTGAGCTACAAGTGCTATAATGATTCTAAAGGAATCTTTCATCGAAACCGACGAAAAAGTCTCTTTATAATCAATGCCTTCCTTTTGAGTGAAACCTTTGGCGACTAGGTGGGCCTTATACCTTTCAATGTTACCTTTCGAATCCCGTTTGGTTTTAAATATCCATTTGCAACCAATCGGTTTCGTACCTTTGGGCAACTCTACTAAGTCCCAAACACCGTTGTCATCCATTGATTTCATCTCATCCTTCATGGCTTCAATCCACTTTTCAGAATTAGGACATTGTGTGACTTGACTAAAAGAATTCGGATCATCTTTCAGACCCATATCAAACTCATATTCCTGGAGATACACGACATAATCAATTGAAATCGCGTTTCTCCTTTCTCTAGTGGATCTCCTTAATGGCACTTCCACTTGAGGTTGTTAAGGTACCTCTTGATGAACCTCAGGCGGTTCCTGATTTTGAGCAGGCGGCAATTTAGGTTCGTCATCAATGCATTGGATCTTTGGATTTGCATTTTGAATAACATCAGGTATGGATACCTGAACGTTTTCAGTTGCAACAACAGGAATGTAAACATATTCCTCCTCAAAATTGACTTGCCTGAGTTGGTCTCTCCCACTTAACTCAACATCCTCAATGAACTTGGCATTTCTCGTTTCGAAAAAGCATCTATTAGAGGAATCATAAAATTTGAAACCCCTTGATCTTTCAGAGTGTCCAATAAAATAGCAATTAACGGTCCTTGAGTCTAGCTTCTTCTCATTTGGCTTATAAGGCCGAGCCTCAGCTGGACAGCCCTAAACATGCAAATGCCTAATGCTAGGCTTTTTGCCTGTCCATAACTCGTATAGGGTTTTAGCTACTGCTTTACTTGGAACTTTGTTCAGGACATAAACTGCAGTCTTGATGGCTTCACTCCAAAGCGATTCTGGCAAAGAAGAATGACTAATCATACTTCTTACTATATCTTTTAAGGTTTGGTTTCATCTCTCAGCTACACCATTTTGGCGAAGGGTCCGGGACGTTGTTCACCTGATCTATCATATCTACCGTAGTATTCACCTCCACAGTCAGATTTGACAGCCTTAATTTTCTTGCCTAATTGATTTTCAACTTTGGCTTTGAAATTCTTGAACACATTTATAGATTGAGACTTCTCATGAATTAAATAAAGATAGCCATACCTGGAGTAGTCATCTATGAAAGTGATAAAATATTGTTGTCTATTCCAAGAAACTGTAGGGAATGGACCACAAATATCTGTATGTATCAATTCTAAAACACTATTACTCCTATTAGCACATCTATTTTTAAAATTTGTTTGTTTTCTCTTAATGCACTCAATGCAAACTTCAAAATCTGACAAATCTAAGGGATCAAGAATTCTTTCTGACCCAAGTCTTTGAATCATTTGTTTAGAAATATGTCCTAAACGGTTGTGCCATAACATTAATGAATTCTCATTTGTTAATCTGCACTTAATACCAACATTACTGGTATGCAAGGATTCGTTTTCTTTGAAGACAATCATATTCAGTTTATATAAATTATCAATTAAAGAACCGGTACCAAATAAATTTGAATTCTGAAATAGACTAAACTTTCTATTTCCAAATGAACGAAAAAAACATGATTTGTCCAAACATGAAATAGAAACCAAATTCCATCTAAAAGACGGTACATAAAAAGTCTCATCCAAATCCAAATTACAACCAGATTCCAATTGTAATCTAAATAAACAAACTGCCTCCACAGGAGCTCTTTCGCCATTTCCTACATAGATGAATCTTTCAGCATTAGTTGGCGTTCGGCTTATGCACCACTGCATAGAAACACTTATGTGAGTAGTTGCACTTGTATCTATCCACCAAGTGTTCTTAGGTACTAAGGCCAAATTAACTTCTAAACTTTAACTTCTAAACAAATAAAGTTTAGAAGTTTACCCTTCTTCTCACACCAGGTCACATACTTGGCATATTTTGTGCAGTCTTTCTTCACATGACCAGCTTTGTGGCAAAAAAAAAAAAGTTATACCTTTATCTTGTTTCTATTGTCCCTCGTGGTGTGAATTTCCAAGCCTTGCAGTTTCTTTTTCTTTAATGTTCCTCTTTCTTTTCTTGCTGGAACTGGGGTCCTGATAAGTTGATGCTAAATGAGCACTTTCAACCTTTTCATGATTAAGTCTCTCTTCCTCTTAGACACATTGAGCAATCAGCTCATTCAAAGTCCATTTCTCCTTTTGAGTATTGTAACTTATTTTGAAATAACTGAATTGTGTAGGAAGAGAGATCAAGACTAAGTGCACCAGAATGTCTTCTGGCAATTCCAATTTGAATGTCTTTAGTCTTATCACAAGGTTTGACATCTCCATGATGTTCTATCTTATATTCCCCTTCCCCTTGTACCGCATTGAGACAAGCTTAGTCAAGATGGTGCTTGTCTCGACCTTTTCGTTTGCGGTGAATCGGTTTTCTATTTGAGAGAGGAATTTCTTAGCATCATTTTCATCAGGAATAGAACCCCTAATGGTATCCTGAATCGAGTGCTTCATAATCATTAGACTCATGGGGTTTGTTCGCTCCCACTTTTCATATATAACCTTTTGCTCAGTGGTACTATCGCTGGTCAAAGGTGCGGGGCGATCGACCCTCAATGCATAGTATAATTCCATGCACCCCAGGATGATCATAATATGATCTTGTCGCTTCTTGAAATTCGTGCCATTAAGCACGGGAATGCTGTTGATGTTAGCAGAAATCGATGTTGCTATAAACAAGAACAAAAGCTCACAATTAGCAACTCATATATATGTGAATCAAAACAAAACTGTATACATATACACATGCATGTGGGCCCATAACAAGATACCTAGCACAACATTAATATTTAGTCTTTGGACTGAAATATCAATTTGTAAGTGGTATCTCAAATATAGTTCATGAATATTGACAACCCAACCTGCCAAATAATGTGCATTTCTTTGGACCGACACATTATTCGCATGACAACCTTTATTTGTCACATATTCATAACTATTTTAATCTATTAACAATGCAAAAATAATCTTCCTTTGGGCCGATATTTTTACATATTAATAGCATGTTTACATGTCTTAAAATAAATAAATTTACATATTAGAGATTGTTTTGGCAATATAATACTTCAATTCATTCATCAAAAACATTAAACATAAAATTCGGAACAAAATCCTTAAAAAAAAAAAAAAAAAAATTTGTGCCCTTTATCTTGACCGGCGCCGTGGCGCCAGCAATCTACGAGGGACAGATTGCTGGCGCTGAGAGAATACCAAATTGCTATATTTGCAATTGGCAAGCGGTCAATTTACTATAGAAACCGAATTACAATAGAAAGTAAACAAATGTTTAGGAAAAAAAAAACTCCGAATTACAATAGAAAGTAAACAAATGTTTAGGAAAAAAAAAACTCTGAGATCCTAAATCAGCATACAGAGAGTAAATAATTGATCTCTAGCAAAGACCCATTTAGTTGTTGGTACCAACGGAAAAGATTTCAGTAGCAATTTCAAGCAGAGTGAATCAAACCATCAACTGAAACTTCAGATTTAAGTGCAACAAGAATCAACATGGCATAAGATCTAAAACCCACTTCACATTAGTATCAAATCAACCTCTAAATGTTGCTTGATTCTACTTCAAATTTTCTTTTCAAGGAGATAAACATGATGAATCAGATTGCCTTTAAAGAAGAAAAAATCAGAATCAAGCAGAATTAAAGGCATAAACTGAACAAAAAATTGAACCCATCAAGAATCCAAAATGAATAATAAATTCTCATTAATCACACAAAAAAAAGAAGCCAACTACCAGTGATCGGACCACAAAAATAGTTAGCAGATCATAAAGACGAGATTAAAATGCTTACCTACAAGCAAATAAAGAAACCCAGTGCCGTTAAATTTGAGAACAGCAAAGTTTAAATATCGAATCCCACAAAAAGGCAATTCTTTTCTTTTTCGTTTTTCAACTCTTCTATAAAAGTAAGATCTTCGAAAGTCTTGTTTTGCAGGTGAATTGTCACATGCGTATTGTACAGTTAAGTAACGTCTGTTACGCACCAGAGAGTAAAGTAAATTTTTTTTTTTTAAACAAATTTCTGCCCTAAACATGCTTTATGAGAGAAAATTCAAGGAACTCAATTTTAATATGAATCTCAACAATTTAACATGCCTGACTCTGATACCACTTGTTAAATTATAATCTTGATACTATTACACAAATAATCAATGATACAACCAAGATCTTTTCATATTAAACTTGTTAAGAATTCATATTTATATATATTGAGAAGATGAGTTAGAAATAAACTGGAATCCATTGCAAGCAAGCCTCATTGGGTTGATCTTCTAAAACTACAGGGAGAACCATCATTGGTATGAGAACCAATCAACTGAATGTTAGAGGGGAGGGAGAAGAACTGTTTGTTTCAATAAAATTTAACACACACTAAACACCCTCCCCTGATATCTATTTATATCCTTTTGCCTTAGGGACCATAACCCTAATAGTTACCTCACACATGTACATTGGGTCTTTGGCCCATTAACAAAGACCCATACCACATCGGGCTTCTACACATAGGGTGACCCATACTAAAGAACCTTGATACTTTGGAGACCCATAAAAATTATATCACTTAATTGGGTCCTTTATTAGATAACGGGTCTACATGTACAATGTTATAACATATTTGAACCCAAAATTCCAACAAAAGTTACATCAAAACCAAATGATCATTTCCAAAAACGAAGCTTTGAAGGCCAAGCTATACCCTCGAGAAGTTTTGCTTGTGTTAATCGAATTCCCTCCATCTTTCCTACCATTTGTAATGCACTTTTATCCAATTTTTTGATGGCTGGTGATCTCGAAAGTAGAATTTAACATGATCTAAGTGAAATACACTTTTGTCCAAGTGAAAAATGGGATGGTTAAGAAAAATCAAATTTTGGAAGAAACTGGCCATTTTCAAAGGTTATAGAGTAAGTTTTTTTGTGTATTTTCACTAAAATAATTATGATGGTCATTTCCTTTGAAAATGTGCCATGAACTAGGTTTCAAAAAGTTACATCAAAACCAACAAGATCATTTCCCAAAACGAAGCCGTGAAAACAAAATTATACATTCAAGAAGTTTTGCACGTGTTAATCAAATCATCTCCCTCTTTCCGATAGCTTGTATGCATTTTTATCCTTTTTTTTTTAAGATTGGTGACCTCAAATGTGGAATTTAACATGATCTAATTGAAATACATTTTTTTTTTCGAAAAGAAAAATGGGTTAGTTAAGAAAAATCAAATTTTTGAATAAACTGGCCGTTTTCGAAGGTATAGCTCACGTTTTTTGTGTAGTTTCACAAAAATAGTAACAAACATCTTTTCCTTTGAAAATTCATCATGAACTAGGTTTCAAAAAGTTATATAAAAAAAAGTATCATTTCCCAAAACAGAGCACTGAAGGCCAAATTATACATTCTAGAAGTTTGCTTATGTTAATCGAATTCTCTCCCTCTTTCCTACAATTTATAATGCACTTTTGTCCTTTTTTTTTTTTTTTTTTTTATTACTGGTGACCTTGAAAGTGGAATTTTACATGATCTAAGTGAAATACACTTTGGTCCAAGAGAAAAATGAGATGGTAATGAAAAATTAAATTTTGTAAGAAACTAACCATTTTCAAAGTTATATAGCTCACTTTTTTGTGTAGTTTCGCTAAAATAGTTTCAACGGTTATTTCCTTTGAAAATTCTCCACAAACTAGTTTCAAAAATTTATTTCAAAACTAAAATGATCATTTCCCAAAATAGAGCACTAAAGGCTTAATTATACCCTCAAGAAGTTTTGCTCGTGTTAAACGAATTCTCAACCTCTTTACTACAATTTGTAATGGATTTTTATCATATTTTTTTTTTTATGGTTGGTAACCTTGAAAGCGGAATTTATCATGATCTATGCTAAATATGCTTTGGTCCAAGTGAAAAATGGAATGATCAAGAAAAATCAAATTATGGAAGAAACTGATCATTTTCGAAGGTTAGCTCAAATTTTTTTGTGCATTTTCGCTAAAATAGTTATTAAGGTCATTTCTTTTGAAAATTTGCCACGAACTAGGTTTTAAAAATTTACATCAAAAGCAAAATGACCATTTCCCAAAACGGAGCACTGACAGCCAAATTATACCATCCAGAAGTTTTGCTTGTGTTAATCGAATTCCCTAATTCTTTCCTACAATTTGTAATGCATTTTTATCCTATTATTTCATGGCTAGTGACCTCGAAAGTAGAATTTAACATGATCTAAGTGAATTACACTTTTCTCCAAGTGAAGCTGGTGATTTCCGAAGGTTATACGTTTTTTGTGCATTTTCACCAAAATAGTTATGATAGTATTTTCCTTTGAAAAGTTGCCACGAACTAGGTTTCAAAAAGTTAAATAAAATCAAATAGATCATTTCCCAAAACAAAGTCTTGATAGCCAAATTATACCTTCCAAAAGTTTTGCTCGTGTTAAATCAAATTCTCTCCCACTTTCTTACAATTTGTAATGCAATTTTATCCTTTTTTTTTTTTAGCAGGTGACCTCAAAAGTGGAATTAAATATGATCTAAGGGAAATAATCTTTTGTCCAGGTAAGAAATTGGATGGTTAAGAAAAATTAAGTTTTGGAAGAAACTAACTATTTTCAAAGGTATAACTTACTTTTTTGTGCAATTTCGTTAAAATAGTTACAATGGTAATTTCCTTTGAAAATTTTGCACGAAATAGGTTTTAAAATGTTACATCAAATCTAAAAGGATCACTTCCTAAAACGGAGCCGTGAAGGTCAAATTATAACCTCCAGAAGTTTTGCTCGTATTAATCGAATTCTCTCATTCTTTCTTACAATTTATAATCCATTTTTATCATTTTTATGGTTGGTGACCTCGAAAGTAGAATTTAATATGATCTAAGTGAAATATACAATTTTCTAAGTGAAAAATGAGATGGTGAAAAAGAATTAAATTTTGGAAAATATTGGCCATTTCGAAGGTTATAGCTCATGTTTTTTGTGTATTTTCGCTAAAAAAGTTATAATGGTCATTTTCTTTGAAAATTTACCATGAACAAGGTTTGAAAAATTTACGTAAAAACCAAACGGATCATTTCCCAAAACGGAACTGTGATGGCCAAAATTATACCCTCTAAGTTTTTTCGTGTTAAATTGAATTATTTCCCACTTTCCTACAATTTGTAATGCACTTTTATCCTATTTTTTGATGGCTAGTGACCTCGAAATGGAATTTAACATGATCAAAGTAAAATACACTTGGGTCCAATAGAAAAATTGGATGATCAAGAAAATACAAATTTTTGAAGAAATTGACCATTTTCGAAGCGGGCTTTTTTGGGTGTATTTTCGATAAAATAGTTATGATGTTCATTTCATTTGAAAATTGGTCATGAACTAAGTTTCAAAAAGTTATATCAAATTCAAAAGGATCATTTCACAAAATGGAACCCTGAAGGCCAAATTATACCCTTTAAAATATTTGCTCGTGTTAATCAAATTCTCTCCCGCTTTCTTACAATTTGCAACGCACTTTTATTCTTTTTTTTTTTTTTTTATAGTTGCAGACCTTGAAAGCATAATTTAACATGATCTAATTGAAATGCACTGTTTTCCAAGTAAAAATGAGATGGTGAAGAAAAATCAAATTTTAGAAGAAACTGGCCATTTCCCAAGGTAGCTCACATTTTTTGTGCATTTTCGCTAAAATGGTTACAATGGTCATTTTCTTTGAAAATTTGCCATAAACTAGGTTTCAAAAAGTTACATCAAAACCAAATGATCATTTCCCAACACGGAGCCCTGATAACCAAATTATACACTCCATAAGTTTTGCTTATGTTAAATCGAATATTCTCCCTCTTTCTTACAATTTGTAATGCAATTTTATCCTATTTTTTATGAATAGTGATCTTGAAAGTGGAATTTAACATGATCAAAGTGAAATACACTTTGGTCAAAGTGAGAAATGAGATGGTAAAAAAAATCAAATCTTGGAAGAAACTGACCATTTTTGAAACTCATCTTTTTTTTTGGGCATTTTCGCTAAAATAGTTACAATGGTTATTTCATTTGAAAATTTGCCACAAACTAGTTTCAAAAAGTTACATCAAAACCAAATGGATCTTTTCCCCGAATGGAGCCATGAAGACCAAATTATAACCTCCAGAAGTATTGCTCGTGTTAATCGAATTCTCTCATTCTTTCCACAATTTGTAATACCCTTTTATCCTTTTTTTTTTTTATGGTTGGTGACCTCGAAAGTTGAATTTAACACGATCTAAGTGAAATACACTTTAGTCGAAATGAAAAATGGGATGGTCAAGAAAAATAAAATTTTAGAAGAAACTTGCCAATTTCGAAAGTTATATAGCTCACATTTTTTGTGCATTTTTTCTAAAAGAGTTATGATGGTCATTTCATTTGCACATCTGCCACAAACTAGGTTTCAAAAATTTACATCAAGACCAAAAGGATCGTTTGCAAAAACGGAGCACTGAAAGTCAAATTATGCCCTTAAGAAGTGTTGCTCGTATTAATCGAATTCTCTCCCACTTTCCAACAATATGAAATGCACTTTTATCCGTTTTTTTATGGCTGGTGACCTCAAAAGTAGAATATTACATGACCTGAGTTAAACACATTTTTGTCCAAGGGTAAAATGAAATGGTTAAGAAAAATCAAAATTTGGAATAAACTGAATGACCATTTTCAAAGGTAGCTCACGTTTTTTGTGCAGTTTTGCTAAAATAGTTACAATGTTCAATTCCTTTGGAAATTTGTCACGAACTAGGTTTTAAAAAGTTACATCAAAACCAAACAGATCATTTCTCAAAACGGAGCCTTGAAGGGTTAATTATACCCTCCAGAAGTTTTGCTCGTGTTAATAGAGTTCTCTCCCGCTTTCCTACAATCTGTAATGCAGTTTAATCCTAATTTTTATGGTTGGTGACCTCTAAAGTGAAATTTAACATGATCCGAGAGAAATATGCTTTTATCCAAGTGAAAAATAAGATGTTTAAGAAAAATCAAATTTTGGAAGAAACTGGCCATTTTCAAAGGTATAACTCATGTTTTTATGCAATTTCACTAAAATAGTTACAATGGTGATTTCTTTTGAAAATTTTCCTCGAACTAGGTTTTAAAAAGTTACATCAAATCCAAAAAGATCATTTCCCAAAACGAAACCCTGAAGGCCGAATTATACCCATTAGAAGTTTTGCTTGTGTTCGAATTCTCTCACTCTTTCCTACAATTTGTAATGCACTTTCATCCTTCTTCTTTTTTTATTTATTTTTATTTTTATAGTTGGTGACCTCTAAAGTATAATTTAGCTTGATCTAAGTGAAATACACTTTTTTTTTTCAAGTGAAAGATGAGTTGGTCAAGAAAAATCAATTTTTGGAAGAAACTGGCTATTTCTAAAGGTAGCTCACATTTTTTTGTGCATTTTTGCTAAAATAGTTGCGATGATAATTTCTTTTGAAAATTTGACACGAACTTGGTTTCAAAAAGTTACATCAAAACCAAATGATCATTTCCCAAAACGGACCCTTGATAGCCAAATTCTTCGCTCCATAAGTTTTGGTCGTGTTAAATCGAATATTCTCCCTCTTTCTTACAATTTGTAATGCACTTTTATCCTCTCTTTTTTTATGGATAGTGATCTTGAAAGTGGAATTTAAGATGATCAAAGTGAAATACACTTTGCTCCAGGTGAGAAATGAGATGGTAAAAAAATCAAATTTTGGAAGAAACCGACCATTTTCTAAGCTTGTCTTTTTTGTGTATTTTCACTAAAATAGTTATGATGGTTATTTCTTTTGAACATTTTCCTCGAACTAGATTTCAAAAAGTTACATCAAAACCGAACGGATCTTTTCAACGAATGGAGCAATGAAGGCCAAATTATAATCTCCAGAAGTATTGCTCGTGTTAATCGAATTCTCTCATTCTTTCCTACAAATTGTAATGCAATTTTGTCCTTTTTTTATAGCTGGCGACCTCAAAAGTTGAATTTAACATGATCTAAGTGAAATACACTTTAGTTGAAATGAAAAATGAGATGGTCAAGAAAAGTTAAATTTTAAAAGAAACTAGCCAATTTTGAAAGTTATATAGCTCAGGTTTTTGTGTATTTTCTCTAAAAGAGTCATGGTCATTTCATTTGCAAATCTGCCACAAACTAGGTTTCAAAAATTTACATCAAGACCAAATGGATCATTTGCGAAAATGGAGCACCGAAGGTCAAATTATGCCCTTAAGAAGTATTGCTCATGTTAATCGAATTCTCTCCCACTTTTCAATAATTTGAAAGGTACTTTTATCATATTTTTTGGCTGGTGACCTTGAAAGTACAATATTACATGACCTAAGTTAAATACACTTTTGTCCAGGAATAAACTGACCATTTTCGAAGGTAGCTCAAGTTTTTTGTGTAGTTTCGTTAAAATAGTTATGATGGTCAATTCCTTTGGAAATTTGTCACGAACTAGGTTTCAAAAATTTAAATAAAAATAAAACAGATTATTTCCCAAAACGGATCCTTGAAGAGTAAATTATACCCTTCAAAATTTTTGCTCGTGTTAATTGAGTTATCTCCCTCTTTCCTACAATTTGTAATGCAGCTTAATCCTTTTTTTTTTTATGGTTGGTGAGCTCTATAGTGGAATTTAACATGATCCAAGAGAAATATGTTTTTATCAAAGTGAAAAATGGGATGGTTAAGAAAAATCAAATTCTGGAAGAAACTAGCCATTATAACCCACGTTTTTTTGTACAATTTCACTAAAATAGTTACGATGGTCATTTCCTTTGAAATTTTTCCATGAACTAGGTTTCAAAAGGTTACATCAAATCCAAAAGGATCATTTACCAAAATGAAGCCATTGAGGCTAAATTATACCCTTTTAGAAGTTTTGCTCATGTTAATCGAATTTTTTCTCTCTTTTCTATAATTTATAATGCACTTTATCCTAATTTTTTTATAGTTGGTGACATCGAAAGTAGAATTTAACTAGATCTAAGTGAAATACACTTTTTTCCAAGTGAAAATGAGTTGGTCAAGAAAAATCAAAATTTGGAAGAAACTAGTTATTTCCAAAGGTATAGCTCACATTTTCTGTGATTTTCGCTAAAATAGTTGCGATGGCCATTTTCTTTGAAAATTTTTCACAAACTAGGTTTCAAAAAGTCATATCAAAACCAAATGATTATTTCCCAAAACATTACCCTGATAGCCAAACTATATGCTCCAGAATTTTTGTTCGTATCAAATCGAATACTCTCACTCTTTCCTAATATTTGTAATGCAGCTTTATCCTATTCTTTGATGGCTACTGACCTAGAAATTTGATTTTAACATGATCAAAGTGAAATACCCTTTGGTCCAAGTGAAAAATGAGATGGTCAAGAGAAATCAAAATTGGGAAGAAACTAACCATTTTCGAAGTTATCTTTTTTGTACATTTTCGCTAAAATAGTTATGATGGTCATTTAATTTGAAAATTTTCCATGAACTAGGTTTCAAAAAGTTAAATCAAAACAAAATGGATCTTTTCCCCAAATGGAGCCTTAAATGCCAAATTATAATCTCAAAAAGTTTTGCTCGTGTTCATCGAATTCTCTCATTCTTTCTTACAATTTGTAATGCACTTTTATCCTTTTTTTTTATGGTTGGTGAGCTCGAAAGTTGAATTTAAAATAATCTAATTGAAATATACTTTAGTCCAAATGAAAAATGGAATGGTCAAGAAAAATCAAATTTTAGAAGAAACTAGCTAGTTTAAAAGGTTATATAGCTCATGCTTTTTGTGCATTTTTGCTAAAAGAGTTATGATAGTCATTTCATTTGAAAATTTGCCACAAACTAGGATTCAAAATTTTACATAAAGACCAATGGAATCATTTCCAAAAATATAGCACTGAAAGTCAAATTATACCCTCAAAAAGTGTTGCTCGTGTTAATCGAATTCTCTCCCAATTTTCAATAATTTAAAATGCATTTTTATCCTCATTTTTTTTTATGGTTCGTGCCCTCGAAAGTTGAATATTACATTACCTAACTTAAATAAACTTTTTTTTCAAGTATAAAATTAGATGGTCAAGAAAAATCAAATTTTGAAATAAATTTGCCATTTACGAAGGTTATAAGTCACATTTTTTTTTGTGTAGTTTCGCTAAAATAGTCACGATGTTCAATTCTTTTGAAAATTTATTCAAAAAGTTTCATCGAAACCAAACTGATTATTTCCCCAAATGGAGCCCCGATGGACAAATTATACCTCAAGAAGTTTTGTTCATGTTAAATCGATTTTTCTCCCTCTTTCCTACAATTTGTAATGCACTTTTATCCTCTTTTTTTTAAGGTTGGTGACCTCGAAAGTAGAATTTAACATAATCTAAGTGAAATACACTCTGAACCAAATGAAAAATGGGATGGTCAATAAAAATCAAATTTTGGAAGAAACTGGCCATTTTTGAAGGTTATAGCTCCTTTTTTTTTTGTGCAGTTTGGCTAAAATACTTATGATGGTCATTTTTTTTTGAAAATTTGACACAAACTAGGTTTCAAAAAGTTACAACAAAAGCAATAGGATCATTTTCCAAAATGGAACCCCGAAGGACAAATTGTACCATCAAGAAATTTTGCACATGTTAATCGAATTCTCTCATTGTTTCCTACATGTTGTAATGAATTTCTATCTTTTGTATGGCTTGTGACCTCGAAAGTGGAATTTATCATTATCAAAGTGAAATATGCTTCAGTCTAAGTGAAAAATGAGATAGTTAAGAAAAAATAAATTTTGGAAGAAATTGCCAATTTTGAAGGTTGTTTGTGCATTTTCTTTAAAATAGTTATGATGATCATTTCCATTGAAATTCTTCCATGAACTAGGTTTCTGTTAACCCTCATCTAAATTTTAATGATGACAAAACACAAGTCTAAATATATACTAACAGTGCTATCTAAGTGTTTTAAACGACAAAAGCATACAGTCAAGAATCAAGATACAAGAACTCAACTCGAATCAGACACTAAGTCAAGACAGAAGATCTAGTATAGGATTAACGTATTGAAACAAGCTGTAAATCTCACTTGTTCAGGTAACAAGCTTGTCTTATGGCTCCTTTTGAAAAAATATTTTAACAAAACTATTCATTCAAACGTTTATAAGTCAAAAACATCTCAAAGAATGAAAAATTGGGTTGAAGGGCAACGTAGTCCACTGGGTACTTATACCAGAAGACTGGTATATGGGACAGTGCGTCCCTAGTCAACTGGGTGCTTCATACCAGTCAACTAGTACATTGGACAGAATGTCCCCAGTCGACTGGTACACTTGACCCAGTCGACTGGTACTATTCATAGCCTTAAAAGTGAGACTTTTTACTTAACCCAATCGACTGGTAATTCAAAAAATATGACCGTTAAGATGCGAGACTTGAGCATTAAATGCACCAAAACATTCCAAGTCAGTACAAAATGGCCATATTAATTCAAGGCTATATAAAACCCACTCAAAAGAGCATTTGAGGAGAAGAAATTACACATTCAATTCAGTTTTTGCTCATTAATACACAAAAGCTTTGAAATATTTATTGTTGAGCCATTCTTCAAGCGTTACCTTGAAAGAGAGATATTATTCAGTTGTATAAGCATTCATTACTGTCTCTATACAATTTACTTTACAGCAACTCATATTTATTGTAAAGGGATTAGCTTTCGAAAGGAAGAGATTAGCTTCCGAGAGGAAGAGATAAGCTTCCAAGAGGAAAGAACTGTTTGTAAGGTTTGTGCAACACCCATTAAGTTGCAAAACTAAGAGTTTTAGTGGATTACTTCAATGAGGTTCCTTGAAGAGAGTGGATGTAGGGTCGGAACGAATCTGATATTGCCGAACCACTATAAACTGAGTTTACATCTTCTATTCCTTAAACTCTTTTATTTACAGCACATTACTTTTTTACATGCTTGTGGATTTACCTGTTTTTTATAAACTTGCAATTAATTAGAGAAAGTTTTCATAAACCCAATTCACCCCCCTTCTTGGGTTAAAACTTCAGTTTACAATTAGTATCAGAGCCTCGTTCTCAATTTTTCTTTAAATCATTGAGTTGATCTGTGGCATCGAATAGCTATTCTGAGGGACATTCCTACACTAGGCCTCCCTTGTTCAATGGCTCCAACTACAACTATTGGAAAAACATGATGAAAATCTTTGTCGAATGACAAGATTATAATCTATAGAGAGTCATTGAGGAAGGACCTAGAATTCCATCAAAGAAATAACTATGGAGAAATCAATCATACATTGCCTAAACTCAAAACTGAATTCAATGATGAGGATTGCAGAATGATGTCTCTCAATAGTGGAGCCACAAGTATTTTACATTGTGCTTTAGATATATCTGAATATAATAAAATTTTCGCATGTGTTTCGGCTAAGAAAATTTAGGATAAACTGCAAGTTACCTATGAAGGAACTAGTGAGGTTAAAAAATCAAAAATCTATATGCTAGTATCCGAATATGAATCTTTTAAAAATGTCTTCTAACGAAACAATTTCTTAAATGCACTCACATTTCACAACTATTATTAACGGTTTGAAGCTTTTTGGTAGGAACATTGAGGAGTTTGAACTAACAAGAAATCTTAAGATCTCTACCACCTACTAGGAAACCAAAGAAAACGGTCATTCAGGAGGCCAAATATCTCAACAAACTTGATGTCGAAACACTTCTCGGGTCATTATTGACATATTAGATGGAAGAAATGAATCCCTTTGTCAATGATGATGAGAAAAAGAAAAAGGTGATTGCTCTCAAAGACTCTACGAGCAACAAAGAAGAAGAAACGACAGAAGAAGTGGAGAGCAGCGAAGAAGACGGTGAGATAGCTTTAATCACCAAACGGTTTCACAGATTCTTGAAGAAAAGCAAGGACCATACACAAAGGATCCCATCTCAAAAAGGGAACCACTTGTGTGTTATGGATGCTAGAAGCCTAGTCACATCAACACCGATTGTACAGCTTCAAGCAAACCATATAGGAGCTTCAAGAAGAAAGCTATGATTGTAACCACTTGGAGTGATGACGAAGAAGAAGAATCCTTGAATAAAGAGATCAGATACGAGGAAATTGCCAACCTATGTCTTATGGCAATTGATGATGAAAATGAGGTATCGACTTCTCCCTCTTCAAAAAATAACATTGTTAGTAGTAGTGAAGAATTGATAGAAGTCATAAATGAAATGCATGAAGAATTGAAGAAATTCGGTTATAGGAACTCTACTCTTAAGAAAGATGTGTCATCTCTTTCTAAAGAGATGATAAGTCTAAAATAAGAAAAAGACAAACTATCTTCATTGCTTTATGATTCTTCTCAAGATTTTCTTAAAGATGAAAATGAAAACTTAAAGAAGAAGATATCAGAATTAAATGGCACAATATCTAGACTCATACTTGGAAAAGAAAAGCTTGATGAAATGCTATCTTGTCAAAGATTAAGTGGAGGAAAATCCAGGTTAGGATATTCTCCATTAGGCAAGCAAAAATAAAAAAAGAGCTTATTCATGAAAGCATCATGTGTGAATGAAGTCTCTACTTCAAAGACCACTAGCAAGGTCAAAAGCATTCCCTTAATGAATTCTAATAGGTCTAAAAATACTAATTCTAATGCATATACAAGAATGAAACATCCTAGAAATAATCATGCTTATATGTATGCTCATTCAAGAAATGCTTATACACATCCTAGGAGTAACCATCATATGCATCTTAGAAATAACATGTATACTCAAGACTTGCACACTACACAAGCATATCCTAGAAATTACTATCATGGTTATTCTAGAAATAATATGCATACTCATAATAATGCAAGCATATATCTAAGAAATCATCATCATACATTTCCTAGAAATGACATGCATATTCCTCATATTAGAAACATGTATCCTAGAAACTCTTATCCTAAGAACTATAGACATGCACAACTAAGTCATCGTGGAAATTTCAATAATTATTGTCCTAGAATTATGAATTATCAACATATCTATGGAACACCATATGTTGTTAAGAAAGTATGGGTCCCAAAAGGAATTGTATTTTCAAGGACTAATCCCAAAGGACCTAAGAAATTTTAGGTACTTAAAAATGCAATTGTGTATCTTTATGTGATGTAGATATGTCTCCACACCAAGGAAAAAGGTAATTGTTGGTACCTTGATAGTGGATGCTCAAAGTACATGACCGATGATAAAAGTGTATTCAATAAGCTAACTCTAAGAGATGGCAGACTTATCACCATTGGAGACAACACAAAATAAAGATTATCGGGCATGGAAAAGTTGGTAATGATTTCTCAACCATAGAAAATGTATTGCTAGTACAAGGCCTTAAGCCAAATCTACTAAGTATTAGTCAACTATGTGACAAAGGCAACAAAGTCATATTCGAAACCTCTCATTGTCTAGTTATAGACATCAAGAGTAACAAGATCAAGTTTGTTAGCCAAAGACATGAAAATGTCTACATAGTTGATTTAAAATCATCGCATTCCGATAATGAAAAATGTTTTCCCACATTTAGTATGACATAGAAGGCTTGGTTATGTGAACATGAATTTGCTTAAAATCATTTCAAGAAAATATTTACGTCATTAGACTACCCAAAATCAAATTTGAAAAGGATAAAGTATGTGATGCTTGTCAAATAGGAAAACAAACTATAATTTCTTTTAAATCAAAAATTATAGTATCAACTACTAAACCATTGGAACTTTTGCATATGGACTTATTTGGTTCAATAAGTACCATTAGTCTAGGTGGCCATCAATATGCTCTTGTTATTATTGATGACTATTCAAGATATACCTTTATTATCTTTATTGCTTACAAGGATGAAGTTTTCAAATGATTTGAAAACTTTTGCAAAAAGGTTCAAAATGAAAAAGAAATTTGTATTTCAAGCATTAGAAGTGATCATGGAAAAGAATTTGAAAACCACAGTTTTTCAAAATTTTGTGATGAAAATGGAATTGATCACAATTTTTCAGCTCCTAGAACTCCTAAACAAAATGGAGTTGTTGAGAGGAAAAATAGAGTTCTAGAAGAATTTGCAAGAACAATTCTTTATGAAAATAGCTTACCAAAATACTTTTGGGCGGAAGCGGTAAACACTTCTTGCTATATCTTGAATAGAATTTTAATTAGACCTATGCTTAACAAAACTCCATATGAATTATAGAAAGGTAGAAAGCCTTATATCTCTTATTTTCGTACATTTGGTTATAACTACTTCATCTTAAATAACAATAAAACTAACTTGGGCAAATTTGACTCTAAGACCGATGAAGGGATATTTTTAGGATATTCAACCTCTAGTAAGGCTTATAGAGTCTTCAATAAGAGAACTCTAGTAGTAGAAGAATTCGCTCATATAACCCTTGATGAGTCTAACCCAATTAGTAGTAGAGAAGTTTCTTTCAATGATGATGCAGATTTTATTCCAAGAACAGAGGTACCTACTCCCATTGTTGACCCAAAGGAGAGCTCACCTCAAACAAATCAAGAGATGGAAACTCTCAAATTGGACCAACCATCTACAAGTCAACAAGAGGATAGTCTTCCCAAAGATTGGAGGTATGTAAATTATCACCCAATCGATCAAGTGATTGGTGATCCTTCACAAGGGGTAAGAACTCGTTCCTCAATTAGAAATATTTGCAAGTATGTAGCCTATTTGCCTCCAATAGAACCTAAAACATTTGTAGAAATAAGATGGATGAAAATGAAATAGTGACTAGAAACAAGGCTAAACTAGTTGCTAAGGGATATAATCAAGAAGAAGGAATAGACTTTGATGAGACCTATGCTCTCGTAGGAAGATTAGATTTTATTCAAATGTTATTAGCCTTTGCATGCTTTAATAAGTTTAAATTATTTCAAATGGATGTAAAGAGTGCCTTCTTAAATGGCTTTATAGAAGAAGAGGTATACATTGAGCAACCTCTTGGATTTGAGAATTCTAGTCTTCCAAATCATGTCTACAAGCTTTCTAAAGCTCTATATGGGTTGAAGCAAGCTCCAAGATCATGGTATGAAAGACTAAGTAAATTTTTGATTAACAATAATTTTATAAGATGAAAAGTAGACACAACCCTCTTCACAAAAACTAACATAAATGACATTCTACTAGTCCAAATATATGTTGATGATATTATATTTGGTGCTACTAATGAATCTATGTGTAAAGAGTTTGCTAAGTACCTGCAAGGTGAAGTTGAAATAAGCATTATGGGAGAGCTTACCTACTTCTTTAGGCTTCAAATCAAACAAATCAAAGGAGACATCTTCATCAATAAATCAAAATACACTAAGGACCTACTAAAGAGGTTCAGGATAGAAAGCTCAAAGCCACTTGGTACTCCTATGAGCACATCTACAAAACTTGATCTTGATGAAGGAGGTAGGTGTGTAGATACTAAATATTATAGAAGCATGATAGAAGCTTTACTTATTTAACTACAAGTAGACCTGATATAATGTTCAGTGTATGCATGTGTGCTAGATTTCAGGCTAATCCTAAGGAATCGCATGTAGTTGCAGTAAAAAGAATCCTCAGATATCTACAAGGAACTCAAACCCTAGGATTATAGTACTCTAGAGATTCATCTTTTGAGCTTATAGGATATTCAGATGCTGACTTTGCAGGGTGTAGGTTAGATAGAAAAAGCACAAGTGGAATATGCCAATTCTTAGGTGCAATGTTAACCTCTTGGTTTTCCAAGAAACAAAACTCCGTTGCACTATCAACCGCCGAGGCGGAATACGTAGCAGCTGAAAGTTGTTGTACCCAAGTGTTGTGGATGAAACAACAACTAGAAGACTATGGCATGAACTTTAAAAGTATCTCAATATATTGTGATAATACAAGTGCTATCAACTTAACCAAAAACCCTATTCAGCACTCTAGAACCAAACACATAGGAATTAGACATCATTTCTTAAGAGACCATGCTAAAAAAAGTGATATTAGACTAGAATTCATACCTTCAGAAGATCAAATAGCTGACATTCTTACAAAACCTCTAAGTGAAGCTAGTTTCTGCAAAGTTAGACTATTAATAGGATTGTTAGATTATGATAAACTGTATGCTTGATTGCATCATCATTCATCGTTTGCATACTTGACATCTAGTGAATGAGTATTAAACCTTATTTAATATTTCCCTCACTCAAGATGGCATAGATAAACAAATTTTGTAGGTTTTTTTAAGGGTCCAGTCGACTGGTAAGTCTATCCCAGTAGACTGGTAAGTCTCTGCCTAATTTTTCAGTTGACTGGTAAGTTTATATCAGTCGACTAGTAAACCAAGACCTTGTTTGGAGCCATTTTTTTGAAATTCAGTTAACTACCCAGTCGATTGGTATTTCTCTGCCAGTTTATCCAATCAATTAGTGCCTCGATCCGGTCGACTGATATGTTAAAATTTTTCAAAATTGCAATAAACCCAGTCGACTGGTACCCTAACCTAATCGACTGGTATCACGATTCTATAAATATTCTTTTCAGATTTTTCACTTTTTCACGCCAACGTTGCAACCCTAGGCTTTCTCTCTCTAAAAAATCTCATATTTTTTTTATCAAAAAATCCTCAAAACACTTCATACACACCTTGATCTACACATCTATACCATCTATTTCAACTTTCTACAGTTGAAATCTCAAATATCCATCAAAATCTCATTTTCCTCTAAAAATCTTTTCCTCCAAAAATGTCTGATAGAATCTGCATCAAGACCACTGTTGGGGGATCTCATGCACCTACTAGGCCAAAGTCCACCAAATCTACGGCTCCGGATCCTAAAGAGAAAGGACTGGAGGGCTCCTCGAGCAAGAAGGCAAGAACAAAACTCGATGACTCTATGTTCTCCAACCTCGTTGCAAAAGAAAGGTATACCGCTATCATCCGTCACAAAAAGATCTTGACGGGTAGATTCGTCGACTTTGAATCTATTTGTCATTGTAATTTTGAAATTTTACCTTATTTTAATGCAATAAACTTGACCTCACTGGTCAAGATTCACCAGAAGTTTTACCCGAGACTAATTCACCAGTTCTATGCGAACTTGGTGAAATTCAATCCACAGGCTCTACGGTTCAAAACCAGTGTAATGGGTGTGGAGTTCGAGGTCAACACTAATCTCTTGATGAGGATCTTGAGGATCCCTGTGGGAGGGATCCAATTGATTATGGATAGATGGCTAGACAATTTCAATTATGAAGAAGCATGTAGGATAGTTAGCGATGACCTTAACTATGTCTTTCGACCCACTACATTTCACACATGTAGTGACATGCCCCTCGACTCGAAATTATTCAATCTCATAGTGAGTTGGACCATCCACCCAAGACTCGGGAGTCGGGGCTATCTATCCAAGATAGATGTGGTATTGATTTGGTGCTTTAAAACTGGGCACCACTTCAATATCTACCCCCTGCTGTTTGCCAACATGATCAACGGCAAAGCTAGTGACTCTGGATGCCTTCCCTATGGGATGCTCATCACACTCATCCTCCAGCACTTCTGGGTTCCTCTCCCTGCCTCCGAGGCTCAGGACATCTGCCTCAAGGACATCATCAATGTCTCTTCGCTGAAGAAGATGGGATGCACAGTCCGAGGCGGCATGATTTATTCAAAGGCCGGGAAGAACATTTGGATAGGTAAGGACGATAGTAGTGATGATAAGGACGATGGTCCAAATGCAACAACCACTGCTATGGATGCGGATGATCGAGCACCACCTATGGGTGACTTGAGTACTGGTCCAGTTGGATATGATGATCTTCTTCAGGTTATCACGAGCCTCTAACTGATTATACAGTACGGATTCCAGAGCTTGAGCTCTTCGATTGACGCCATGCATCATGACCTCTGCTCCCTCCGGGATGACTTTGAGCTACACTGAGAGCATACTGAGGGTTCATTAGCTGAGCTTCGAGATCTCATTCATGACAACTCTGACTCTCCCACTCCATGAGTTATTTTTTGTACTTTTTTTTTGTTGTATATAGATGTAGCTTTTAGTTGTTCTTGGCACAGATATCATTTTATCATATATTATATTTTTCCTTTCAGTTTCGGCTCTTAGAAGCCCATTATGTATGGATATTTATGCTTTATGTCTATATTTCATTTTACCTTTTGATTTATATCCTTGCTTTACTTTTACGTCATATATTTGCTTAATGTAAATAGTTCTTTGATTGGATATATGCTGCAGCTGCTTCTGCATGTATGGAAACTTCCGACTCTTCTCGGGAAGTCTTCTTAGCTTCAGATTATGCTAATTTTTTGCATACAAGTTTTTTTATGCCTTATCTTAATGTCTATATGTCTATATATGTTATTTTCTAGTTTACAGCTCCCTTTTTTGCTATTGTCAAAACAGGAGAGAAATATAAGAAAAATAAAAAAAAATGACTGTAAACTTAAAATAGTGCATAGATTTAGGGGGAGCATTGCTCCAAAGAACTTGTTGTAAATGACTATGTTTTAAGTTGCTTGGTTGGATTGAATTTAAATTGTCTTTGAACTGTTTACAGGTTGGCTTTATTAAAAAAACAGAGGAAACTCTGCCCAATTTTTCAAAAAAACTAACACTTAGTTTTTAAAACAGTTTTTCTCTTATCAATTTTGTCATCATAAAAAATGGGAGATTGTTAACCCTCATCTAAGTTTTAATGATGACAAAACACAAGTCTAAATATACTAACAGTGCTATCTAAGTGTTTTAAATGACAAAAGCATAAAGCCAAGAATCAAAATGCAAGAACTCAACCCGAATCAGACACCAAGTCAAGACAGAAGATCTAATATATGATTAAGATACTGAAACAAGTTGTAAATCTCACTTGTTCATGTAACAAGCTTGTCTTATAGCTCCTTTTGAAAAATCATTAACAAAACTATTCATTCAAACGTTTATAAGTCAAAAGCATATCAAAGAATGAAAAACTGGGTTGAAGGACAACCTAGTCGATTGGTTACTTATACCAAAAGACTGATATATGGGACAGTGTGTCCCCAGTCGACAGGGTGCTTCATAGTAGTCGACTGATATATTGGACAAAATGTCCCCAGTCGACTGATATACTTGACTCAGTCGATTGGTACTATTCATAGCCTTAAAAGTAAGATTTTTCACTTAACCCAGTCGACTGGTACTAAGACCCAATCGACTGGTATGACCGTTGAAATGCGAGACTTGAGCACTAAATGCACCAAAACATTCCAAGTCACTACAAAACGGCCATATTAATTCAAGGCTATATAAAACCCACTCAAATAGCATTTGAGGAGAAGAAATTACATATTCGATTCAATTTTTGCTTATTAATACACAAAAGCTTTGAAATATTTATTGTTGAGCCATTCTTCAACATTTACCTTGAAAGAGAGATATCAGTTGTATAAGCATTCATTGTTGTCTCTCTACCATTTACTTTACAGCAACTCATATTTATTGTAAAGGGATTAGCTTCCGAAAGGAAGAGATTAGCTTCCGAGAGGAAGAGATAAGCTTCCAAGAGGAAGGGACTGTTTGTAAGGTTTGTGCAATACCTGTGAAGTTGCACGAGTAAGAGTTTTAGTGGATTAATTCAAGAAGGTTTCTATAAGAGAGTGAACATAGGGTCGGAGCGAATCCGATATTGCCGAACCACTATAAATTGAGTTTTCATTTTCTATTCCTTACTCTTTTGTTTACAGCACATTACTTGTTTACATGTTTGTGGATTTACCTGTTTTTTTTATAAACTTGCGATTAATTAACAAAAGTTTTCATAAACCCAATTCACCCCCTTTCTTGGATTGAAACCTCAGTCTACAGTTTCAATAAGTTACATAAAAAATAAATGATCATTTCCCAAAAAAGAGCTTTTATAGAAAATTATACGCTCCAAAAGTTTTCCTCGCGTTAAATAGAATACTCTCTCTTTTTTCTTATAATTTGTAATGCCATTTTATCCTATTTTATTATGGCTAGTGACCTTGAAAATGAATTTTAAAATGATCAAAGTGAAATACACTTTTGTCTAAATGAAAAATGGGATGGTAAAAAAAAATCAAATTTTAGAAGAAACTTGCCATTTTCGAAGGTTATATAGCTCATGTTTTTGTGTAATTTCGCTAAAATAGTTGCGATGGTCATTTCCTAATTTGCTATGAACTAGATTTCAAAAAGTTACATCAAATTCAAATGGATCATTTCCCAAAATGAAGCCCTGCAGAAGTTTTGCTCTTGCTAATCAAATTCTCTCCCTCTTTCCTACAATTTGTAATGCACTTTTATTCTACTTTTTGATTATTGGTGACCTTGAAAGTGAAATTTAACATAATCTAAGTGAAATACATTTTCTTCGAAGAGAAAAATGGGTTGGTCAAGTAAAATCAAATTTTACACCCAAAAAAATAGCTATTTTCGAAGGTTATAGCTCATTTTTTGTGTAATGTTGCTAAAATAGTTACGACGGTCATTTCTTTTGAAAATTTGCCATGAACTAGGTTTAAAAGAGCTACATCAAAACCAAACAGATCTTTTCCCCAAACGTAGACTTAAAATGCCAAATTATAACCTCCAGAAGTTTTGCTCGTGTTAATCGAATTCTTTCATTCTTTCTTACAATTTGTAATGCACTTTTATCCTTTTTTTTATGGTGGGTGATCTCGAAAGTTGAATTTAGCACAATCTAAGTGAAATATGCTTTAGTCCAAAATAAAAATGGGATGGAAAAGAAAAATCAAATTTTAGAAGAAACTAGCCAATTTCGAAGGCTATAGCTCACGTTTTTTTTTTTCATTTTGGCTAAAAGAGTTATGATGATCATTTCATTTGAAAATATACTATAAACTATGTTTAAAATTTTTACATCAAGACCAAAGGGATCATTTCCAAAAACGGAGCACTAAAGGTCAAATTATGCCCTTAAGAAGTGCTGCTCGTGTTATTCAAATTCTCTCACACTTTCCAACCATTTGAAATGCATTTTTATCCTTTTTTTTATGGTTGGGGACCTCGAAAGAAAATATTAAATGATATAAATTAAATACACTTTTGTTTAAGCGTAAAATGAGATGGTGAAGAAAAATCAAATTTTGGAATAAATTTACCATTTTCAAATGTTATAGCTTACATTTTTTGTGCAGTTTCACTAAAATAGTTAAGATATTCAATTCCATTGAAAATTTGCCACGAATTAGCTTTCAAAAAGTTACATCAAAACCAAATGGATTATTTTATGGCGAAATTATACATCAAGAAGTTTAGCTCGTGTTAAATTGAATTATCTCCCTCTTTCATACAATTTGTAATACACTTTTATACCTTTTTTTTATGGCTAGTGACCTCTAAACTGGTATTTAAAATTATCCAAGATAAATATGCCATTGTCCAAGTGAAAAATGGGATGGTCAGAAAAAATCAAAATTTGGAAGAAACTAGCCATTTCCGAAAGTTAGCTCATGTTTTTTGTGCAATTTCGCTAAAATGGTTATGATGGTTATTTCCTTTAAAATTTTGCCATGAACTAGGTTTCAAAAAATTACGTCACAACCAACAAGATTATTTCCAAAAATAGAACCTGAATGCCAAATTACACCCTCCAAAAGTGTTGCTCATGCCAATTAACGACAAACAAAGTTCGTAAAATGTTTCAATGTAGAAGTTACAATGCAAATATAAGTTTATATTTTATGATTAGTAACCTTCTTCTATGTCTAGCCTAACCACTGTACTTCATATTCCCCAATGGACCTCTAAAATTCTCATTCTTTATTATTATCTCTAGGAGGCCAACCATTTCTTCATACGTCAATGTACAATTCTTTCACTTAACTGGAAGGCAATCTGTCACAGCAACTTAATATCAAGAGTAGTTGAATTGTCGAGGGACCACATTCCCTGTCATTGAAGGGCTTATAAAATTTACATACTTGACTAAACCGAGTCAAAAAGCCAAAATCTATTTCTGGAACTAAATATAAGGACTGAAAACCAACTCCATGCCATCAACAGGCTTAAATGGCCATTAAAAATCACCATAAATCAACTTAGCAAGTCATTCATTTGACCTGCGGGTAAACCTGATCCAACTCCAAATTTTGCGGGCCGGACCGGGTGCGGTAAATTTTTAATGGGTCAAAAAATAAAACCTACACCCATTTTTTGACCAAGAAAAAAAGTTGGTCCAATAGGTCCGAGTCCAAATTTCCACCTCTAGTAGGTGACCTCGAAAGTGGAATTTAACATGATCTAAGTGAAATATATTTTGGTCCAAGTAAAAAATGAGATGGTCAAGAAAAATCAAATTTTGGAATAAAATGGCTATTTTCGAACATATAGTTCACATTTTTTGTGCACTTTCACTAAAATAGTAACAAATGTCTTTTACTTTGAAATTTTGCCATGAACTAGGTTTCAAAAATTAACATCAAAATCAAAAGAATTATTTCCAAAAACGAAGCTCTGAAATCCAAATTACAAAAGTTTGCTCGTGTCAATCGAATTCTCTCATCTTTTCAAAAATTTGAAATGCACTTTTCTCCTTCTTTTTTTATGGCTGATAACCTCAAAAGTGGAATTTAACATGATCTAACTGGTATGCACTTTGGTCCAAGAGAAAAACAGGATGGTAAAAAAAAAATAAATTTTGGAAGAAACTAGCCATTTTCAAAGGTTATCACATTTTTTGTGTAGTTTTGCTAAAATAGTTTCAATGGTAATTTCCTTTGAAAATTCTCCATGAACTAGTTTTAAAAAGTTACATCAAAACCAAATGGTTCATTTTCCAAAACAGAGCCCTAAAAGCCAAATTATATCCTCAAGAAGTTTTGCTCGTCTTAATCAAATTCCCTCACTATTTCCTACAATTTGTAATGCACTTTTATTCTATTTTTTTATTGCTGGTAACCTTGATAGTGGAACTTATCATGATCGAAGTGAAATACGCTTTGGTCCAAGTGAAATATGAGATGGTCAATAAAAATCAAATTTTGGTAGAAACTTGTCATTTTCGAAGGTTATAGCTCACATTTTTTGTGCATTTTTGCTAAAATAGTTATAAATGTCATTTCCTTTGAAAATTTGCCAAAAACTCGGTTTCAAAAAGTTACATCAAAACGAAAGAATAATTTTCCAAAATGGAGCTCTAAAAGCCAAATTATAACCTCCAGAAGTTTTGATTGTATTAATCGAATTCTTTCATTCTTTCCTACAATTTGAAATGCATTTTTATCCTATTTTTTGATGGTTGGTAACATCGAAAGTTAGTTTAACAATATCTAAGTGAAATATGCTTTGGTCCAAATGAAAAATGGGATGGTCAAGAAAAATTAAATTTTGGAAGAAACTTGCCAATTTTGAAGGTTATATATAGTTCATGTTTTTTATGCATTTTCGCTAAAATAGTTATAAGGGTCATTTCATTTGAACATTTTTCACGAACTAGTTTTAAAAAATTTACATCAAGACCAAAGGGATCATTTCCAAAAAAACGGAGCATTGAAGGTTAAATTATACCCTCCAAAAGTGTTGCTCGTATTAACCGAATTCTCTCTTAGTTTTCAACAATTTGTAATGCACTTTTATCCTTTTTTATAGTTGATAACCTAGAAATTAAAATTTAACATGATATAAGTTAAATACACTTTTGTCTAAGTGAAAATGGAGATGGTAAAAAAAATTAAATTTTGGAAGAAACTGGCCATTTTAGAAGGTTATAGATCACTTTTTTGTGCAATTTCACTAAAATAGTTACAATGCTCATTTCTATCGAAATTTTCCCATAAACAAGGTTTCAAAAATTTACATCAAAAGTAAAAGGATAATTTCCCAAAATAGAGCCCCATTAGCCACATTATACCCTATGCAATTTTTTCTCATGTTAAATCGAATTTTCTCCATCTTTTCCACAATTTGTAATGCACTTTTGTCCTTTTTTTAAAGCTGGTGACCTTAAAAGTAGAATTTAACATTATCTAAGTGAAATAAACTTTGGTCCAAGTGAAAAATGGGATGGTAAAGAAAAAACAAATATTGGAAGAAACTGGCCATTTTCGAAGGTTAGCTCACGTTTTTTGTGCAGTTTCTCTAAAATAGTTATGATAATCATTTCCTTTGAAAATTTTCCACAAACTAGGTTTCAAAAAGTTACGTCAAAATCAAAATAATCATTTCCTAAATCGGAGCCCTAAAGACCAAATTATACAATCATGAAGTTTTGCTCGTATTAATCGAATTCTCTCACTCTTTTCTACAATTTGTAATGCACTTTTGTCCTACTTTTTGATGGTTGCTGACTTCGAAAGTGGAATTTATCATGATCTAAGTTAAATACACTTTGGTCGAAGTGAAAAATTGTATGGTCAAGAAAAATCCAATTTTTTAAGAAACTGACCATTTTCGAAGGTTATAACTCATGTTTATTGTGCATTTTCTCTAAAACAGTCATGACGGGAAAATTTTCAATGATTTGGGTTTCAAAAAGTTACATCAAAATCAAAAGGATAATTTCCCAAAACGAAGCTCTAAATGCCAAATTATACCTTCCAAAATTTTTGCTTGTGTTAATAGAATTTTCTCCCTCTTTCCTACAATTTATAATGCATTTTTATCCATTTTATGATTGGTGATCTAAAAGTAGAATTTAACATGATCTAAGAGAAATATGTTTTTGTCCAAGTGAAAAATGAGAAGGTCAAGAAAAATCAACTTTTGAAAGAAACTAACCATTTTCGAAAGGTATCTCTAGTTACGATGGTCATTTCTTTCAAAAAATTTCCACGAACTACATTTCAAAATTTACATCAAAACTAATAGGATCATTTCTCAAAACGAATTCCTGAAGGCCAAATTATACCTTCCAAAAGTTTTACTCGTGTTAATCGAATTCTCTCCCACTTTCCTACAATTTGTAATGCATTTTATCCTATTTTTTGATGGCCAGAGATCTCGAAATTTGAATTTAACATGATCTAAGTGAAATACACTTTTGTCCTAGTGAAAAATGGGCTAGTCAAGAAAAATCAAAATTTGGAAAAAACCGACCATTTTCGAAGGATATTGCTCACATTTTTTTTATGCATTTTCACTAAAATAGTTGCAATGGTCATTTCCTTTGAAAATTTTCCATGGACCAGGTTTCAAAAAGCTACATCAAAACCAAAAGGATAATTTCCCAAAACATGAGCCCTTATAGCCAAATTATACCCTCTAGAAGTTTTGCTTGAGTTAAATCAAATTCTCTCATTCTTTCTTACAATTTGTAATGCGCTTTTATCCTATTTGTTTTTTGGTTAGTGATCTCGAAAGTGGAATTTAACATGATATAAGTGAAATACACTTTGGTCCAAGTGAAAAATAGGATGGTCAAGAAAAATCAAATTTTGGAAGAAACTTGTCATTTTCGAAGCTTACCTTTTTTTGTCCATTTTCGTTAAAATGGTTATAATGGTCATTTCCTTTGAAAAAATTTCATGAATTAGGTTTCAAAAATTTACATTAAAACCAAATGAATCATTTCTCCAAATAGAGCCTTGAAAGTCAAATTATAACCTCCAGAAGTTTTGCTCATGTTAATCGAATTCTCTCATTCTTTCCTACAATTTGTAATGCATTTTCATCCTATATTTTAATGTCTCGTAACCTCAAAAGTGGAATTGATCATAATCTAAGTTAAATACACTTTGGTCCAACTAAAAAATATGCTAGTCAAGAAAAATCAAATTTTGGAAGAAATTAGTCATTTTTTGTGCATTTTCGCTAAAACAATTACGAAGGTCATTTCCTTTGAAAATTTACCACGAACAAGGTTTCAAAAAGTTAAATAAAAACCAAATGATCATTTCCCAAAATAGAGCCCTAAATGTCAAATTATACCATCAAGATGTTTTACTCGTGATAATCGAATTATCTCCCTCTTTCTTACCATTTTTAATGCGCGGTTGTCCTATTTTTTGATGGTTGGTGACCTCGAAAGTTGAATTTATCATGATCTAAGCAAAATACGCTTTGGTCCAAGGAAAAAAATATGATGGTCAAGAAAAATCAGATTTTGGAAGAAGCTAACCATTTTCGAAGGCTATATAGCTCACTTTTTTGTATATTTTCGCTACAATAGTTATAATGGTCATTTCTTTTGAAAATATGCCTGGAACTAAGTTTCAAAAAGTTACATCAAAACTAACAGGATCATTTCCCAAAATGAAGCCCTGAAAACCAATTTATAAACTCCACAAGTTTTGCTCGTGCTAATCGAATTTTCTTCCTCTTTCCTACAATTTGTAATGCACTTTTATTCTATCTTTTGATGGTTGGTGACATCAAAAGTGCAATTTAACATAATCTAAGTGAAATACGTTCTGTTCAAAAGGTCAAGAAAAATCATTTTTTATAAATAAAAAAAAATCAATCATTTTCGAAGCTTATAGCTCACGTTTTTTTATACATTTTCACACTAAAATAATTATGAAGGTCATTTCCATTGAAAATTTTCCATGAATAAGCTTTCAAAAAGTTACCTCAAAAGCAAAAAGGATCATTTCCCAAAACACAGCCTTGATGGCCAAATTATACCCTCCAAAAATTTTGCTTGTGCTAAATCGAATTCTCTCCCTCTTTCTAACAATTTGTAATGCACTTTTATCCTTTTTTTTTTATGGTTGGTGACCTCGAAAGTGGAATTTAACATGATCTAAGTAAAATATATTTTGGTCCAAATGAAAAATGGGATGGTCAAGAAAAATCAAAATTTGGAAGAATCTGACCATTTTTAAGGTATAGTTCACGTTTTTTGTGCAGTTTCACTAAAATAGTAACAAATGTAATTTCTTTTGAAAATTTGGCACGAACTAGGTTTCAAAAGTTATGTCAAAAACAAATTGATCATTTCCCAAAATGGAGCCCTCAAAGCCAAATTGTACCTTCCAGAATTTTGCTCATGTTCATTGAATTCTCTCTTTCTTTCCTACAATTTGCAATGCACAGTTATCCTTTTTTTTTTTTTTTATGGTAGGTGACCTCAAAAGTGGAATTTAACATGATTTAAGTGAAATACACTTTGGCCCAAGAGAAAAACGGGATGGTAAAAAAAATTAAATTTTAGAAGAAACTGACCATTTTCGAAGGTATAGCTCACGTTTTTTGTGCAGTTTTGCTAAAATAGTTTCAATGGTTATTTCTTTTGAAAATTCTCCACGAACTTGTTTAAAAAAGTTACATCAAAACCAAATGATTATTTCCCAAAACAGAGCTTTGAAGGCCAATTATACCCTCAAGAAGTTTTATTCGTGTTAATCGAATTATCTCCCTCTTTCCTATAATTTGTAATGCACTTTTATCCTATTTTTTTATGGCTGGTAACCTCGAAAGTGGAATTGATCATAATCTAATTTAAATATGCTTTGGTCCAACTAATAAATAGGATTGTCAAAAAAAATCAAATTTTGGAAGAAACTGATCATTTTCAAAGGTTATAGCTCAAGTTTTTTTGTTCATTTTCGCTAAAACAATTACAAATGTAATTTCCTTTGAAAATTTGCCACGAACTAGGTTTCAAAAAGTTACATCAAAACCAAAGAATCATTTCCCAAAACGAAGCTATCAAATTATACCCTAAAGAAGTTTTACTCGTGTTAATCGAATTCTCTCTCTTTCCTACAATTTCTAATGTATTTTTCTCCTTTTTTTTATGGTTGGTGACATCAAAAGTGAAATTTAACATGATCAAGAGAAATACGCTTTGATCCAAGAGAAAAATAGGATGGTTAAGAAAAATCAAATTTTGGAAGAAACTGATCATTTTTAAGCTTTTTTTTTTGTGCATTTTCGATAAAATAGTTGTCATGGACATTTCCTTTGAAAATTTGTCATGAACTAGGTTACAAAATGTTACATTCAAACCAAAATGATCATTTCCCAAAGTGGAGCCCTGAAAACAAAATTATAACTTCTAGAAGTTTTGCTCGTGTTAATCGAATTTTCTCATTCTTTTTTACAATTTGTAATGCACTTTTATCCTCTTTTTTATGGTTAGTGACCTTGAAAGTTAAATTTAATATGATCTAAGTTAAATATGCTTTAGACCAAATGAAAAATTAGATGGTCAAGAAAATTTAAATTTTGGATGAAACTAATCAATTTCGAAGGTTATATAACTCACGTTTTTTTGTGTATATTCGTTAAAATAGTTATGATGATCATTTCATTTGAAAATTTGTCTAAATTTCAAAATTTTACATCAAGATCAAAAGGATCATTTTCAAAAACAGAGCCAATGTCAAATTATACCATCAAGAAGTGTTGCTCTTGTTAATCGAATTCTCTCTCACATTCTAACCATTTGTAATGCACTTTTATCCTATTTTTTTATGGCAAGTGGCCTCGAAAGTAGAACATAACATGATCTAAGTTAAATACCCTTTTGTCTAAATGAAAAATGATATGATAAAAAAAAATCAAATTTTGGAAAAAATAACCATTTTAAAAGGTTATATACTTATACTAGAATCTGTTAAGTGCCATGATAATTGTTGATAATCAAGATCAGAGCAGTTCTTATCCCTAAACTCTAAGACTTTGATTGATAGAACAGAAATTGAAAAGAAAAAAGAATGAGTAGAAAGAAAAAGGAGAGAATGAAAAAAAAAAATTTTTAAAAAAAATAGTACTTTTTATCTTGTATTCAGTAAAGATGGAAAACCTAGAGAGAAGAAATAACAGAAAATAGTAGCTTAATTCAACTTGCACTCCCTGATCATTCTTGTTTAGACCAGAAAAAAGGACGAGAGTAAATGCTTAAGAGGCAGCAGCATCTCATAAATGCATAGACCATCTTTCAGTTCAATAGGGCAGATATACATTGATTTCCAAAAATGTAGCCTACATTACTTTTCCGAATACTGTTTAGGTGAGTTAGATAGCACATAGTAAATGTGAAATAGGAGAAACTTATCAAACTTTGTTATCAGTAGCATTGGTCCCCTCACTCAGTGATAAGTAGGTCAGCTAACTAACGTCATTGCAAATTTTGATCAACAGAATACGTTGCCCCTTAAAGACACTACTGAGGTAAATGGTATCAGTATATGTAATTCCTTCTAATAAGAGTTTATGAAATGAGTTTTGATTTTATAAGGAAAACTTACATCAAACATTCTAAAAAAACAATTTATAAAAAAAATCAAAAATTGAAAAATAATGTTTAAAAAACTGAATTTGTGTTTAAAAAACTATTTACTTTTATTTATTAAACACTAAATAATTTTTAACTCTAATGCTGTTTAACAAAAAATTATTTTAAAAACCGTTTTATAAACAATAAATCAAAACTATTGCTTGATCAAACGATATCTTAACCAAGAAATATTTGTGGTTTTCAAACCAAACCCTTAAAATGAGAAAAAAGAAAAAGGACAAAAGATATCAAAGAGAGGACGGAGGGAAGCCCACAGCATCGTTCCAAGGGTTGGAATCACACCCTCCACTTCATGGGGGAAAGGTCTCCTTGGAAGGTGGGCTTAGCACAATGGCCAGCTGAGAAGAGCACTATCCTTTTTCCCTTTGTGTATAAATTATAATTGAAGCCTGTTTTCTAAACCGTGTGGGACAAGCACCTACCAGAAGCCAAAAAGAAGAGCAGAGAAAAGGAGATATCATAACCTGGAAAGAAAATTAAATTAAGCATTAAGCTAAATAAGGCATTGCAGACATCTTCTTCGGGAGAAAGAAAGATAATAAAGATAACTTTTAACCGAAAACATATCTCTGCATGAATTATTTAGATATCAATCTTTACTGTCATGATGCCACCCAACCCAACAGCACTTGTGACAAATCATGATTGTAAGTCCATAAATTCTATAATATAACATTGCATCCTAAATATTCAAACAACACCATTATGAATCAAGTGGCACAATCACTTCATTTGAAATTCTAAAGTTCAATAAACTACTTTCTCCTTCTTGACAGATAGATCTATGAAGTACGACATACTCAGGCATTATGGAAACCCGCACGAAACCAATGAATGATATACTAAACGGAAATGAGGAAAAGGGTTTTCATCACCAAAATCATCAAATCAAAAGGGAGGTGAGAAGTGGAGGTAATTAACGAGGAAGTAAAATTTCATAGAGAACAAAACCACTCACTCCAGATGCCGCACGACAAATTGGAAAGTTTAGGCTTATATAATAGAGGTAATTAGTGCTTTGCAAGTTAGCTCAGAGTTTTTCCTTTGCATGATTCCAGTTTTCCTATCAGCTTCATAATTAGTTTGAGTTTTCAAAGCCTCATTCTTAGAAGGTTTGCAGAACAACTTTGATCACCTTGATCTCTAACTAGTCTCTGTCTTCTGTATGATTAAAAATCTCCTATTAGTAGCCTCCTACCAACTGCAGCATTCAAATCTTATGACTTATTTTTTGGGTGGAAATTGAAAATTTTTGCAGAAAATTACATCGATGAGAATGGGGGGAGGGGGGGGATCTGTTACTAAAGAACACATACTGCTGCTAGAAGAGATGGTAAGTTAACACCTTCTTCAAGCAACAGCAAGTTGAACTGAGGCACAGTTTGGATTCGAAAAACCCCACACTGTATCATGAGTAAGATAAGTATAAGATTTTCATAAGATGCGAACTACTTAAGGTTTTCTTATTAACTTCTATTTGATCACACCAAAAAAATCTGTGAAGAACAAAATGGAGTTCCTTTAGCCTAATAAAATATGCAAACACCGAATAGAGCGCTAACCTCCATGACATTTCAGAAAATCAGCATCATGTTCTTCTTCGATAGACACCATTTACTCCTCCCTGGACCAGTTCCCGCTCTTCCCACCAGTTTTACGCTCAAGGCGTACATCTGTAATCTGGATATCCTTTGAAGCAGCCTTGCACATATCATACACTGTTAGGCCAGCAACAGTTACAGCAGTCATAGCTTCCATTTCAACCCCAGTTTTATCAGTCGAGGCAGCTTCCCCTTCTATTTCCACACTAAAATCCTTGGGATTCAGTCTTAGATCAACACGGACATAAGTCAGAGAGATGTTGTGGCATAATGGGATGAGGCTGCTAGTGTGCTTAGCTCCACTTATGCCAGCAATTTTGGCCACACCAAGGACATCTCCCTTTGCCATCTGGTTTGCTAAGACCAAATCAAAGACTTCTTTTCCCAGAATAACCTTGCAGCTAGCAGTAGCAATTCTCTTACTATTTTCTTTCGTAGAGACATCCACCATTTGGGCTTCCCCTGTGCTGCCAATGTGGGTCAGGCAAGGTACGCTTTCATTCATTGTTTGAGACATACATTGCGGTTCATTAGCCATAAAATCATTACTTATAGACTTAGCAAACCCATGGGATGTACATTGGGTTTCATGATCCACGAAATCTTTATTTGCAGAACCGGCAAATCCATTTGAAGGAGGTTCACCAAAGATTGATTCCATTTCCTGAAAGCAAAATCAGTACATAGATAAAAGGATTACACCAAAAAGGCATCCACTGGTTTATCATAAGAGAGAAACTTTATAGTACTATCTAATATGAGTGGGAAATAAGCAATCACGTGATGTAGCTAAGCTTGGCGCTGAGATTACATTCTAACTTCTCTTTTTCTGGCACTAGTCTGATCACCGCAAACCTTAGTATTAAAATCAAGCCTAATGAACAAATAATAACTTCCCACAACAGAAATATACGTCTTAAACATATAGTTTTCATCGTCTTAAACAGGTTTTACTTCTTTATTTTTCATACAGCATTGTTAAGGAAGCTACATAAACCTTTTATCATTCATCTCCTTATGCAAAGGAACATATAAAAACTACCTTATTGAACTCAGAAATGGCACTTGTAAGATCGTGACTACTTTTACCGCTGAAAAACCTTCTTGAGTGAGGAAATCCCACCGCAAGTCGACGAAGAAACATGACAGGCAGAATTCAAATTCGATCTCTATAGCTGCAAGGATATTAAGAAAACATTTATTAATAAACCATGACCTTTTTCTTTGTAAACAACGCATAAAAATAACAGTACTATTTTATTTTCCTTCACTTTCAGTGAAACCAAACAGAGGCTTGGGCTTTGAATTTAACACGAAATGAGCAACGAGCACGTGGACTGTTTCGATGAGACATTTTAACGAATATGTTAAGGTCATTGCAGAATGTGTATCTGTTGGTGCATCAGATGATACTATAAACTTAGGAGAGCAAATCAGTCACAAGATGGGTTCAGTTAGTTTTGCTTACCGTTGGTGATTAACTGATATAGAAAGAATTGGTCTGACGGACTAAGCTTAACGTGAAGAGCTCAAACCTTCTTTCTCAGTGTAAAATTTACCTTGTCTCAGGTCTAAAATTATCGACCTGCAATTCAGTTTGACGAGTGCTTCGTAGTGAGAGCGTTTTTGAACGACACCGTTTGATGGACTGACAGCTGGCTTCTTTGGAACCTTCTTACAGTACCGATAGAACTAGAAACGGAAAGGTTAAATTACAATTTTAATCCCCAACTTTGGTTTAAAATTCAAATTGGTACCCAGATATTTTCAATTGTAACACTAACACTCTGTTTGAAATAAATTAATATTATAATTTTTATAGAATTCATTTCGGATTTTAAAGTTGTAATGTTTAGAACAAAAAATAAAATATATTTCGAACTAAATTCATTATGGTATTGAATTGTTTGTTGTATCAAAATTAATAGAATTTACAAATGAATTAAACAAAATAAAGAATACAAACTTATGTTGACCAAAATATTTTCTTATTTCGTGCTTCTCTCTCCCTCTTCTTTCTCTCTATCTTCTCTTTTAAAAATTTATTTATTTCAAATATTTTAAACATAAGAATTCAAACAAATTCTATAACTTAAAATAAGAAAGTAAAATATAAAAGTTCATTTCAATTTATTTCTAAATGAATTTAGTTCCAAACGGAATATTAGGCATGTTTAGTTGCAGAACACTTTACTCAACAATTTACGTATTCTTAGTATAATTTGGAAATTAATATTTTTTTTATTTTTCATCTTTTCAAATAAAAGTTGAAAAATAATATTTTTTTTAAGGAAAAATGAAAAACAAAAGAAATGTTATTTTTCACGTTATATTAAAAAGATGAAAAACAAATAAGCTTCAAATTATATTAATAATATTTCAATTATTGAATAAAATGTTAAAAAAACTAGAAAAAAAAATAAAAAAATATTTTTCACAGTTAAGGTCATAACTTTCAAGATCTTTTATTTTATTAATGAAATATCTCCCAAACGAATGGGTTAATGAGACTGAACATGTGTCCAGTTTTTCCTGTATAAAATGACAAATAGTTAATGGTGAGATGAGACAACGAAAAGTAAATCATGTGATATGAAAAAGATGGCTTGTTTTCAATTCCATAGAGTAAGCAAACATACTTTAGAGTTTGTTTAGTTGTATAATATTTTTTTTTTTAATTTTTTAACACGTTTTTCAATGATTTACATATCTTCAAAGTATTTGAAAAACATTTTTTTTTATTTTTTTAATATTATGTTAAAAACTAAAGAAAAAACTTTATCTTTCAAATTTTTATAAGAATGTATAAATTATTAAAAAAATTGACGAAGAAAATGAAAATAAAAAACTGCCCTTAACATTTGACGTTTACAATATCTCGTCCCCTAAAAACTTTGTTGCATTTATACACCATTTAATTGTATCCCTCACAGAAAGAACCCTCGTTAACAAGATAACGGTTTTTTCTTTGGACTGGTGTCATTGGGTACAACAAGAAAGAGTAGAACCATACCACTTAAGTTGGAAACCGCGAAGGAAAAACATTATTGCCTCTACAAATGACAGAAGCTAAGCAAAAATCTATACCATTATGCACGTCTTTGAACCAATGATAGTTCAGATTAATTTAACAATATTAAGCTTTTACGTAGTTATCTTTCTTCTCCCGGCCCTTCTTGCATCGCAAATTTCTACAGCCCAATCCGAAGGGGAAATTCAGCAGCACGAGCTCAGACCACGTAACTTTACAGACATACAAATGCGAGTATAAAAGCTCTCTTGTTTAGGTTCCAACAGATGCTCCTACTCTTTCTATCAGTTAGATGATCTGCAAGATGGCAACTGGTTTTGTTAGAAGAAGCCGAAACCTACCCCCAAACTCATATATTATAGCTACACAGATAACATTAGCAGCCTCATACAATCATAATGATGCAAAGATTTCCTATGGATTGTTCATCTACACAATTGACTACTAAAATCAAGACTCTGCCAAAGAAACCTGAACAACAATCCAATGCAACTTCAGGCCGAAAAGGAGATGGAAAGGAAAAAAAAATCTAATATGCAACTCCATAATCTCAAATTTTTATTATAATGTAAATTGTTGCAAACATGTGAGATTGCAAGGAAATGATCCACTCACCCTCATATTTCAGCTAAAAATTACTTACTGTATTGTGATAATAACTTAAAAAGCCAGACAATGGAATGCATTAAACACTAAGGTGCAAGTCACCCAAAAGAAATGGCATTAGAAGCCTCCAGCCTTTATTACCTATTTGTTACAATGTCTACAACGAGCTACGGCATTTGATGAATAGAATATGGTTAGCTCAATATATGAGCAACCAGTATGCATTTAAAATGCTGAACTCCACCTGGAAAACCAGCATGGAACCTGTGTGATGTAGCAAATATATAGACATAATCCCAACTTAACAATCGATTCAGACTCATACTTTAGCTCTGTCTATGTAGTTAAGATACAAATATATAGACATAATCCCAACTTAACAATCGATTCAGACTCATACTTTAGCTGTGTCTACGTAGTCTAAGACACAGCTTATTTGAAATTTTGAATGAAAGCATCTCATAGAAAGAAGTCTACATAAAGCATTCCATATATTATATAATTCTCTACCTTAATGTTTTAATTACCAATAATTGGCTGTTATTGAGCTTCTTGGGAAACAAAGTTTAATGTTTAAGAATCGATATTGCCTCTTTTTTCCTCTTTTAATTTTTAAAATGAATTATTTGAAGGCTTATTGATTCTAACTACTTATGCATAGTTTATCATTTTGAATTTTAATTCATGAATGTGGATCTCAAACCACGGGACGTTTGGTTAACGGTAATATAGGTGGTAAAAGATTACCAGCGACGCAAATACCGTGTTTGGTACATCAATTTTTTTTTTATTTAATTGCGATAATATTAGATTAACATGGTAATCATATTACTCAAAATGAGATAATGAGATAGCCACCTAGGAAGCCACTATCTTACATTACCACATCTTGGCAATTGCCCCAAATTTTAGAGGATTAAATTATACTTAATAAATAGTAATTAAATATACTCAATACAAAATAATATTAGTATATAAATAATAGTAGGTTTTAGTTAACTGGTTCCTAGGGGCACTTCTCAAAAAGTAATAAATACAAAAACAAATACATCAGGAATTGAAAATTACATTTAAATTTAAATATTGTTTCAAATATACTATTCATTTATGAGTGTATATAAATTATACATAATGGTAGATTTGTAAATGCAAATCAAACATTACATTAAATGTAGGATAACTACCCTATTTATTATTTCTTAGCAAGTGCCCTAAGGGCCCCAGACCCATAATAAAATATATTAAATATACAAATAATAAAATATGCTTAATATAAAAATATTAACATATAAAAAATAAAATATACTTAATATAAAATTGTTATTATAAACTATTATAAAAATATCTTATTATAAAACAATAATAATAAGATTTACAACTGTTATCATGTGTCAACATTAAAAGTGAATTTCTCATTTAACAAGGATCAAAAAGCAGCATTCTCTGTAACACTAAATTCGGACATATAATCAAACTAATGGAGGAAATAAATCTTCCTAAGACCAGAAAATTAACTTGTTCAAACTCCATATTCACTCTACTTATAAACATTTGAATAATATTTCGACATTATTAAGAACAGTTTCTCTCTCATTTGGCACAAGACAAATTTGCAAGGGACATGTCCAATATTGATAAATTTGTAATACATTATCCATCTTCAGACGCTATAGGCTAGAACTTGTAAAATTATGCTAGGTATACTCAGGTTTTCTGACCCCGATTAACAGTACAGGTTGCGTAAACTGGTTTATCATGTGAAAGATCCAAAGATCAGATCCTTAACTTCTATTCTTGTAATCCATCTACAATTTACTTTTGTCTAATTAGAGAACTGATTGCCCCAATGTTCTACAACAATTATTTCCAACTTAAGAGAAGTAATAAAAAATTGAGAATTCGAGGCAACACAGTCCAAAGACGCCTTCCCCAAGACACTTCCTTAAAAATTAATATAAAAAGAGGTGTAAAACGAATAACAAAGAAGAACCTGCAGTACTTATTGAGGACTGACATCCAACCACGATCATAGTCAAACTTTAAAGCAAAAGTTTTCAGTCTCAAGTATAACAAGTTAAGGCTGATTATGAATTGTAAATGAGAAAATATAAATGAAACACCAAAAATAGCATGTAATATTGCTACACAGCAAAACAGAAGATGATTGCTGCTTAAAATGTATCTTGATCCAGCACCCACATAGTGGCTCATAAATCAATGAATAAACAATCAAATGCCAAAAACACTCCATATCATTCAACCTACTAGGACATCAAATCACTATGTTCTTCCCACATGCGCAAGGGCATAGTGATGGAGGACCAACTAAGGACTTCTTTAGGAAGAAGTATTTTAGGCGAGGGCATAAGTGTAGTTTGGGATTTATAGGGTTTTAGTATTTATTTCCTTATTGAAGTAGGAGTAGGTTGCCTATATATTTTAGAGACTTTATGTTATGTGATTACCTATTAATAAAAACACAACTTAATTGAAATCAAATACAACCCTGAGATTGGGTTTGTTCCCTTGCACCCTGTGATTGGGTTGCTGCATCCCTGGATTGGGATTGGTTGTTAACGTTCTTGTTATTTTGTTATTGTCTCCTACTGCTCTACGTCGTATAGGCTTAAGCATACTATGAAAACGCATAAATGTTGAAAAACAGAATTACAGTGAAGAAAGGTGTTTCAAATATAGATACATATCTATGTGTGTACTATCTATTACATACTGGTCTGTGAAATGTGCAACTTTTCAGTTACAACTTTGTCACTGAACCAAAGGGAGCACTAAGAAGAATTAAATTATTAACTAAACATTCATCCAAGAGCTTACTGCCATAAGGTTATTTATTCTGTACATAAATATTGATAACTATGATACCAGGAGCAACAGCATTAGGAAAAGATTTGAAGCAGAAAAAGAGGAAATCATTCTTACTCAGAAGTTGACATTAAGCTTTTGGCCTCTCTCACAGCTGAACTAACAGCATAAAGCACCATCTTTTTAACCTGTAAAGGAAGTTTACCAATTGGAATTCAAATCCAATGCACAGTTTTCCCTCTCCTTTTCTTTTTTAATTAACTTCAGTGCACAATCTTCAAAAGGCTAATTCTAAAATGCATGATTTAGTAAGCATAAAAACTTTTACATGTGTTTGGCAGCCTTCTAAAAAGTCTGCACAATAATAAATGCCTAGCATGCTGGAGTTTTCTCAATTTGGAACTATTCTATAAAACTTAAGTTTCAATTACTTCAAATCAAAATGAATCGAGGGTACCTCTAATTTGTCTTCCTTGGCTCTATGAATTTTGGGTAGCAAACGGAACTCTTGGGTTAACCGAATGCATTCTTCAACATTTTCGGGCGAGACAAAGTCAAGTGCCACCTTTATGCAAGACTGGAAAAATGAAATAATATAGAATCAAGAAAAAGGTAACAGAAATAAAAGACTTGCAGTCTAGTATAAAAATTTAATAAAAATACAATTATAGATGTGGCTAGGGAGGCCAATCAGATTAAAAAATTTGATAGTTCCTTCTGCAAAGAGTGCACCTTGGCCCCAGACAATTTCTGTGCGTGTGTGCATGTTGAATGTCCTGCTTTTTATTACCTTAACCATTCAAAGAAACTCTTCCTATAGTGAACACACAGAAAATTACATGTAAAAAGTTGAGAAACAATTTGTTCAAGTGTTTGCAGTGTCTATGCATCAACCCATATAATATGCATATAGTGTAAGTAAACCAAAATCCACCTACACGACATAAAAGAATTTCAGATCTATTATGCCAAACTTCCTAAAAAAAAAAAAAACAAGCTTGTCATTAGCTGATCAATTACTTGTCTATTCCTCACTTGATGAGGACATCCTGCTGGAATAAAAACAGCCTCACCAAGATATTGCTCAAATGTCCAAGGTTCCACATCTGCATAGAAAATCAAACATTAATAAATTGCTGCAGTGTTTTGTGAACTGCAAGACCAAACAAAGCAAGCATCGAACAGATCTTACTAAACTCCTCCTTCAGCTGTTTCTTATGCCTCTCATTCAAGAAAAGAGTCTGATCATGAACAGGATGAATAACCTGAAATAATCACAATATCAGCATTTCAACTCCCTTGTATGGTGAAGATATACTTAACTATCGACCAGTAATGATACTCACAGAATCTATAGGACGGTTATCGATGTGGCGGAATTCCTTCTTGTGCCTTTTCAAGTATTCAATTAATTTGGGAACATCTTGTCTACGAAAGATGTCCCAGACAGCACCACCATGGACAACCTTTGATTTGTCATCATTTTCTAACTCCTTTACCAGCTCTAAGTTTGGCCCATTTGACCCTGACTTATTAACTCCGTTATTGGCTGAAAGAGAAATCCCCAAATCATCCTGCCCATTAGACATTGTATCAACACAACATCCAAAGCTTTCTAGATTGGATTTATCTACACAACCTCTAACTTCATTCTCAAGATCAAGTTCACTGACATGACTTCCAGACCCACAAGTAGAACTTGTCATGGCCCCATCTGAAGAGCAGTTCGTTTCGGAAACATCCCTGCAGTCAGGAAAACTGTACCCTTTCTCTTTAGATCGCTTTGAGAGTGTTTTTAACTTCCCATTAATATCTTCAGCTGTAGATGTATCTCCCTTTATGTTACAATCCATTTTTTTTCTGTCATTATTCCCTGGAAATGAGTCTGTATCATCCTTACCATTATGATTCAATGTTCTTGATTCTTTAAAAGCACTTCCAGGAAAGTACTTATCCTTATCAGTTACACCACTATCCAATCTGACTTGTTTCCCGCAATTTTTGTTTTGTGAAAATGAGTCTTTCTCGAGGATATCACCACACCTCAAAGAATTGGATTGTGTCGCCTTATTCCTTTTATGGTCGAGAATTGAAGCCTTTGTATTATTAATTTCAACCAACTCCATTTCAGTACTAACCTTTTTCCTAGATTCAGGAGAAACAGAATTTTCCAGAATAAAATCTGCTCCATCCAATCCTGCAACGCCCAAATCTGTGGGATTTGACAGTGACAAAGTCTTACCGGATTGTAAATTATCCAGTTTCTTTATCTTCATGTCTTCATGTTCCAAGAAAAGATTGTCATTCTCCACAATATTCCCATCCTTTGTACAGTCAGCAACCATGATTCCTTCTTCACGAGTTCTTTTCAGCGATTGTCTTCCAATTCCACTCACTCCCCTATCTAGACAACCATAGAGTTCATGCAAGTCTTGAGCTGCATGTTTGTTCTGCATTTTTTTTATGCTTTTGAGTTGCCATGGAGCAATGTTCACCTTAGTTGTGTGCGTCAACACATTTACCTAAACAAAAATTTAACAATTCATTAGGCAATACAGTTTCGAGCACCATACAGTATAAAGAAAATTGCATGGCATTAAAAGATTGCACCTAAGTCATAATTCTGAAATCAGACACATATATAGTTATATACAGACTTCGCTTACTAATTCCACACCTAGGCTTAATGTGTAATAGAATAAATAGTTGTGCATATACATTGTAGTATGGCAGTGTGACAAGATGAATGAGTAAAAAATTCCTCCTATAACCCTTCCCAAACGCTACAGAACTTCAAATTAGATAAGACTGACTGTGATAAGAGGATCAACTAAGCAAGAAGTAGACCACAATATCGTATATCTGGGCCCATGATGCTTGCATGACAACCAGGCTAGCAGAACCAAAGGAACAATCACCAGTGCAAGGATCAAGAATGATTTAGAGTGTGCCGTTCTAAAGTAGCAACAAAGATATTGCAGTGAAGTAACAAGGAAAGTTCAGCAAGAAGAAGCATGATTAACTTACAAAAAGGGACAACTACATTTGCTCCCCTGGATACAGTAGATTTCATTTCAATGTCTCCCCAACCCCCAACTTATTTTTTGTTTAAGAATTCCTGATTTTATGAAATATAATCTCTATATAAGGAAATTTGAAATGCTAAGGCCCTGATGTAAAAAAAGGAACCGGGTCAAAATGCAGAAAGAAAAGTGATCCCAGTGTAAAATTATTTATGTTTAAATGGGGTGTCTTTCTAATTTCCATAACCAGAGAGTAGAAACATTACCGCATCAGATACATCACAATGTAGCTTTGTCACCGAGTCTCCTCTTCCAATCTCATCAGAGAATCCATACGCAATATATGTTTTGGGTCCCAAATCTGGCTTCAATAATCCATTAGGAAGTCTTGTAGCAAGGTTCAAAAGACCTGACTTTGGATCAGTATAGTCACTGTAAGGGAGTGCTGCAATAAACTCAGCATTATGCCTGGGCAAACGTTCCTCAAATAAAGTTGATGATGGCCAATCCTTCAATTTCAACATTTCCGGCCACCCATCTCTATGCATACGGCCCTCTAAGTAGCCCTTGAAAAATTGATGAATATTAATTTCAACCTATGAAAATGAAATGTCAATAAATTTAGATTCTTGTAGCCACAGATACAGCAAATCTCAAAATAACTTAAATTTGGTAACTGACCTCACACCAATCCAAGCAATCAATAGCCTTCACACTTCGTGTCTCGTCTTTGAATTTTACGTTGGCACCTGTTTCTCTAAAAGCCCTCCACATGACCATTGGTCCCCAACTAAGACCAGATGTTTTGTCAAGAACGTTTCTAACAATCACAGGCTCACCCTGCATCCAATGCCACTGCAAATGCTCCATTTCATCATCCATCATATCAAAAGCACTTGGGCAGTATAAAAAGTTATCGTGACTGAGCTCTCTGAAAGCAGCATGCCTCACTTCAGAATTCACATTGTCGCTTCTTTCATAACCATTTTGCTTGCATGAAGAACATTTTTGAGAAAAATCAACATTTGGTGGCTTATAATGACAGGTAACCTCCTCTGCATTCTTTATCAGCTTTGTTACCCATTTAGCTTTAAATATGCGTCTCAATTCCAATATTGCAGTACCACAACCCCCACACCCTTTTGGAGGGCATGGAATGCTACCATCACTGTTAGCTCTCCAATCAGGAAAGTGGCACAGAACATCAACTTCAGAACCTTTGACAGCACGAGCCACTTGGCTCTCCCACCCATGTCTCCTCCATTTTGCATTAATATGTTGCACTCCACCTGTAGCTTGACCATGAGATCTTTCTACAAACTGTTGGCAGGATGTTTCTGCTTCATTACCTCCAGGTTGGCAACCTTCTCGTAGCTCTTGACAACAATTGAGACATAGATCATACGAGCAATTAGGGCTGGGACAGCTTCTGTGAAAATCAACAATGGATGTATGGCAATTGTCACTGTGATACAAGAAAACATGCATTGTTAATAACCAAGGGGGAAGGAGAAAATGATTTATAAAAAAAATATGGAAAGGAAAGAAATTCTGTAATGATTCAAAACACACAACACTGTAGCTGTCTTGGGAATATGATGCAGAGTTCAAGAATATTAGAAAGCAAGGTAATTGGTGATATTAGAAAGCAATGAATGGGCATAATGGTGATATTTATGCATGAAACATGAAAATCCAGCATGAAAAAGGAAAAAAATTTGCCTTCACTATTTCCCCTGGGGCCATTATGTTGTTCAATCAATGAATCATAAAATAGCATGGCATGATGCTAATATATTTACTAACAATATTCACTTGATCCTGCCCATTGAATAAGCATTAAAATACTTTCCAGCTCCTTGCTTGTCCAGATGGAGTGTTGGTACCAGATTTCATATTTACCAGTTTTGATAACTTTAGAAGTGTTGCCCACACAAACAGAGAGAGAAGAGAGGGGAGGAGGGGGGGGGAGAGAGAGAGAGAGGAACTGAGCATTAGTGATACATGGACACCAAAAACATTCCTACAAGTTTGATATCATTAATCAATGCAAAGCAACATACATGAACCTTCATCGCAAACAATGTTGCTGTCCCAGCCTAGAATGTGAGCAACTCTTACCATGAGCAATCATGGGCCAAAGATATAAACATTATTCTTAGAAGGTCCCTTCCTCTGGGCAATGCCTTACTCTTTTTCCTCCTTGCTAACATGCTAAGATGAGCTTCTCACTGACCATACCTGCCTAAAAAGTTTTTCATTAACTATTCCACTTTATGGTCCCTCGTTGGTCCAAGTTAAAAATTACCTAATTTCTTAAAAGCAGCTCATACAGCCACAAAAAAAATATCCTTTCTTTCCTGATTCTCCTATAAGGCATCTTCGCTATGTTCATCGCCCTCCTCTTAAGCTCAAGGCTTCCCTCTACTTCAACAGTTACGTAGAGAACTCTTCATCCAACAAGAACCTACCTAACCTACACACAGGAGACATATAAGAAACATACAACTATCATTTTGATCGGGACCAAACAGAGCTTTGGCCAAGCTACATTTACCCTGAAAAGTCTTCGCCAAGCTCATCTTAACCCCAAGCTCACACACCAAAGGGGTGGGAGAAAGAAAAGGAAATCAGTTCAAAAAAAATTCATGAGAGGAGGTGAGTCATAGCTAGGTCAGGCAACCAAATTTATGCTCCTAAGAAGAAATAAAATGCCCAAGCACAATCTCAAATTCCAACCAGCCATAAATATTCCACAAAAATAAAAATAAAAATTCAAAAGTTTCCCATGGTTGTTGATCGCATTGACCAAATTTCCACACGTTTATGTAGAAGAGTGAAACATGAACTAGAGTTGATAAGAGGTGTCTTACTGCTAAGTCTAACACTATCTCTATGCAAGATGTGATCTATTCTTTTATAGCCAATATATCATAAGGGTTGCAGAGACGAGATGGAAAAGTTAACAGCAAAGACAGCATTGCTTTCTTTGAGGTCCCATCTCTCGGACCCTTGTTCTTAGAGTTTGCAGATACCAAAGAAATATCGATTAAAAAAGGTAGTAAGAAAAACAGCAAAATATACATGTCTCAATCTTAACATTCCTGAAGTTGAAAACATACCAGTACAAACGTTCACTTTTGTCTAGTTTACACCTCGTTACATCAATTTCTGTCAATTTAGATCCTAAAGAAAAAAGAAAAGCATTAAAAACAGTGGTATCAGAGAAAGTGAATATATATATATATATATATATATACACATATTTCTCTGTGCATATTGTTACCCTACCCTTTATGTTGGCTTCAATCTCTAGTTCAGAGCTTTCCTCTTTATGAATATGCCTGAGAACAGGTAAAGCTTTATATAGCAAGTACTGCAGCCACTGTAATTTGACACTCCTGTCTACTTCACGGTCAGGCTACACCAAGAATAGGAGAATTAAGAAGAATAAACAAGAAAAACCGCGAGAACAAAAGACAAACAACTGGAGTCTGACATCAGAAGATTTCCAAAATCAGATTCTGAGACAATGAGGAGGAAAGTGGCATCTACCTTCACAACCAAAACCTCCCGCAAGCAAGCTTTGCAATTACAATTGCCACAACAAAAAGGACATGAATTTTCAACTTCCTCTCTTGTTTTCTCGGGGTACCTGTTTTGGAACAATGAAAAGTCTATGCATAAGATGACTGATAACTATTAACATGAAAGCAGTTTCAAGCATATCCTTGTGAGAAAATGTACATACGTTTCTACTACTCATCTTAGTATCTTACCACTTCTCAAGGCATTCATAGCAATAGCGCTTCCTATTACAATTGGAACAGAAGACAACACCACTCTTATCATTCCGCTGACACTGATGACACATCAAACTTCCATGTTCCTTGCTTTTGTTGGACTTATCCTGCAGTGAAGAGCTCATTATATACTCCTTGAATTAGCAGCTCTACAGCAAATGCGAAACAATTACAATAAAGAGCAAAATCGTTCGCCAACTTGTTAAAACTTAAAAGCCCAAGCCATTAATAACCTCAATAGAAATTAAAAGTTCACAGTTCGGAAGGCAAATAGGAATTTACCCGCATATTCTTGGCAAAAACGCCTAGACACTATCTAATACCAAAGCAATTTACTATTCGCAGATCACAGTAAGGTACCTTTGGTAGAGTTTATTCAGACCAAACGGTACATAATTACAAAGAAACCATGAAAAAAAAAAAAGTACACCAGTTACCGCAAATCACCTTCTCCAACATTTTACTATCTCCAGCCGTACGATTCTTCGCAACCTTACCAGGTTTCCCTCGTCCTTCAACGGAATTACCGTCCTGTTCACCACGCTGCGACAGTGAATTTCCAGAATCACCCTCACCGTTCACTTTCATTTTATCTCTCTTTTGACCAGAAAACTCTTTGCTCTGCTCTCTGGCCACAATCTCACTTAACACAAGCCCGTCCTCGCTCGTCTCTACATCCGATCCTTCCCTCACCTCATCTTCCTCCTTCTCTCTCTTTTCCTTCCTCTTCTCATTTGACCTCCGGTCGCTGGCATCAGTTTTCAGGCCGGCGATGGACTGTCCGGAGTGGTCGCTATTCTCATCTCTCTCTCTTCGAATCCTCTTCCCTCTCTGTTTCTTGATCTGCAACAAGTGCTTCTCGCAATACGATGCTCTCGGCAAAGCTGTTTCGCTGCAGCGCCACTTGCCTGGTCCGGCGCTTCGCTTGCACCGCCGATCAGACGATGGATCCATGATTCTCAGGATTCAGCGAGTAGGATCGATTGGAAATTTTTGGGATTAAATTAACCGTTCGATTGCATGGGATTGGACGGTTGAGATGGCGATGAGTGGTAGCGAGCTTAAAAAGGAACGATATCACTGTGAATATTTTTTTTTTCCTATGGTTTTGTTTTGTGCACGTAGGTTTCGGTTAATCGGAGTCGGTTGGCGGTTCTGAAGGTGTCGTCAAGAAGAGGATTTGGTACTCGCTCGAGTTTGAAAATATAACACTACTCGCAATTTGACGTGGATGCGTCACGCTCTGATTTGGCCCTTTCTGGTTTGTGCATGTCAAATTTGGCAGGCTAATTAAGTTTTTAATTCCACTTTGTTGGAAAGCTGACTATCAGGCCAGCTTTGGAAATGTTTGTACCATCACATTATTGTTTTTTTAGCACCATCAAATTGGTTATCAAGTATTGTTTGACCGAGCAATAAAAATAATTTATAATTTTTAAAACGTTTAATAGTTAAAAAATTGTATAAATATAAATTATTTAATATTTAATAAAATAATAAATTGACAGTTTTTTTAATATAAATCTAGTTTTTAAAAAAATAAAAATCATTTTATATATGATTATTAAGAGAAACCAATTGATGTTACTTTAATACTATAAGTGATATGATATCCATCAATCGAATAATTAATCCATCAACTATATAAAAATATTTTAACATTTTTATAATTTATTACTTTTGTTGTAATTTAAAATTATTATTATTTGTGGTATAGGGTTTGAGATTAACTCACCTACAATAAAAAAAAACTGTTAAGTAAAACTTGGGTACATATAAATTTTAATTGTAAAGTGGACCTATCAAATTTTAAAATTTAAATAATCCAACTCTATGTATAGAAAAATAGTGTGTTATAAGTTTCATTTCACAATTTTACTATAGAAGAATTGATCTCTGTATATTTAAGATTATACCTCTCTTCAGATAAAAGTAATGTCAATCAAAATTACCATCACTTCAATAAAAAAAAATTCATGACTACTTGTTTTTTTATTAACAATAATAATCAAAGGTGATAGAGTTTTATTTATTTTTTAATACCTACATCATAAGAATTATATATCATAAACTCCCAACTCAACTCTCACCCTCTAAAAGGAATTAAATTTGCAACAAATTTATTTGTATTAGAAAGACGAGTCAGCGATACATATGGTCCGCCAAACGTGGCTTGGCAATGGCTATTAAAGGCTTGGCCTTGGGCATGGTCATCCCATAAACCTCACTCGTGTCAATATCTTCGGGCCTTAAACCTTTCGGTGGAGTCCAATCAAAACAGTGAAAGAGTCGAGCCAGAGCCATGAGCACCAAAGTCAATCCAAGCGGTGCGCCGGGGCATTTCCTCTTTCCAGCACTGAATGGCAGTATCTTGAAATCGATTCCGTGGCTTATTTCTACTCGGCTCCCGTCATCTAGCCAATGCCTCTCAGGGCGAAACTCTTCCACGTCGGCCCATATCTTGGTGTTTCTACCCAACCCATGAGTGTTGATGAAGACACGTGTCTTGGCGGGGATATGATAGTTGTTTATCGTGGTGGCCCGTAAGGATTCATGTGGGATGAGAAATGGTCCAGCTGGGTGCATGCGGAATGTTTCACGTACTACGCAACGTAGGTAATTAAGGTGGGACAGATCAGATTCGGTGACCATACGATTTGAGCCCACAACAGTGTCAAGCTCTTCTTGGATCTTGCGGAGGACACGTGGATGCTTGATCACCTCTGTCATTGCCCATTCATTCGTCACAGCTGAAGTATCTGTTGCTGCAGCTATCATGTCCTAAAATGTCATAAACCGATTGATGTGTTAAAAATAAATGGATGAAAAAATATATAAGACACGTGCGAGAGAATATAACCTGAATAAGAGCTTTAATTTCCACATCATCCATGTGCTTTTTCCCATCTTCACCAGGCAAAGACAACAAAACATCAACAAAGTCCATTTCTTTACCATCATCCTCCTCACCGATTCCTTTTCTTTTCTCCTCATTTGCCCTTCTATGTTCTTCAATAATTCTCATATGAAAATCATCCACTCTTTTTTCTACTTCCCTCATTTTCTTCTCACACCCATAAGGATCCACCCACCTCCAAATTGGCAAGTAATCACCCAAATATATAACTCCCAAAAGCCAAAACAATTCATGTGTTATATGCATGAACTCCATGGTCTCTTGTGGCCCTGCAGATCCTGCCCCAAAAAATTGCTTTCCTAGCAACATTCTTGTCACATTGTTCATTGAAAATTCACCCAAAACTTCCCTCAAGTTCACTGGCTTTTCAGTTTGAACTCGAGCCCAGACACCTTTTACTAAATGTTGGCTTTCCTCGGCGCGTTGTTTGGCAAACGACTCGAGTCGCTTTGTTGTAAGTAGGTGTTCCATACAAATCCTTCTCATTCTTTTCCATTTTGGGCTTAGAGGAGCCAATGCGACATCGCCGCACCCGTATGCTAAATGTATAGCGGCGAGAGTTCGTGGCCGGGAGGCGAAAACGTCGTCTTGCCGGAGAAGTATTTCGCGTATGATATCGGGATCGTTGGTGGTAATCGCATCAACGCTACCCAAACGGAGGTAAACCAACGGTCCATATTTGTCACAAAATGAGGCTAGGTCCCTGTGAGGGAGTTGGCCTAATTGAAGAAGGTTACCGAATATGGGCCATCTTCGTGGGCCTGGGGGAAGCCTTTCAGCTTTATGGGAGGATTTTAGGTTGAGCCATCTCCAGAAAATGTTGGCGATGAAAGCTGCAAAGAGAAGAATTGATGCAACCGTCCCTAATTCCATTAAGTAAACCAAAATTTCAAGACAGAAAAAGTAAATTAAATTATTTAAGCTATACCAAAGAGAGCCTAGCAAGTGCCATTGGAGTCATATACTCATATTTGATAAGCACTTGAATGGAAAAATTTAACTCTTTGTATTATATATAACAAATGGCAAATAGGGGGAAAATATAGTTTATGGATTTATTTAAGCACAAAATAAATAAATGCATTTACACTCAAAGAACTAAAACCTTACCTACCGTTCTTCACAATCTTTATACTAGTTGGTATCAATGTTAATTTGTCTACAAAAATTTCACTGGTTTCACAAATGTCTCAATTAACTCTTGATGTTTCAATTTATGTCAATTGACTCTTGATATACTCAAATCAGCCTCAATTAAATTTTTGTCAACTTTCGACTAAATGTGTTACACTTCCGTCCAGTGATAGGTGTTGACGAAAAGTGTAACAGATTTGGATATAAGTTGACAAAAAATTTAACTATAGTAGATTTGAGAACATCAAATGTCAATTGACTCAAATTGAAATTTAAGGGGTTTATTGAGACATTTGTGAAACTTTAGGGGTAGTGCAAATTTTTCCCAAAAAATTATAATTGTTACTTTTTTTTTTTTCAGTAACACACTTGGTGTGATATTTTTACCTTCTCCTACTTCAAGAAATGGCACTTGCATGTCTTCTAACTAGTTTCAACACAGGTTTCATGGTAGGATAGAGAAGTGCCAAATGCATGAACACCCTAATTAGGCAAATCAATAGCATTAATCCATATTATGTAAAAATTAAATTTTCTAATTGAAGAATAATATATTTGGAAGAACAATATTTCTCCAAGAAGCAAAGATTTTGGCCACCTCAATTTTGGTATTTATATTATTCCAAATGCAACTAAGAAATTAAAGGTATATAAATTGGAACATGCAATAGAAATAGAAAATTTTAAATTAAATGAAAACAGAAAATACGTTCTTATAAGTTGTTGACACACTATTTGCTACTATCTATCCAAGGGTTAAAAAAAACACTATTGTTGTACTTCTCTCTAATACAAGGAAAGAGCTTGAACATTGCCATTTGCCAACATTCAACCCAACGGTTATGGTTTGCCCAAAAGTGTTTAGATGTCTCGAAGTCCTAACTCCTAACCGTTATTATTTCAAACTTAAAGTGTTTAGGTGGCTTAAGTCTTGGTCTAGAATTCATGGATCGGAAATATTCTCATGATAATATAATTTATACTTTATAAAAAATAAAAATATAAGGAAAACCATTTTTTTCAGGAAAAATGGACAATGTTGCCGTGTACAAAAAGTTTGTTCGAAGTGCAAGGCGGAAAGAGAAGAATAGCACTTTTAAAGTACTCTAAAGACCAATATATGGTAGTACTTCGACATAGTTTATGTTTGGAAATATTTAAACAAGCTTAAATTAGTTTGTTTAAATATTTTTCAAAACAAAAATTACCTTAATCAAATTTAAACTTCTTAAATCTGATCTCAAACAACGTTATAGAACATAGTCTACCAGAGTTCAAAAAGCATCATTGTTAAAAGCATTAATTGTTCTTTAATACCCAATACAAACAAGTATTTATAGTATTCATAGAACCGCAGGCCACGTGTCTATCAAAAAAGGTCCAAAACGTCACACATGTTGTTGGAGTTTTGTTTGAAAACCAAATATGATAGTTGATTATGTCGAATTGACAATCAACTATGCATTATTGATTTGGATAATTTTCAAGACTAAAAGTTTTAGCAGTCGACTATGCAAATGGATAATCGACTCTCATAACCATATTGGAAATTCAAAATTGGATAGAAACTTGCGATGTTTGAACTTTAACTTGTCCAGAAGTTTTTACCAATCAATTGGAGGTAGTAGTCAATCGACTGAAGGTTCGTTATTTTCAAAATTCAAGCTTTTCAACAACTATTTTTCTAAGAATTTCTTAGTTCATATATCTTGAGAATAAGGTACGATCCCAATATTTTGAGAAGATGCCTTCGACATTTCTCCATTTCATCATCTAATTCAAATCTTTCGGAAAATCTTTGTAAATATCAAGAGATATGTTATTCTTGTCACTTTGGTAATACTTACCTGCATCAGGTATAAATCTCACTTTTGCATCGGATTCAAAATTTCACTGATAATCTTAAAGAATTTTTTTGGTACCGTTTGTACCGTCAACATTTACGTTACCAATGAAATTACCTAACAGTTACCAATAAAGTTATGGATCTTGTGTAAAAATGAGTTTTACACCTGGTCCAAATAAGAATTTCATGTCACTCACAATTTATCTCACTAGTTATGAACCCGTGCAATTGCACAGGATTGACGCATTTTATTATTTTTTTCATTTTAAAAATTATTAAGAAATTAAGTTTATCATAATTATATTAGTGATACAACATTCATTAAATAAATAGAAATTCAAAATGAATGTAATTATTAAAGCTTAAACAAATAATTCTAGTTGATCTATTGAACAAACATAAATCATCAAATAATAAAAAATTCTTGTAGAATCTCATAATTCAATTAAGATAAACAATCAAATTCATTTTTCTTTGTCACTGCTGTTACTCATATGAGTTGCTACTTTCCTACATATTAAGTATTGAAATATATAAGATTTATGTCACATAAATTTAATTAAGTTTTTGAAAATAACAAATTAATTTTTTACAATAGAAATTTAAGTTATGTACCCTCTTATGCATATATTTTAATTTTTAGCACCAATTCCTCAACATTTTGATTAGATGCAACTGACCTAGAAAACGAACGTTTTGGAGGTGGGGTGATCTCAGCTTTTGAATTATGATCTTCTATGTTAGATAGTTGAGGTGATGAAGAATAAGACTGCAAGATATGTATTTTGTTTGTTAGATAATTGTGATCTTAAGAAATTATCTTAAAGAAATTTTATTAATTTTTTACCTTTCCGATAAAACCCAATAGATGACGATATTCACGCAAAGATTCAAAATCATGAACCCTTGCAACTGTGAACTTTGTACTCGTTTTCCTTTTGTTGTAGTAATTTAGTCTTATCTGGAAAACATATATGTACATTATCATCATCTCCCTTATCCTTTTCCACAAGCTTAAATGAAACTAAACACTGAAAAACTAATGAAATAAGAATATTTTGATCGATAATTATCACTATAGCAAATTTATTATATGCATCTAACATGATATAAGAGTTAATTACTTTTAGATAAGAATAAGTCCAAATTTAAATGGTTTTGATTTTTTAATGAGATAAGAATAACAATTGCATGTATAGAAAAGTAAATGCATGCATAAAAAAAAAAGATAAATTTATATTAGTCATTTTGCCTTATCATTTATCAGATAAAAAGATAAAATTGTCTCTTTTTTTCTTAAGTTATTATTTAAAAATACCAATGGTGTGAAAAGAAATAAAAATTAAAAAAAAAGTTTTCTATTCATGTCAATTACAGATGATTAAAGAACATTTGAGCTATCAAGCACATGATGCAATCATTTTCATATTAACACTTCTTCAACTTCTAATGAACAATTTTTTCGTCTTTATCAAAACCAATGTCATAAACAGAAAACAAATTTTATTAGAAGAAATTGATTGAATTATATGATTATTTAACTGTAAGTTGAATGAGTAGATTTTTTTTTTCTTTTGGCATACAAATCAGTATTATTCATATCTCTACATGAATTAATGAGATTTGAATAAATTACTTTTGAATTTGAAATACAGTGAATTCAAAATAATTTACTAAATTCTTGTTAGCCTTTCAACTAAATCCAATAAATGACAACATTACAAATGGTCAAAATGATAAACCATTATGTCTCTAAACTTATTATTGAGTAATAATCCCATTGTTTTGATAAAGACGCTCATCATGTTGATCATTACCAACTATGATCGTAAATTAAAGTAATCAGCGACATAAAAATTGAAGTAAAAGAAAAAATTAAGTCACTGAAGTTATGCTCTAATTGTAAACTTGTGTACCAAAGTAAAAAAAAAAATAATATAAAATGAAAATACCATATTTTTATAGAACAAATTGGAGAGTAGAGAAAAAAAAATAGTGAGAGATAAAATCAATGAGTCATACAATGGACTAATCCAACTATAAAGTTGTATGCCAATGAGAAAATGTTTATTAATTCTCATAGAAAAATTTATTTTGGCAATAATAGAAATGGCCAATTTTATAGAACAAATTAAAGGGTAGGGAAAAAAAAGTAGCGAGAGATCAAATCATACGATGAACTAATCCAACTATAAAGTTGTATGCCAATGAAAAAAGGTCGGTTATTGGCAGAATCATAGAGCCATGGAATTCCTGAATCCAATTTACACATCAAGAGTGGATCAACGAAACCAAGTTTGGAAAAGAGGAAGCAACATCCCTGCCAAAAATTGAAATTAAAACTAAGTTAATAATTACTGAAATTTACAAAATTGAAATCCAAATACTTTCCTTCATACTCAAATTTAATCGGCCAAATTTTTCCACAGGGTAAGACAATCTATATCCCAATTTTCCACAATATTTACAAAAAAAAAATATTTTGAAGAGTAAATTTACTTGATTGTTTTTTTGGAAATAAGAATTTAAAACATGAATTTGAAATTATTAATAGAGATTTAGCTATGTTCATATATTTTCTCATTTGGTCATAGTTGCATAGATATAAAAATAGGGAAACTGTGAAGATCTAGGAAATTTGAAGCTTCCTGTGATTAATCCAGATGTGAGGTTAAATGTGTGCTTAGGATATATCAATTTGAATAAGAAGCCGAACCGTAATCTCACGTGTCGCTGGAAGAATGTGCAACTATTGTGAACGTGCGAGGCCGAATTAAGTCTGTTTTCACAGTGGTGTCAGAGGGATGTGCAACAATTGCTAATGTTGAGGAAAGAAGAAGGCTGTGTTGTGAATCATAAATTTTTCCTATTCATTGATGTTACCAAATATCGTGTGTTTTGATTAGCTTTCAAACAAAAGAAGCGTGCTGATTCAAGATTTCAGAGGAAAACCTTGTTTATCAATTAGGGATTATTATCAGAAAGAAGATGTCAGATTCCTTATTCTAAAGGTGATCATATGTATCCCCCCTCTCTTTTCCATTAGCTCTCGTGTATGGTTTGCTTTCCATTCTTTTCAGGTTTAATTTATTGTTTTATCTTAAGCGATTTGTTATTGCATCTACTGTTACTTCTGGTTGTCAATAATAAATAATCTACTCTCCTTTTAGCTCAAGTTCTCTGGTTACGACTTTTCGCGCTATCATCGCTACTTTATGGCATTCAAGACTATTTAAGCATAAAAATTGAACCAAGATCAGTCTTTATTAGGTTACTCCTGTCTTGTAATATATCTAATAATATTTACTTTTTCCTAGTACTTGTAGAGCGCTCTCCCTTTCTCACACACACACACAGCTAGTATATTTGCATGGGATATGTTTTTATTAGTTGAAGGACCTCTTCCACTTCTATGTATTTTGTGGCTATACAGTATCATTTTCTTTGGCAACTGAGTGCTGTGAGTAAGGACTCTATGCTTCTGTTGTGAATTTTATCTGTCGTGCTGCTTTCTGTATTATAAGAAAGCTGTTGTTCTGTTCATACTGCAATCTTTGTTGATGCTGACAACTTTTCTCACTACTTTATTTTCAGCAATTACCTTGACAACTGAACAATGGTCAGCCATCAAGAAGAGTATCCCTGCAATAGAGGAAGCCGTTATGAAGATGCAATCAAAATTAAGGTGAGAATACCGTCTTGATATTTCAGTCAGTGCTGTTGTGGTCTTTCGTAAATCCACGTTCTCCATATAACACAGGATTTTTTATTATGTTAACCAGAGAAACCGCAGGGTTGCATGAACTTAGTATTTTGAGGTCCTTATTGCTGTCTCTCGGTGCACATGATCACTCAAGTGGGAATAGTGGTTTTTTAATTTATTTTGTTGAGTGTGCGCAATATAGTGGAGGCTTTCCTTGTTGATTTCTTTTTGGTTAAAAAGCATTTAGCTAAATGATTAACTGACTTTGACAATTTGATCAATATACTGTAGATCTGAACTTGATGGTAAGCAAAATGAAGATGTGTCTGATTCGGTAACTGACTGTACTCATGAATTGTACCTATTGAGACTATCCGTTTCGATGGGAAGAATTATCACTGCTGGGCGCAGCAGATGGAATTATTCTTAAAGCAAATAAAGCTTGCATATGTGCTCACTTATCCATGCTCGAGTAGTACTTTTGGCCCAGAAGCAAGCACTGAAGAAATTGCTCAAACCAAAGCTGCTGAAAGAAAGTGGGTGAGGACTTCCTTTGTCGCCAAAACATATTGAACTCTCTATCTGATCACCTTTATTATTAGTACTCAAAGAAAAGTAGGAGTACCTAAGAACTGTCGGATGAGCTAAAACTAGTTTACCTTTATGAGGAATTTGGAATAAAGAGGTCTATAGTCAGAAAGTGCATTGAATTTCAGATGGTTGATGAAAAACCATTTCTCGAACAAATTCATGAACTTAATAAAATTACTGATACCATTGTTGCTACTTGAATGTTTATTGATGAAAACTTTCACGTTAGTTCCATCATTTCAAAGTTTCCTCCATCGTGGAAGGACTTCTTCATCAAGTTGATGGGAGAGAAATATCTAACTTTCTGGAAGTTGATGGATAAAATCAGGGTTGAGGAAGAGTCTCGCAACCGAGACAGGCAAGGGGAGATGTCTAAGTTTGTAAACTTGCATCAAGCGAAGATCTTTGGACCAAGGATGAGAGATATGAAGAAGTCAGCGATAGATAACAAGGTCATGGTCTGCTACAATTGTGGCAAGAAAGGGCACATTTCTAAACACTGTTGTACTAGGAAGTTTGACAGGGAAGCTAATGCGAAGCCGAATGGGGATAATTTAACAACACCTGTAGTTGCTGTGACCGAGAGCAATATGGAGTAGCTGATTGACGTAGATGTTCGCCCAGTTGAATTGTGGAGAGAACATCTTTTTTATTCTTTTGAGCTGGAGGTGCTTAATATTTTTTTTGGAAGGAAACTGAGCTAAAGGTTTCTGTGCTGATTGATAAACAAATTTTTTTTCCATTATTTTTCGTTCTAAGTAGGCTTTGGGGTCAGTCATCTATATATGTGTATGCTTTCCCTTTAGCCCCAAGCATCCTTTGCAGGTAGCTGATTTTTCTGTAAATAATTTGTATAATTGATAATCGGGATGGAAATGGTAGGAGAATAGTCTTCAGATGCAAATCAGACATCGATTGGGCTTTGTAACTTAGGTCTTCATTTCTGTGTAACTATCCCTAAAACCTAATATGCACAGCCTTTTTGTTTATCCAAAAACAACTAGCTCTTGACACCATGTATTTTAAACTGATTGCAAGTAAGTTGAATTTTCTTTTAACTTGTTCTAGGATTTTAGCAAATCTTGTGCTCTCGAAGAGGATGCATCAATTTTAGATATATGTCAACTTTTAACCAAAATCCAATCGATGTTGACCCCAAAACTTTGAAGGGTGTCATATGAGAAAGATCAAAAGTTTTCTGTCTTCTTCAGAAAATATTGCAGGAGTGCTCTTTGAAAGGATACAGTCAAATATTGGTCTACCTCTCCCCCAAAGGAGTCCTTACCGATTTTTCTCATGAGCTATCGATGCAGAAGAAATCTGCATTTTAAGGTGACATTTCATCAGTCTGGCATGAGGAAATACAGTTTACAGAGCTATCGTGCCTCTTACTGTCTTGATACGACTTTCCACTTCTGACCGCAAGACCATAGATTGGTTACAACTGATTAACACTGAGGTGGAAAAACACCTTTAGACCCGAGTTTATTGGTCTAGTGGTCACCTCTAAATCTTCCATATAAAAGACTTAGGGTCGATCTACCTTTCCGCTAATGTATCAAAAGAAAACAGAAAAACACCCTTAAGAGTCCCTTCCAATTCAATTGAAATGGAAATTCTAAATTGATCATCTTCAAAGAAAACTGAATATGCTTGGGCTCCCATAGTTTCTCTGCCTGCATGTGCCATAGCCAGTATGAGATGTAAAAGCAGCCAAAGTGGTTTTAATATCCTAAATGCAGTACCTGTCTTATGGGCTGAATTTCTGTAAGAAATTCAACAAACTTATGTTTTTCCTGTGAAACTGGCCTTTACTTGGTCCAATAATGCCTGTTCTCTTTGCATATCCTTAGCAATTTTATGTTGTTCATGTTTAAGCCTCCTGATCTTATTTTCAATTCGAATGTAGTCTGCAGGTAAATTAGATCCTCCTGAGATTACAGGAAATTTCACCTCGACATCTTCCCTAGAAGCGGAACATGTCTCTTAATCAGAACATAGAGCAATAAAAATGAAGATGGAAGCAAAGGAACAAACTAATTTTTCCTCATCATGTTTCAAGTGCAAAAATGACATTGGATATCAAACACAAGTCATGAAACCAATGTTAAGATTCAAGAAAAGGAAGAAAGAACAATAACAACATATTTAATATCAAAGAGACAGCATATGACCATTGAATCAGAACTGTTTGACCAAAAGTTTGAAACTTTGTGTTTAATTTGATACTAACCTATTGCCAAGGGCAAAAATACCATTTTGCTTGATCTTCCCACCATCCAAAGACCAGTCTCCATGACTTAAGCAAGGAAGAGCATTTAGCATATCAGTTGTGGTTCTGCAAATTTGCAGATGAGAAAAGAGAGTATAGAATAGTGTCTCTCTGAGACCATGCCCATCAGCAGTAACAAAAGCTAAGTTCCAACATTTCACTCTCCAAAGAGATAATGTTCACTACAAAATCAATAAAGCCAGGCGAAGAGTTGCTACAAAACCTTCTCCGATTTGCTTTTTAAGCATAAGCATGACTTCTCTGTTTTCTCCAGCCTAATGAAACATAATTCACCAATGCAGCTTCATTCTTACACCAATACTCAACATTCCTTTTAATTATCATATTTCCCATCACTAAACTTCTTGAAAATACCTAAAATTATCACATAATTATGATTTTAAAACACCCAGAACCAGAAGAGACCTCTTGCCGGATTCATTAAATAGTAAAAATTACTGGTTTAAAAAGCAGTTAAGCTCCCTTTTTTTTTTTCTTTCTGGCGTTGTCTTTTTTCTCTAAAAATAGGAGATATATAAAAGTGCTAATATAAAATATATGAAAGTAACAAGGAGCTAAAATGACATATAGTGCGAAGTGGTCTTTAACTTCAGTTCTGATGTACGTGTGGTGAAAACAATTTTAAATTCATTTTATGTTGAGGTTTAATACTCACTGACAGATATGTGGGGCAGCTTACTTACTTATTTATTTTAAAGTTATATTTTCACGGACCCGATTCTGTGGCTTACCACATAACCGATAAATTTTATTGATAATAACGAGAACTACAGTAATAATTAAATATTTAAATGTTTTATTAAACCATAAAGCCGATAAATTTTATTGATAATCATGAGAACTACAGTAGTAATTGAATATTTAAATGTTTTATTTTTTATTTAATTATTAATGTAATTTCCTATAATTACCAATAATGGGTTGGTGGTAAGTCATCAAAATTCTTCCTTCTATCTAAAAAAATGATTAAAATAAAATCAGAAAAAGAAAACATGGTAAGCTTGTAAATAAGAGAAGGATAATGGGTTGAGAGATAACCTGAGGGTTAGGTTGAAACATGCTGGAGAAGGGTACACATTCAGACCTCCCAAAAAAAAAAAGGTCAAATGAAAAATCCAGCAAACTCATCATAACCAGTTGGTTAGGTGGATAAAAACAAAAATATAAAAACATGCAGGATTTGGAGGTGTGTGACTTGTTAAATGGATGGTTGGATGCTACTAAATATTTTACTGTCTTTAAAAGAAACTAGTATATTTTGGGAGCATGTGTAAGTAATATATTTTTTTTAATTAAGTACTGCTAATCTTTTCCTTTTCTTTTCTTTTCTTGAAAAGAATGGCAAAGGGAAGAATTACATCTAAGACTCATGATGAATTTAGCTATAAATTTTCTTAATCCATCACCTATTTTTCGAGTATACTTATCTAACAAAACTCTAAAGATTATTTCTATACGAATAATAAGATCATACGAATTTATGTTTTAATCAAATCAATTATTTTTAAAACATCGCTTCAAGAAAACTCTAAAATAACTACTGAACATTTTATCATTGCTGATTCTTTATTAGAAATTAAAATTAATTATGGCTTGGCTAATCACGTCCCTTTCTCTAATTAAGAAGATGTTTCAAGTTCAAATATCTCGTTTTGAATTATCAAAAAACTAAAAAAGAACTTAAAATTAATTATAAATTTTTTTTGTAATCAAACATGGCCTACCATGAGAATCTAAGAAAATAAAATAAGAGATAAGAAATTATTTAGCTCATTAATACTGCAATAAGATAAATACCTTGCCTAGATATTAATAAAAGCGGCCCCAAAAAAATTCACAAGCTCCGATCAAATGACTATAGGCGCAAAGTATTAAATCCCTGGGATTTATGCAAGAAATGAAATAATTAGGACAATTGGTAAATTTCATCATTATTAATTCATAATAAACCTTAAGATTTTGTTGAATTTCATAATAAGTTTGAAGTTAATAGACTTTAATCATATTCAAATTTTATCAACCACGTGTTTAATATGAAACAAACCAAGTTTCAAGATTTGTTATGAAATTGGACTAAATCATTTGGTTTTCTATAAAATTTAACCAAAAAAATATTAAATAATTATTAGGTTAACCCTATACTGACCTATTAATCATCTTTAACATTATTGTTAGGTTACACAACAATTGCAATTTTCTGCATGTTAAAGTAATATTTGAATTATCACCTTTGAATAAAAATATAAAATAAACAACTTTTAAGATTTTTAGGTGATCAAAAGCTTTAAGAATTTTTGACTGTACCGGATACAAGTATCTTTTGCTTTGCATTGATTAGAAACTTAATTTATATTTTTTTGAAACTTTACTAATAATGACCAGATGTAGCTAAGAATTTTTCCAAAAGCTTAGCCTAAAGTTCCTAAATTTCTCATACTCCGCACGTGCTAGCTTTCTTTTTCACCAAAACTAATAGTAACGAATTTGAGTATTTTGCTAATTTTTAGAGATAATTACACCGAAAGTCCTTTAATTATACAATCGGAGTATTTAAACCTTGAATTTATCAATTTAATGTGAGGGATCCTTCATCTTTAGAGTGTTTACGATTAAAACTAATTAATTAGACCATTTTGATCGTTTTAACAAAATAGAATGGTTAAATGATTAATAGGTTAAATTAATTATCTAATTTGCTATACAATTTTTAAATTAGTTGAAAATCGATCAATCAAAATCTATACCGACTTGGGCCATGTTTGATAGGACTTATCAAATCTATTCTTATGGATGTATGCAAAAAGTCCTTACTTATTGCAATATGGATGCTTGACAAAATAAGATTAGTCTTACGATCTTATGATTAATATATTAATCCATTAATCTGCAATTCAAAAATATATTGATTATTTGTAAGACTTGTCCTCATAGGCGGACTTATCCGGTAATCTTCGATATTAGGCTCACTTTTTAGGTGAAGATATCAATAAAAGACATAGCAAAAATGCATATCTAATAATATCTATAAAAAAGATAATATTTATAATAATAATTTAAATATATCATTTATCTATAAATTAGGTTGGGCTCACATTTATCAACAAAAAAAATTGGGCTCACATTTCATAAATTAATGGAAACATAACAATAGACGAGGTTGTGATATAAATTATGTAGTATATAAAATATTATTTCTATGAAATTTTAGTTTTTAATGAGTTTTAAAATGTAAATTAGTTCATATTAATTATATTTAAAATTATAATATAACAATAAAAAAAATTACTGATAACTAATCAGTTGTTAGTTATTACTAAACATGAATAACTATGTCCAACAATTTTAAATTCAAACTAATCAATTTATAATCAAACTGTTAAAAAATGTAATTAAATGAAAAATTGAAAAAAAAAATGAACTCACTCTGAGTGGAAGTAATTTAATTTTATTACATTAGTTTCCCTGCTTGTCTCTGGTAGATAACCACAAACCAGCAATAGATCATGGAATTGGTAGGTTCACAACTCATCAAGATGACCCCAAATGGGTCCACAATTCACATCAAGGCTTTGATAATTTGAATATAAATTTTGACCATCATACCACATGCTTTCCTCTTTATGTCCCCGTGCTAATGCACCACATGAAATAAAATAAAAATATGTGGGTCTTTCATTACCTCTGCAAGGCAAAGAAAGTTTTTCTTTTTTTAAAAAAAATAAAAACAAGAAAGAAAGAAACTTCAAAATAATAAATGATAAAAAAAAAAAAAATGGGTCATATCATGCACTTTGTGGTCCTTACTAGACCATACAATGTGGAATCAGAGAAAATGGGGCATATGGTGTACTTTATAATAAAAACATCCACGTTTCTGTCGTTTGAGATGGGAAAAAAGCATCAGTCTCATAAAATTATTATAATAAAAATATCTTTATCAAACCATCTTTCTGTTGATGTGAAGAAGATGATGCTCAAGCTCAACCACATCCAGAGACTTGGACCCAACTTGACAATGGCTTCTTAGGTTTTAGTATTCGTCAACAAAACACAATTAGGTATAGTTTTGTAAACTTTTGGGTGATTCCATGGGTTTGGCTTTGTGGCAGAAATTATGAGAAAATTCATAAATAATCACAAAAAAAATTAAATAGTAATTATTTCAAAAAATTCATTAAATTAATTATTCAATTTTTTATAATTACTAATGAATTTTTTTAATTTTATTGTAATTATCACGAAACCGAATCCATAATACCACTGCTCTTTTTTTCTTTGGAACGGATTCCATTGGACTCTATGCTTGACCAAATACACTTAGTTTAGCTAGGTTCAAAAATAAATTTACTATTAAAATGATTTTTAAAACAATTAAAAATTGTTTAGTGTTAGATAAAACAACTATTTTAAAACAAATACTAGAGGTTGTAAACGGATTAATCGAACCGAGTCTTACGAGTAACGAATTAACGGGTACAGATTAATAATGTCCGTTTCATAACAGTCTTATTTCTTATGTGCATACTCATGTTTTAGCAGACGGGGTAACAAGTCAAAAAATGGTATTGACAAAAATTTTCCTTTTCAAGTGAGAAAAAGACAACCCAAGTCAGATACAAACCGAGTTTTACAAGTAACGGATTAATGGATACAAGTTAAAAATACTCGTTTCCAAACATGTTTTATTTTTCATTTCATACCAGTGTTTTAACATGCGGATAATGAGTCAAAAATAGATACAGGTTAAAAGTCACTCTAATAAATAGTCTCTTAAAACTGTCTTTTTAAAAACTGTTTTTCTTGTTAGAAAATGTTTTTTCAAAAGTGTTTGATGTCTTTTCTGTTTTTTTTAAAACAAAAACTGGTTTAAAAACTCTACTTAGTGTTATGGTAGAAATTCAACTGAGACACTGTAGAACCCTCTTCTGTTACACTGTTTCACTTGCAGGTACTTTTTCCCTTCAAGTTTTTTCTTTCCTGCCAAAGTTAGAGAGATACCTCAGTTTCTCTTTATAGAAAGGAGAAATATTTAAAAGACGGCCTAGGATTTGAGAACAGAATCGGTTCTTTCCACCTTTTTCATGTGCATCTAAAAAAGCTTCATTCAGTTTCTTAAATAACAGTGAAAAGGAGGAGAAACTCAGACTCAAGAATCTTTACAGTTCCCATTGATTTTTGGTTTCCCTTCCTCACATACAACAGAAAGAGAAAAAATCCGGCAAGACCCTCTTTAGAAAATCTACTTTGTTTTGTCATTCCTGGATTTTTTACTTTCTTAGGAACCAAACAAAAGTAACCAAAAGATTCCCAACAAAACGACCCATACTACATAAAAAAAGCATGTTAGTATCATCAAAAAGAATCATTGCAGTTGCAGATCAATACAAAATAATTCAATTCTCAAAACCATCTTTAGCGCACAAAATAAAGCAAAAAAAGTTGTTCTAACAATTATGAAACACCAAGTTATGCACCTTACCAATAATTGTTCCACTGCCTTGGTCAACATTGAAGCACGGTATCATCTGGAACAAGGAGAATAGGAGACAGGTTTCCTTAAATGCTAATCTTCACACAGAGGAAGGTAACAATAATTTACCAAAGTAAGTAAATGTTATTATGAAGGAAATTTGGTTCAAGAATTCAAGCCACCAACTCTTTACTGCCTTCAAATCAAAGAACACAAAGATGTTGTTAAGCATGACGCAGATAAAACAAGTGAAGCTTGAAAAAGAAAAAACTTACAAGGAAGAAATGGAAAACTCACCATTTCATTAAAATTAGTACTCTTCTACAACACCCCATCATCATAGACAACTTACAAAAGAAAAGGGGGAGGAAAATCTAAACAATACTAAAACTAATTGCCTTAATAAATAACCCTGCTGATGATGCACAGCAAATTAAGAACAAAAATCAGATAAATAGCATTTAAAGAAACAAAGCAATTTATCAATATCTCAATAACCAACAATGAAGTTGGTTGAACTTACAAATTTAATTCATCTTGCAAGAATACTTCATCAAGGTGGAATATGTATAATATAAACAATCACAGAAAATTGGCTGCCTACTTGGTCAATAGGTAGTTATTACTACTTCTAGCTGACCCTGTTGTTCTTTATAGGATACCCTGCTGTATGTCAAAACCTCTGAAGAAGCTTTCAAATGGGCTCTTCACTACATTTTATGCCTACCAACTATGTTAAATGCGATTGCCCTGGCTATCAAACAGATGATAGTGGCTGTAAGGAGTTGAATTCGCGAGAAAATGCTGCAGTTAACTTTTCTTTTGTCAGCTGCTCAGATCCTTGAGACTTTATTACAAATGTATGAAACACAGTATCATCAGCTGCAGAAAGTTTTGACTCAACAACAGTAACCTGCGCCTCTTTAAAAGCTTGAATGACTCTTGATGCAGGGTGAGAATCTAAAGGGCAGCTCACTCTTACAATAACCTCATCATGACATGCTTGAATATCGAAGTCAGGAGCTCGGTTCAGATTTTCTGCATTTGTGTTACCCTCCAATGCTGATGACTCTCTAGAAGTGCTTCCAAATTTCTCCCTCTCTGCCTCCATGACCCTGAGCTTCACCTGAAGCTCATTGATATAAGCAATCGCATCACCTAACAAAGACGCTTTGTCCATCTTGGATATGTTGGGCACAACAGCTCGTAAAGCATAGAATCGCTGATTCAGCTTCTCACGCCTTTGCCTTTCTGCTTCCACATGATTAAGGGGCTCTTCTCTTCCATTTGCAGGCTTTCTGCCCCGTTTTCGGGGCCTTCTTTCATCAGCTGTACCTGATCGCTCTTCCTTGCATGAAGCTTCAACATCTGAATGTTCAGATTCCGCGGTAATCGGCCGGGTGATCACAGAAGGCCTTGAAATAGCCCCTGAAAAATCAATCTGCATTTGCTGCACCTGCTTTTGTGGCTGGTAACTGTTTAGCCGAAAATCTTCCCTAGCCCCATTAACAAGCTCTTGTAGATTGTTTGTCCTGGTTTGAGAACCATAAATATTTGTTGAGGTCCCTTGCTTCACACCATTAATATGTCCCCATTTGGAACCATGAAGACCATTTCTAGTGCTAGAGAACGCAAGTCTGCCCCCGTTTGCATAGGTTTCCCATGTAGGTCTCTCTTCCGTCTTCCTAACAGCAAGTTTCTCCCTAAAATGGGGATGAACCTGAACCGAGTTGTTCAAATCCTGCCCAAAAATCTTTTGAATCACTTCCGTTCTCTCTGCAATCCCCAAATTAGAAACATTGTTGTTCTCATCTTTCTTCTCATTAATCACAACTGGTATGGCTGCTACCATTGGTTTTACTCTCATCAGTGATGAATTAGTCGAAAACAAGGATATTATTGACTGCAACAATTCCAAGCTTTCAGGCAAAGATCTTACAGACCCCAATTCAACAACACCAACATCGGTTGGAACTAAAACAATAGTCTGAATTCCAGCAGACTTTGCAAGAACCGACCTCACACAGTAATCACGATTCGATTTCAACGCATCGGAGCACCACACGTGCTTCCCCGAAGCGAAACACCTGCCTGGGCCGCCTTCCCCACGAGGGAAGGAAAAATACATGGATGCCAAAAAGAACATCTCAGTATCAGTAACCCTGTCTAATCCTAGGGCATAATTATCCTCATCTGATCCCCCAAACAACGTGTGAAGTTTCTGCAAAACCCTTTTCCTCATCTTCTGTTGGGTCTCATCTTCGAGCTTAAAATTGAGAACTCGCCTAGCTTCGAATTCTTCTCCTTCCTTTGGCTCCCTACAAGACCCATCTCCCCACCCAAGAACCAAATCACCCGACTTGGACCGCGAAATTTGCCAGAAAAAAACGTAGTTCCAGCTGAAATTAGATGCGTTAGGTCGGTCCACGAGATCAGAGAGCTTGTTCTGCAAATTATCATCACTTCCTAAGGTCATCAGAAGATTTTCATTCGAAACTGAGCTCGATAACAAGTAAGCAAAAGCCCGAGCGCCCAAAACCTCAGCAATCATGGCCTTATCCCCATCATTCCACACAAGACCACCCATATTCACCTCTAATTTCATCTCCAAAACCCCAAAATGACGTTTACCCACAAAATAAAAAGGCTCAAAGTTTCAATACCCGGATAGAAGAAGAGCTTAGAGACTAAATTTAATGCGTTTAACCAAATAAGAAAACCCACATGGTCTATATTGCATGAAACCAGATCTCGCCGTCTCTAAAGTGAAGTGATCAAGAAAACCCAGAAAAAAGTAAACTAATAAGTAAAAAAACGAAAGAAATGGAAAATCATACACACCAGCTGTGGGGAGCAGATTGAGACGGTTGGGTAAGCCAGCAGAGTTGAATTCTCAGGCACTGTAAATTTTCTCGGAAAAGTGAGAGTTTCGGTTGGGGAAAGAATCTTACCGGAAAACAAACGATCAATCAGCTCTTGTTTCACAAACAAAAACAATGAAAGGAAAAGGCTTTTTTTTTCTCTTGTAAGAAAGTGAAGGCTAGAGAGAGATGAAGCTCGTTCTTTGTGCTCTCTAAATCCAAACTGCATAAGCGGACCGTGGTTAAGTAGTGATTAGGGTTTAGAAATAACCATGGTTAAAAGGGGTTGAATTAATTGGTTGGAGCCTTTGAGGTTGATTACCAGTCGGCAACGTTTTTGTTGTTTGTTGCAAACAAAAATGCGCACACTCCTTAGATTTTACTGTTACTTTACTTTGCTTTGCTATGGTAAGTTTGGTTCCACATTGTTCTTTATGGGACCATCGGTTAGTTTCTTTTGATGATTTTAACGATAAAAAAAAAAAGGGTTTCTTCGTGACATTAATTTGCGTGATTCTCATGTCAAACAGTGGCACACAATAAGTTAGATCACATGTATGACCTGTGTAGTACTGCATATATTTTAAAGTCGTACATGCAGGATGCGCAACTTCACCGATTGTATCTCAATTTGGTACAACTTTAAATATTTAGATTTATTTTAAACAAATAAAATAATTCAATAAAATTTTTAAATTAATTTCTTTTAATACCAAATTAATTCAAAAAGTGTAATATCAATACCATTAATAAGATGAGATTTACTTTTTAGCATCAAAATCATTCTCTTTTGCCTAATCGATTGTCCCTCGCACATTGTCAATGCGAATTGAGAGAATCTAGTTTTTTCAACGAACATTGTCAAAACTCACCTACAAGACCAGGTCGGATTTTGTAAAAAGAAAAGAATTATAGAGGTGATGGCGAGAGATACGAATAACTTGACGACGACATATGTCCCCTCGAAAGATTGCGTGTAGATGACACTTCCTATTATTAATATATATGTTTTTTTTATCGAAACATGTGATTTTCAAAATAAATAAATAAAATCTTACTTTGTTAACATGATAGTGGTATTTTGGTCTAAAAAATCTTGTGGTTCAATCCTACCTCTTGATTTAAATTTTTGATTAATCGAACATCTATCTCACAATAAATTGGACCCAAATGAAAAGGATTTCAAATGAAAAAGATGTTTTTCTATATTTACAAGCAAGTTGTATATTTTTACTTGACTTTTTATATAATTTTCAATATATTGTGTTTCGTTTCATTTTAAGATTTTTTTTGACATAACTTAATGGGTAACTACACAACTCTTAAAAAAGTTTTAAGTTTAAATTCTCATCTCTATTTATTAAAAAAAAAAATCATTTACTATTAAAAAACAGCTTGATTACATATTTTTTTATCTTATTTTGTTTTAAATCTTGAGAAATTTTTTTGGCAAGTCAAACATTTTTGTTTTCAATATAATTTTAGAAAAATTGAAAAACAAAAGAAAATTTATTTTTTAAATATTAAAAATATAAATGTTATTTTTAAATTATATTACAATATTTAATTATTAAAAGATAAATAAAAATATATGTTTTTGATACCAAGCGCATCTAAAAGGTTTCTCAGGTTAACAAATTGATCCTCGAAATAGAATTTTAACTGTACCTTAATGGACTGCAATGACGAAACTCCACAGTAGCCTCAGCTATCGTCGATCTATAATCTCTCTTTGAGCATTCTTGATATTACTTGATTTTGATTTGTCAACTTCTTGTTCTTTATGATGAAGTTGAACTTTTTCCTGCCTTTATTTTTTCATTTGTTTTAAAAGTTTTCGAATTTAGTGTAGTTCTTATAGGGAGGATAGGACAGTGAGAGTGCTGCCATCCTCATCATCGCCTGACTAAGGCTATTGGGCATCTTGTAATCGCAGAATTACGCTACTGAGACATTTGGGTAGTCTCGACAAGTCGTCGTAGTCTCGCGATAATTGAGATTATTGAAAAAATTTATTATTGAAATTATTTCTTATCAAGATTTGATTTTTAATATTTAAATTTTTAAATATTATATAAAGATAATACAAATAATAGTGTCCCACTCTCACACGACTGTCCCTAGACCTGTTCAATTTGCATTACAGACGCTTTAAATATTTTATTATCAATGTTATTCTCAAACCCTTTTTTATTTTCTTTGATGTCCTGTAAACTGTAAGGTACACTTGTATTAAGGGCTGTCAAGAAAGTAAAACGAAGTTGATGGGAGTGGGTCCCAATGCTTAAGCATTCTTGGGTTGATGGAAAGTAATTACGATGTTGCGATACTAACCACTTGATTATGTTCCGTCCTTTGGGCATCATCACGTTGAAAGTTGAAGAAAAAGGAAATCCTAGGAGACCAACATCGTTTTTGACAAGTCTAAGGTTTCAAGATAAGTAGAGTACAGATTAATTTTGGTATTAACAAGTACTGCTATAATAGCATGGCCCCTAATTGAGTAGAATCTAAGGCAAACAAAAGCCGAAAGTGATACGAAGCCCAAAGTAAACTCTAAAATTTGGCTTTGTTAATTTTTTTAAAAATAAATTATCTTGTAGCTATAAAAAGCCTATAAAGAGTGAGAACTATATTTTTTTAGGTTGGGTTTGACTTAAGTTATCTAATAAACTGGATTCATTGACATTTAAAATATTAAAATCAATATATTTAATTGATAAGTTTTAAAACTATTTTTGCGTGTATTTAAAAATAGAATCGAAGCGAGTCGAGCATGAGTTGAGAGAAACTCAAATTCAGTTAGTGAGTAAAAAGCTTATTCGAATTGAGTTTCGAGTCAAGGTCGAATTAATAAAATTGAACTCGAACTCGACTCGTAAAGTTAAATTCAAAATCATGCTCGAGTCGAACTTTTTGAAATAAATATATTTTATAATACTTATTTAATTTATTAATTAAATCAAGCTAGCTCGCGAGCTTAACAAGTCGAGTTTGACATTGTTCAAACTCGACTCAATAAGCTAAAATCATAGCTCGAATTCGATTTAATCGAGTTTCGAGCTGAGGTGCTCGACTCAGTTCCACACATATATACATCTATGAATGAGAATATAAGTTCACCTGAAGATATTCAACATGTTTGGAAGGGGTTTTTAAAAACTGTTTTCAGTTTTCAAAAACTAAAATCAGTTTTTAAAGACTCATTTCCATGTTTGTCAAACAGTTTTCAAAAGTAGTTTTCTAAAACTGTTTTCTGAAAACCTAAAATTGGTGTTTTCTGATATAATTTTCAAAAAATAACCCTAAAATCAGTGTTCACTTCTCTGTTTCATTCTTTCTCCATGGTATGTAAAAAAATATTAAGATGTTGAAAATAAAATAATATTAATTATTTTTAGGTATTTAGTAAATTTGAGAAATAAATTAATTTAGATTTTAAATTTAAACTCAAAACTAAAAATAATTACAAGGTGTACTGTTTTCAAAATAAGATTATCAAACAACATTTCCCTGTTTTCTTTTTTGAAATAATTTTTGTGTTACGGTTATTCAAACATGTTTTCTTCATAAAATATCATAAAACTGTTACCGAAACATGTCTATTGATTTTATTTGTGGCGATCGTCACATACAAGCAAGAGTCACATAAAAGCCACTCATAATAAATTTCTATCATGTAATTGTAGAACAAATCAATCACATTTATCTATGATAGTTTTACGATGCTCATGAGGGTATCATATTTATAGTAAATCGATAGTTAAAATTTGAAGGTTTTTCACATCACAAATTATAGTTATGGTCATGAGCATTGGTACCTACATTTTCAATAATAACATCATAGTTTAACACGTCATTCATATATTACGGTGGGCTTTACATGTCAAAATTATAAAGTAGTGATTGAATAGACATTCACTATTAATTGGTCGTACGAATAATGTTATTAAAAGCCGAATTTATACCCTACAAATTTTTCAATCGATAACATATTTCCAAAATTCAAATATTTCTAAGAAGTTTGATTGGTTATGTGAAATTAATGTTAACCGTTGAAGTTGTAGTGAGTTATTCAAAAACCAAGCACGATGAGATTAGTCGCAAAGGAAAGATCTGTGTCATGACGTTCAAGATCTTTCCTTTTCTTTGCAACGTTGCATTCGATTATATAAAAGAGGCATTGTAATAAGAATAGATGGAAATGTGGTTTTTTTTTAAATAGTAAAATTATAGGAGGAAACCATCTTTTTCATTTAATTCAATTCACTATTTTTTATTTTTTTTTCAAAGTTGATCAGTGTGGGTTATATATCGGAATGTAACTCTCTCCCATCTTTTATGTGAGAGAGATTCAATCTTAGGTTTTTTATGTGACCACAATTTATAAAATTTTTGGATGAGTTTATGAAATTATTTTTGTTTTCTATAAATAAAATTAAGATTTTCTCAACAATAAAAAAGCCAAACATCCTTAAATTTTTTATTTAAATAATTTATATTAAACTGAATTTGTGTCAAAAATAACATTTGTTATTGTTTTACTAAGTCCTAAATAATTATTAACTATTTTACTGTTTTATCAAAAATTATTTAAAATATTTATTTATAAACCATAAATCAAAATTACTGATAAATCAAATGATAACTTACTATTCAATTCCATTTTCAAGACCACATCTTATACTACCAAAACCTTATCATATTTACAACACTTTTACATATCAATATCATGATAGTCCTTTTTTCTTTTTTTTCTTTTTTTTTTTGCTTTCTATAATTAATATCATGATATCCTTAAAATTACATCCTTACAAAAAAAACACATTAAGTTGGTCTTCATGATTAGTTTAGAACATATTATATTACTTCGTACATTTTGTGCCACTCCTCCATTATTTCATACCTCTCTCTGTCTCTCTCTCTCTTTCTCTCTCTCTCTTATATGCGAACAAGATGACTAAATAGCTCGTGTTTTCTACGGGCTACAACCTTTTTTGGTCTGGTTAGAATTTAATTTGAGGTCCTCTAAAAAAAGTTTAAATTGAGTATTTTGTGATTATGTTACGTGTAAATACATTTTTATACATAAAAAAATAATTAAAAAAATTGTTTGAAAATGTTAATCTCCAAAAAATTTATTATTATTCCTTACTTAAATACAGAATCCAACAAGATTTTTTTGTATTTGATCGGGTCTAGCATTTTTTAATATAAATGACAATACTTAAAGTATATTGATTATCCTTATCTAATTTTGTTTAAATTAATATAAATAATAAATAAACGAATATAAATGGATTTGAGTAAAATTTGTCGAATAAAGTAGGTTATAGAAAAGTTGACTGTATTATTATGATTTTTTTTATGTTTTTGCATTTAATGGTACTCCACGTGCGTGGTATGCCCGTGAGATAGACATTGCTATATGAGAATCAGGATTCAAGACAGTTTATCGTAAGCCAACTGGTCGATCACGCGTTTTGGATTGGACGGCCGCCGCTCTATTAGTATTATCACACCTCTGCAGAACATCGTACAAGACCGTTTCTCGTGCGCCACGTGACAAGTAAATGAGGGGCATCTCGTACGTGTAATAATCTTTTTGGATCCTCGATTTTATCGAAACAACTCTGAGATAAACTTAACCAAAAAGGATGAGGGAGAGCCAGAGAGAAGTTTAAAAGAAAAAAAGAATGACAATCATAGAAGCTCGTGAAGAGCACGTGACGCTGGCGTTAACCGAAATTTTTTTTTCATGGAGTGAGAAAAAAGTACTGAGCATTTAATTATCATCTTTTTTTTTTAATTTGCTGTAACATGTTTGGCGTGTCTGTATTTTAAGTCCACGTCCTTCGGCTCTGTTTTAGAGATGCGGTGTCTTCGCTATCCTTCTTGTGTCCGTCTCTTCTGTCATCCGCTATTTTACCTTTTTCTCCTTGGAGATAACTATCATTTACGGTGTGACATGATTGTAACTTTAGATTTTGACTGTTGAAATAATTTTAAAAATGATTTGATGAAATTAAAATAGTAATAAAATTAAAATTATTGCTTAATATTTAATAGAACAGAAATTGACTTTTTGTATCCGAAATAAATTTAATATTTTAGAATCAATTTTTTAATTTTGGATTTTTCTTCAAAATTGTATTTTTTAATACGTTTTATCTAATTTATTTTTTTAAATAAAATTTGTTATAAAAACTTGACCAAATGGAACTTCTCTCTCCAAAATAGAGTTCTTTTTGGTATATAACAAATCGAGTGGATTTCTGTTAACTCTATTGTTTATCTGAATTGATTTGAGCACAAAATTGATTTATTTTAATTTTTCATAAATTCTATACACCATTTGGAGATCATTTAACATTTTTTAAGAGTTTTTCGCTCTTGTGCTATTTTTTGTGGCTTTTCAATCTTTAATAGTAAGAATATATATATATATATATATATATATATATATATATATATATATTTTCAGTAATAAAAAATTATTATATTTTTTCTCATAGTAAATCATATTTATCTTTGCATGTGTACGAAAAATAATTATCAAATTCTTTGTGTCGTTAAGTTTTTAAAGTGATTTCATTTATGAATAATGCTTAAAAATGTTATATTGCAACTAATTGAAACCATGAGATTTATTATGTATCGGAAAAAAAATCTATCTTTATTGTGAAAATGGAACAAACCATATATTTTAGTCTAAATTTTTTCAAATTGTATTACTTGAATTTGAAAGTAATTTTTAAGGTTTATAATGTTATAAATAATGGAATCTAAAATTTTGATAAATCTTTTTGGTTGTCTCTCATCAATAAAATTATTTTATTTAAATGAAAAATATATATATTTTTTATATTATTCAATAGTAAAGTATGCCCTTCGTAAACGTGTGTTTGGTAAAAACTTTCCTACATGCAAACACCTCCTTGGAACCGCCCAAATTTGCGGACTCGCCGAGTTCCAATAATACCCATTTTTTCAACATTATTTCGCAGGATATAATGGTCAATTTCATTCACGGGTCTCGTGCTTGTAGGATTAGGATTGAGAGGGGGAAGGTGGGGACTGGGGGACCAACCTAACGTGGTACCTAAAAATGCTCAAAACCATTGCAAACCTCGACCGACTTAGGTTTGAAGTTCCTATTATATCCCGTGGTTCCCGATTATTCAATCACGTGTCATTTTTAAATTATGTGATATATAAAATATTAAAATCATGCCATTATTTTAAGTGTTGACACTATCCAAATTTCAAGCATTTAAATAAATGTTGTAAAATCTATTTAAATTCGATAAGTTTATGTATTTAGTTTGTTAATGAAATAATGAATTCTTTTAGAAATAAATTAGCCACATATTTTGTTTATTAATAAAGGCAAATTCATTTTAAATGAATTCTAAGCAAAAATGAATAATTTTTTAACAAATCCTTTCAATTTTTATAGAATATGCAAATGGAAATGTAAACCCCATCAACTCGTTCTTAATTTGTTAGTTAAAGTTGCTTTTGGGTTATAGGGTCTAAGATAAAAATAATAAAATTTTTATCATTGCATTATTGATGTGGGATTTGAGTTATTACAAACTCCGTCGATCTCGCGGGAAACAAAATCACACAAACAACATATTACAAATAAATTATATGTAAAATTGAACAAGTTGTTGATAAATTTTATTATTTTTTGTTTATAGAATTTGCAAATAAAAATGTAAACTCCACAAGCCCATCCCCAAAAGTGTTAGTTCAAGTTGTTTTTGGATTCATGGATCATGAAATATATATCAAAATATTTCTCATTCTCATTACACTATCCAAATGAGATGTGAATCATCATAAACTCTCATATTTAGACTCTCACGTCCTCGCAACAGTGAGCTCAAATCACAATCACAATCAAACCAACGATTTCAACCTTTTAAGAGCTTAGATATCACGATAAGCTTGTGACCAACCTAAATATCATACATCCACATAATAGTGGGTCTGAGTCAGCTCTGACACTATTTGCAAACTCCACGAGCCTATCCTCAAAATTGCTAACTCAAGTTACTTTTGGAATCATGAAGATCTTCCATATTGTACTACCGATGTGGGATATGAGTCATTACAAACTCTCTCGTTTAGACTCTTGTGTCTTTGCGAGAGGGAGCCCAAATCACACAAATCACATATTACAAATCAGAGCAACGATTCTTGCTTGCTGATAGCCTTAAATACCATACATCCATATAGTAGTGGGACTTGGTCGACTCTAATACCATTTCTAACACCACGAGCTCATCATCCAAAAATGCTAAATCAAGTTGCTTTTAAATTCACGGACCCTCAAATATATACCAAGATCTTCCCCATCATATTACCAATGTGAAATGTTGATCGTCACAAAAAGCTAGACATGATATTTTATAAATAAATTATATAGTTTTAAGTAATACTATACCAAATATAAAATTTTATTAATAAATTTTTGTTTTAACATGAATTCATATATAAATAAATTTTAATTTATTATTAATCGAATTAAATCCTATATTTGAGATCATGACAAATGGATATTTTTGTTTTGTCTTACTATTTTGCTAAGGACCAAAAACTTTTGACGTACGAAAGAGTTGTATGGTACTATGGTTAATTTTGGGGTCTCCAGCCCAATAGGCTACAAGCGGCTACGAGACAAGCGGGGGAAGGCTCTTAAGACTTGTTCAATATAATTGGCATTTTAAGCCCGAAAAATCCGAATACCTTTGTCGCCAAAAAAACCGACATCAAATTTGTTAAGCCCATAGCAAATACTTTTAATGGATAAAATTACCCTTGATTAACACCAAAGTCTCTCTCTCTCCTCACAAGCTGCCCTCCACTCCTCTCTTGCCTCTTCACGTCACTGATTTCACAGTTCACACTCATCTTCCACACCCTCTCTAATAAGCAGCAGCATCAATGCATCATCATCATCAACAACAACAGCGGCTCACATTTCCAAACCCTCTCTATTCACAACCTTTCTTCTCCATTTTCCTTTCCACTCTCTCTTGAAATTCACCCTCGTAGCTCCCATAGTCACTAGCATCTATCTACTCATTACTTTACTAGTCACAACACATCATTTTTTTTTCCTTTCGGTATTTATGGACTAGAAAATATTGAACACCCAATCATCCAAGATTCAAGAGATTATGGTGCTTCAACTGAATTTTGGCTCTTAATTTGTCCATTTTAGATTTAAATTCACTATGAAAATTCACAAGTGATGTCTCCTACAAGCAAAAACTACAGCTCTTAGAATTGTCCAGTATGATTGTCATTTAAAGCCCATTTGATTGCATTATTGCCCCCAAGTTTCTTCTTCTTTTTTCTCCCCCTGTTGGCTAGGCTTCGGCGCAAATCATCTATGATTTTGGGCTTGAGGTGGGTATATACCTTACGGCCCACACGAGTAAGGACTTGATAAGCAACCGGACGAATCAAAGCCGCTGTTAAAGGTTCAAATAAAAGCGTATTCCCAATCTGAGCGGACACTTTCTCTTGGGCCTATATCGTCTCGAACTGCTTATGCTTTTGACAACTTCAACTGCCATGTAAAGGACAATAACAGAACCAAACATCTTTATTATGGGGCCAATTGTCCTCTTGAAAATCTTCTAAACCATTAATCATATAGGAAGGGAAAAAGTTTGCTTAGGGGGATTTTAAAGGACCTTTGGTCAATTTAAAACCTACAATGGATCAATTTATGTGTTCTTTAAATTTACATATTTGTATTCAAATTCAAGTTAAATCTTTTAGATTCTAGTAAATTTTAACATTCCAACGTCTAGTTTTTGCACGTATTTTCAAACGGTTCTCAAGTTTCAGAAGCATAATTATCAGAATTATATCGAACTGATGGATTTAACATGATTAATTGTAAACTAAACGTCAAATAGATCTTATTTTTGTCATTAAAAAAACCTTGATAAGTGATCCAATTAGTTTATATCAATTATAACCAATTGGTTATTTGCAAGCCGTGCGAACCGATCAATTCAAACGATTTATTCATTTTTCTTTAAAATCACCTTTTAGTTAAAAAAAACTAAGGAATGATTCAAACATTGATTAGCTTAATGGAAATGCCAACACAAAACCGCCAAGCTAGCTACTTAATCATCTTGTGAAATTAATTCTCATACTTAATATTTAACCTTTAACATATACAAAACATATAATTATTATATATAAAATCATCATTTATAGACGCTTTGAACTTTAATATTTTTAAAAAATTGATGTTTTGGTTCTCATTTCAAGTGTTTAACTCTTATGTATTATTATTTGTTAATTGATCATGTTTAAGACTTAATTTATAGTTTATCAAATTTCTTTAGCCATGCGATTGTTTTGCATTTCAAACGACGGCTTGGTTCATTGTTTTCTCTTGTTTTTTTGCCAAAATTTGTCCCAGCTAAGAGAAATTTGGTATGCTCGGTCCCCACCCTCTTAAGCATTTTCGCAAAATCAACCGCTTGATTATATCATGGGACTTGCTAAAGTCATAATGAAGTTTTAATTCAATGATAAAAATAATGATATGTTGAGTCTTTAAATCTTAAATTTGATTTTTTAATATCACTCATATATAATATCACTAAAAAAAAAAATTAAAGTCCCTCACGTGATTTCCTTTCCATTCTTATTTAGTAGTATGATATTGATATGACTAAGATTTTTTTTTACTGGTGGCCAAAAAAAGATTTTGTCTTTTACTAAAAAGAGAAAAAGGGGAAATGTAAACAAGTGCACAGTATATTGGTCTGAAATTGCATGCAAACAGTATCATTCCAAAATTAACAGTTTGATTTTGTGGAGATCCAGCAGTTGTAAAGCTATGGCACATACGTACCCAGAACATGGACGATCAAACTGCAATCTTCACTGACAGGCAATTAAGGGAAAAATGTACGATGGTCCTGTTTTTGAATCAAGGACCAACATGTCATTTGTCCTTCTAACAGAGCCACAAAAATCACGACGTTTTTATTTTTTGTTTTTTGTTCTTTAATTCGGTCAACATGGTGGGGTACTGTTCGATTTTTCTTATCTTCTGTTTGGGTATGGGCCTATAACAATGGGGCATTTGTTAGGCTGTTGTTTGAACTTTGAACCAAACAAAAGGCAGAAAATAATCTGAAAATGTTGGTTAGAATATTGATTTGTGTACACATGAAACTTAAATGGTAATTATTTGAAAATTTGAGTTGTAAGTACACCAAAATTCTCACAGTATGATTTGAGTGTTTTTACAAGTGTTTAAATATTATTGTCGAGTTGATAATTTTACCATTTTTTATTTGGTGGTACAATATTGATTAAAAGTTGAAGCATTTCTGTTTCATATTCATTTGAACCTTAATTTTTTGTAATTAAATTTTCAAATCTACCTAAAGAAGGGATTAGTGAAGTTTAGTCACATTAACCTTAAAGGTTTTTGTCTTTCAAAAAACGAAAAGCAGGATAGATAAACACAATAATTTATGAAAAAAAACAAACGACGAAAAATAGTTTTATGAAATTAAATTCGTGTCAAAACAATTGTTTTATCAAATTATAATCAATTATTAACAAAACTGTTGTTTTATCAAAACCGGTTTAAAAAACAAATGGCCAAAAACTGAAACTACAATTAAGTTACTTGTTACTGTAACAACAAACTGGTGTGAGTACATAATGTCATAGATATACATCTCGTTTTTTTCTTATTGTTACAATATTCATAGTTTAGAAACTAACCCAAACACTTTTAAAAGAAACGTATGATTTATTAAATGATTTTTATTTTAAAAAAATTAAATTTTTATCTTACAAAAAACTATTTTTATTAATATTTTATCAAACACTAAACAATTCATATCTCAACTGATGTTTTACTATAAATCATTTTAAAAATTATAAACCGTTTATACTGCTAAGCCAAACGAGACCATTAATCAAAGACTTATAAACTTGACCTTATTCTTTGAAAATTAATTACTACTTATCACTATTCCAGATTTCATAATTAGTCATCAGTTCACTAAAAATATCTTCTGATTTTTCAAAAAAAAAAAAAAAACTTCGGACGATTTTTTTTCCAGATGATTTTATGTTTTTCCGACATTACCTCGAACTCGATGTGCTTAGTTTTTATATACTTTTCGACATCACACTTGTGATCCAGACAAACTTTAATTTCTTTTGATTGGTTTTTCAGACACTTCTTATCTTCTGAAGTATAGACAGTTGACATGAGAATAACAGTATTTATTCTCTGGAACACTCAAAAAAGTGAACCTGAAAATGCGTTTTCTAAACGCATCCATTTAGAAATGACAAAAATGAGAAGATCCTTACTTAGATTTTTTTTTACAGTAAATAGTCCTTTTGCTTTGAAAAAAAAAAATAAAGTGAATTACATTTAGCTACGTATAACTTAGTTTAACCTATATAAGAACTAATAGTTTTAAAATATACACATATCTCTTTAAATAGACATATTACAGAGAAAATTTATATTCTTACATAAAAAAATACATATTTTATAAAAATATCTATATTTTAATGCATATTTTAAAAATGTATTTGTATCCTAATACATATTCGATGGGGTATTTATGTATTTTAAATCGAAAAAATACATATTTTAAAAAATATTTGTATATTTTAAAATTACGACTATTTATGTGTAGGTTAAGTTAAACTATATACACGATTAAATGTAATTATTCAAAAAAATATAATGAACCAGGATTAAAAGATGAATTTTTCGCAAAGTAGGATTGTAGTCTTATAGGACAAGCACATGCACATTGAATTAATCAACCAAATATATAATAGCTACTTCGAAACACCAAATGAGTTGATTTGTTTTAAATTGACAATATCAATAGTTAAATTGTTTTTTTTAAAAAAAATTTACAATTAAGCTTTTTTATTTCTAACAATTAAAATTTAAGACAAACAATTTTTTAAAAAAATCAAAAATTAATTTATAAAAAAAATTATATCATAACAATTATTTTACCAAACAATAATAATTTTTAACTGTTTTCACTAAAAACGATTTCAGAAACCTTTTTAAACAATAAAAAAAAAAACTCAAACTATAGTCCAAGTGATACCTAATATTTTCAGTCAATTTTATTTGCCAAAAAGAGGGGAGAAAAAAATTTGTGAGTGAGATAGAAAAAATTGCAAAGTGGAAAAAAGAAACGGTAACATGCATGTTTTAAAGCCAATATAATATAATGATTGAACTTCCATCTTTGATCAAATTGATAAGGAAGTTTGTAGCGTTTGTGTTTTTGTGGAACTAATCATTCGTCAAATCATATTCTAAGCAAATTCTTGAATAATGAAATTTTCATATATGCGGTACTGCAAATTTAAAAAAGTTAATTAATAATTATAAAAAATATACCAATAACTGAATTTTTTAATTAATTTTATTTGATTTTTATTATATATAATTTTATAACTATTAATAATATTTTTTTTTATTTTAGGATAATTCTCGAGGAATAGATTTAGTAGAAGATACTCAGAATAATGGATATCCAAAACTAAGTGCGGAAGAAAAAGAAAAAGAAAAGAAAAGAAAAGAAGAGCCAATAGGGTTTCTCCACGCATGGGCTTTTATGTCATAGTCAATGCTACTACCATTTAGCTAAAAAACCGACCAAATATCATGAAAAAATCACACGCCAGAAAAGCCCATAAAGGAAACAAAGCAAGTCATCAACATCATGTGAAGTCCTAAACACCCTAATCGCCGAAAGCTGATAAGCTATTATATTTGAAAAAAAAAATTGGTTCATTCGAGTTTAAATAAATATTTAAATTTTTTAAAAATTTTATTAATAATTTTAAATTTTTTATTAATTACATTAATATATACATGAGATTTAAAAATAATTATTATTAGATAAACTTTTTAAAATTATTAATAAAATTTTAACTAATTTAAAACATTGACAAGAGTTTGTTTTGAAAGGGTAACTTAGTCATTACAGTGCCAAATTGTCACCCACTATTACACCACCCCTGGTAACTGGAAAAAATCTTGACTGATTCAAATATAAAATTTATGTTTTACATCTACTAAAAATTTTATTAATAATTTTAAAAAAATTATTAATATAAATATAAAATTTAAAAAATAATATTACAAATAAAATTTATTAAAATTTTTAATAAATCTAAAACATAAATTTTAAATCCAACCAACTAAACATTTCAAAGGTAATAAACATAAATCACGCAACTCTTCCAGCCCACGCGCTTACTTGTTAAAGGACTAGTTGCTATCATAAGATCGCGACTATTTTAACGATGGCAAATGTTGTTCACACGTTTTGAACAAGAACACTCTTTTTGTCTTTCTTTATCAACCAGCTTTGTCTCTACTCCACATATTAATGAAATGATTTTATTTTATATATATATATATATTTCTTTTTAAAAAACAAGCTCATGGTATACCTTACTAAAAAGCAGTATTTTTTTCTTATAGAAAAGCTTGAAAATTTTACAAAAGCTAATACATCTTGATGAGAATCCCAGTTTTACATATGTGAGAACTCTTTAATTTCTTACCTGGAAATATTAGAGAGAACTGCAGAGTGATGGTAGAGTTTTGAAGAGGAACTCATAAGCAAAGGGAAGAAGAGTGCCGGAACAAAGGACCAAGAAAAAAGGCGGACCTACTTTTTGTCTTTAGAGATGGATCTTTCTATGTGATGGGTGTTCATGTATATATTACTTTAGGTCCCTGAAAATTAAAAGACTTGCTTTTTGACAATGAAAAGTTGGTAAAAGAGTAAGATCTGTTCTGCTGTTTTTACTGACTTTCCTTAGAAACTTATCTGACCTAGATCTTCTATGTTTAATCAGAATTGGATACTCATTAATCAGTATCACTTCTTTTCTTGACTAAAACAGCTAAAGGAAAAGAAAACATAAAAACATGATTTAAAAATTTGATGATAATATGAGAAGGAATGGTGTCTCTAATTTAAATTTTTTATTAATTACATTAATATATACATGAGATTTAAAAATAATTATTATTAGATAAACTTTTTAAAATTATTAATAAAATTTTAACTAATTTAAAACATTGACAAGAGTTTGTTTTGAAAGGGTAACTTAGTCATTACAGTGCCAAATTGTCACCCACTATTAAACCACCCCTGGTAACTGGAAAAAATCTTGACTGATTCAAATATAAAATTTATGTTTTACATCTACTAAAAATTTTATTAATAATTTTAAAAAAATTATTAATAATATTAATACAAATATAAAATTTAAAAAATAATATTACAAATAAAATTTATTAAAATTTTTAATAAATCTAAAACATAAATTTTAAATCCAACCAACTAAACATAAATCACGCAACTCTTCCAGCCCACGCGCTTACTAGTTAAAGGACTAGTTGCTATCATAAGATCGCGACTATTTTAACGATGGCAAATGTTGTTCACATGTTTTGAACAAGAGCACTCTTTTTGTCTTTCTTTATCAACCAGCTTTGTCTCTACTCCACATATTAATGAAATGATTTTATTTTATATATATATATATTTCTTTTTAAAAAACAAGCTTATAGTATACCTTAATAGAAGCTTCATCTAGTTAGGTACGATTTTTGTGGAGTTTACGAAAGTTTTTGTTTTTGGTTTAAATACAAAAAATATTTTGCGGTTAACCTCATTTTCAAAAATACCCCAAAGTTTTTTTATGACAAAAAATATCTTGAGGTTTATATCTGTTAATAGAAGGGATTAACTCCGTTAAAATGTAAAAGGAAAATACCATTATACACTTAATTTATAATTTTAACTTAATTATAAAAAAATACCCTATGATTGATTTTATTTTTCAAAAATATCTTAAAATTTTTTCTGTGTAAAAAATTACCCTGAATTTTTTTTTGTACAAAAAAAATACTTTAAAGTTCTTTTTGTAGCAAAAAATACACTGTTATAATTTTTTAGCAACATTGGCTTAATTATTGGCACCACTTCTGCTATACAGAAGGTGAACAAAACGAATTAGTAGCATACTTAGCCCCATAAATCAATAGGAAAAAAATGCCCTACCATAAATGGTTTACAAATCACATCTCATGCCAAAATTCATAAAAAAGAAGCCTATATTCTGAAGGCTTTATATTTCATCGATAAACCTAGTCAAAACAGTACTATATCATGTCTAATAACATTCTTAGAAAAAAACCATAGTCTTAACATTTCATCAATAAAACCACAAAATATTAAGACATAAATAACATATTTAGAAACTCTATCACATCTCTTAGATTCTTTCAAGTAGTCTTGACATTCTTATCCCTTGTCTTTTTGTCTGCAGTATACTCACTGTTATGGACCTAAGCTTTTTGTATTTAACCATGGTTGTGAAACACACTCTCTGACTATTATGGATTTTTTCACAAAACCAGAACCAATAACAGGTTGTGATGAAACAATGGACTGTCTAATTGGCAGCTAAAACCACAAATTTCACAAATGAGATAATTAAACATTGCAAACAACCAAACTTTCACAATCTATTATCTCAATGTGATAAATAAACACAACATGCATAACCTAAAAATATATGTGGCTGATGATCCCTGTTTGCTTGAGAAGTAACAAAAGATGAAGCTTCTCTTGTATTATTTTTTATTCTTATAACCTTCCTTGCCTCCTACATTCATTAATACGAGACCAATAGTATAAAGAATAAAAAGGAATTAGTAAAAAATATAATAAACAACTTACCCCATTTCTAAGTGCACCTTTCTTCAGCCTCATTCTCCTTTGCCAAAGTGTTTCCCCCACTTTTTCTCCCTTACAACTTTTGACATTGTGGCCAATCATTTGACAATTACCACAAATCTATTTCCCTTGTGACTTTGTAGGGGTTACTAGGATCATCAACAGTCTTCTTCCAGGCTTTTTTTAGCCTTCCATGCTGCCTTCTGATTATAGGAGGGTTAATATCTTAGAGATTAGTTCGCATCCACTCATGCCTTCCATGGATTGGATTGATGACTGCTTCATAAGTCCTAATGTATGTTTCCTTTGAATAATAAGGGTGCACATAGTTTTCTAGCTTCTCATTATTATTGTAAATGGCTGCTATTACATGCTTACATGGAATGCCAGTCAGATCCCAATTCCTGCATGTGCAGCTTCTGAGTTCAAGGTCAACTACATGAGTTATAGTGCCACAGTCCACCTCATACTCGTATTTAGTAGACCAATTAGGATAACAGTTTCTGTTTAACTCTTTTTGCATCTCTAGTCTCACTTGTATGTCTGGACATATTGGTCCATTGTACTTATCCATCCCACACTTTTTCACACAGAGCCTCGTCATCAACTTCTTCTGATCTACTCCATCATAGACAAAATTGGTTTGTATTTACACTCCAATATTACCCCATTCCATGCTTCACAGATATTGTTGAGTAGTAGATAATCCTTACATCTAGTGTCAAAGTGGGACCTAGCCCACACCTTAGGATTTAGCCTCATGATCCACTTGTATGCATCAACAGATAAAGCTTTCAAATTTGTCATGGCTTTATCCCACTCCTTCAAACTTCATACAGCAGCTGCTCTCCATAAAGCATCTTTCAGCTCATTTCCCTTATATCCTTGCAATTTGAAATTAGCATGTAAATGCTTTAAGAAAAACCTATGTTCTGCATATAGCATTATCTCTACAAAAGTATCAACCAAACTTTAGCAAAACAATAACAACTTCATCAGAACAAGTCACATATAAAAAGTAAAACGTTTCATGGTATATTACAAATGAAAAATGCATAAAACCAATAAATTTTACCTTTTGTTAATCTGAAATAAAGGTCCAGCCCATCTCATTGGCATTATCCAAGTCTTCAATCAACAAACTTAGGAACCATTTCCATTAATCCCTAGTTTCCTGCTCCATAACAGCTATGGCAACTAGGAACATGTTATTGTTCCCATCTTAGCCTACGGCACTAAGCAACTGTCCTCCACAAGACCCTTTTAAATGGCATCCATTAAGGCCAATCAAAGGCCTACACCTTACCAAGAAGCCTTGTTTACATACTTGTAGACACATGTACAACCTCTCAAACCTTGGAGGTATCTCCTTGGGCAATCCATCAACTATAGCTACCGGTTGAGGTTCAACTTGCATCCTACATGTACTACTAGGGTTAGTAAGCCTCACAATTTCACAGTAATCCCACAATCTTCTTATTGTTCCTTATGATCACCCTCAGCTGGTAATCTAGCTGTTTTCCTAGCCCTATATAACTTAGAAATACGCACATCAAATGATAATTCTCTATGAACCCTTTTCGTCATCTGAACCACATTGATATTAGGGCAATCTTTGAAGTTTTCTGAGTACTTCCCTGCAAGGTATCTTGTATTTACTATATGGTTTAAATTTTCTTTTGGGCAAGTATGTTTTTGAATAAAAGTCTTAATCTGGAATGTTGGATCATCATCAACACCAATCCTAGAAGCATGAATCCTAAACTTGCACTGCTTAGGTTGTATCCTACAAATAGCAGTCACCTTTACCTTCTCACAGTTCTTGAGTTTATATTCATAACCTTGTCTTACTGCCCACTCTTTCAGTGCATCCTTGAATACCTCTTTATTTGCAAACTTCATGTATAAACATAAGTTTGGATTTGCCATACTAGTTTATGTGTTGAATTCAAGACTTTGATTATATTGTAAACCATCATCATCTGACCCTTCAATACTCTGCAAGTCATCATCAAAAGCAGTCTTTGCAATATCATCGTCTTCTACACTATCATAATCATCCTCATCCCCATTACACTGGTCAAACTCATCAATAATTCCCTCATCCTCATTACCCAGGTCAAACTCATTAATAATTCCCCCATTCTCATTCTCCTCCAAACCAACAAAACATTTTTCCATAATTTGAAGTTGTTTACTCATCAATACTAGTATCTTTAACAAAGGATACATAAAACACTAACCAATGGTACACTATTTTTGAAATGAAAAGAAGCAAAAGAAATGACAAAATGAAATCCAATAAAAGTAAGCAATTATCAATAATCAATTAATCAGAATAACAACGGATCTTAAGTTATTGTCAAAAATGTTTAACGTGATGTCTAGAATAACAACAGCTTTAAGTTATTTTATTTTTATCAAAAAGTACAAAAAGGCCTACATCTAATATAGAGGAAAACGAATGCATTCCTGCTCATGGATAATTATTTTGTCTATAGTAGACCCTAAAAGTAAGCAGTAAAACCACATAACAGAACAAAAGTATCATAAGCATAAATCAAGAAACAAATTCAGAGAATGAAAGGTATGTTCTTGTTGAAGTTTAACACACAAAGATATCAAATAAATAATGAAAATACACAAATAAAAAGGAAACATAGGAACACAAAAGAAAGCAAGCACATTATATATTGATAGTTTGTTGGACTTAATGTTTTTTTTTTTGGTCGAAACATAGGAACACAAGAAATCAACAACTTTGCACTTTATTTAGTTGTAATTCACAACTCAAAAGAAAATAAAATGAGAAAATTTATGTATTTTACCTTTAGATTCTCTTAGAAAAAAAAAGTATTCTCTCACCAAACTTTCAAAATCAATCAATTCCTTTAACAGATTATGTATAACTGGGATGTGACTGGTGACGATTCAGAATGAAAATCAACTACAAAGGTCGTTAGTGGTCGACATCGATCGGACGACGGTGATTGCAACGGCTACCTTCAGAAATTTAAAGAAAGAAGATAAGAGAATAGTCGTGGAGTTTCTGTCGATCATCATCTTCATAAGACAATCATGAGTTTCTACAGACCATGGGATTTGATAAAGTAAAGCATATACAAGGAGTAGCCCATGGGATTCGCATCGTCGCTTGAGTGAATTAACAACTATTGGGAATTTGTCTAAGAATTAAATGGTTAAAGATTGAAGCTTCAGCAGTCTTTGAGCCGTGGCACAAAGTGTGTGCGCCGCGGCTTACAACAAGGAAAGAAGATCCTCTACCAGGTGTGCATCGCGGCACAGGGTGGTGTGCACTGCGGTACAGGGTGGCACAAGGCTGTGCGCCGTGGCCCAGGACTTGTGCGCCGCGGCCACCAGCACATGAGAGGTTTCTGCCCTGGTGTGCGTTGCGGCCCGCTCTGTTCTGGGCCGCTGTACCAGGCACACCTGATGCTTTTTATTCAGCACTTTGAGATAGTGCGTAAGACTTGGTTAGAATGCACAGGTTCACTTAGACTCTTAGAGAGCCATGAGTCTTTGGTTTTTGAGATCTACGGGTTGAGATTGACTTCAAGATTGATTAAAGAAGTTATTGCTCTATAAAAAGGGTCACCTAGGAGCAATAATACAAGACAACATACAAAAGACACAAGAGTGCAAAATTACAAGTATCTAGAGAGAAGAAACGCAAAAAGGGGCCTCATTCCAAGAGTGGCTGGTGTTGAGAGAGATAAGTTTTCAAATCTTCAGAGATGTTTCAAGTGAGAGAGAGTATACAAGATTAGGGGTTCAAGGGCTTTGTAATTGGAATTTTCTTGAGGAAAATTCCAGGGAAACACTTAGTTCTTATCTCTTTCTTTTCTCTTCTTTCATTTTTCAAGAACAAGAGGGTTCTTGGAGGGGTGTTACTGTAATTGTAAGAACTTCATTGATTTAGTGCAGAGATCTCGGAGGAGCTCACGGGGACGTAGGCAAATTTTCGAACCTCGATAACAATTATTTGTGTTTTTTCTTTATGGTTTGATTCTTGTTCTAGTACAAATCATTCGGGATTTGGGGGTTTGAAAAGATCATAACCTGGGATTCTTGAGAGGTGATTTTCCAACAGTGGTATCAGAGCTGGAACAGGGGGTGTTGGAACAAGACTCTAAGAATCAAAGGAAACTTCTTACGTGATTCAAAAATGGTGCTGAGATCAAGATCTGATCGGGTTCTTGAGGTTCAAGAACGGTGTTGTGATCAAGATTTGATCGTGTTCTTGAGATTTAGAAGTTGGAAAGCAATTGTGGGTGCTGCATAAATCTTGGGATTTTTTTTCTGCAAGATGGGTTCAAACTTCATTGTTAAAAAGTTTGATGAAAATGGAGACTTTGCCCTTTGGAAGCGAAAAATCAAGGCGGTTCTTATACAACAAAAGGTGGACTTGGCGATTGGAGAATATGTTGGTTTTCCAGCAAGTATCACGGAGCTCCAGCGGAATGAGATGAAGAAGATGGCGTATAGCACCATCTTTCTGCACATGTCGGATAGTGTGACAAATGAGTGCAGAGACTCGGAAGATCCAGCTGTCATTTGGAAGAAACTAGATGAGTTATTTCTTACCAAGACTCTCCCCAATAAGATTTATCTTCTAAAATGAATATTTGCTTTTAAAATGGATCCTAATAAAGAGTTGCAATATAATCTTGATGTGTTTAATAAACTAGTTCAAGATTTGATTAATTGTAGTATAACATTCCCGGATGAACAATTGGCTGTTATTTTGTTGAATTCTCTTCCTGATTATTTTGAAAGCTTGATTAATGCTATTGAATATGGAGGAGATACACTAAACAAAGAAATTGTGATCAATGCTATAAAGGCTCATGATTTCAAAGCCTAGATGATGGAAGGATCAAGTGGAGAAGGTATGTTCTTTGAGAAAGACTCGTAACTCGGAATGACAGTAACATCTATGGCAACTATCGGGACAAATCAAAGGGTAGAGGTCAAGGTCATGGAAGATCGCATTCCAAACCAAAGTTTGGAGGAAAGGGATGCTATTATTGCAGTAAGGAGGGTCATTTTAAGAAAGATTGTAGGAAGATGATGAGGGATGAGAAAGGAAGAAGCCATACCAACAATGGAGAAGCTTCGGTTGCCAAAGAAGAACAACAAGATAATGATGTTCTTGTTGTATGCTCAAATATGAGCAGGAGGCAACACAATGAGAAATGGATCTTGGATTCCGAGTGCACTTATCACATGTGCCCTCACCGGGATTGGTTCAAGAATTTCAAGGAAACCAATGATGGAAAAGTTTTCTTGGGGAATGATACTTCTTGCCAAGTGAGGGGAATAGGACACATCCAATTGAGGATGTTTGATGGAATTACAAGGCTGCTGAGGAATGTGAGATATCTTTCGGAGTTGAGAAGAAATTTGATCTCATTGGGGTAGCTAGATTCTATGGGGTAAACATACAAAGTAGAGGGAGGAAAGGTCAAGGTAACCAAGGGATCTTTGGTAGTGATCAAAGCAGTAATAAAGGATGGTCTCTATGAGATGATCGAAGACATGGGTATCAAGGATCAAGCAGCAAGCTTAATGGCTGAGATGGATAAGGTAGTTCTTTGGCACAATCGCTTGGGTTACATAAGCGAAAAAGGGCTGTAAGTTCTCAGCAAGTATGGTTTACTTGATGGTGAGGAGGCAGATAAACTTGATTTCTACGAATGTTGCATTCTTTGGAAGCAACATCGGGTCAACTTTAACACCGGAGTGCACAAGTTTAAGAGTATTCTTGACTACATTCATGCGGATTTTTGGGGACCAGTAAAAACACCAACACAAGAAGGTAATCTTTACTTTCTTTTTTTAATTGATGATTATTCAAGAAAGGTTTGGGTTTATTTGTTTAAAAATAAATTAGATGCTTTGAATAAGTTTGTGGTGTGGAAAAAGTTGCTAGAAACTCAAACGGGTAAGGTAGTTAAGGTTTTAAGAACCGATAATGGCTTAGAATTTTGCAATCAGGATTTTGACAAATTCTGTGAGTTAAATGGGATTCTAAGATATAGAATGGTTGTGAAAACCCCTCAGCAAAATGGAGTTGCTGAGAGGATGAATGAGACCCTTATAAAAAAAGTTAAGTGCATGTTAATTGGTTCCGGGTTACCCAAATGTTTTTGGGGGGGAAGCTGTGTCTACTGCTGCGTATTTGGTTAATAGATCACCTTCTAGAGCTTTGGATCTCAAGACTCCCAAGGAAATGTGGAGTGGTAAACCCCCTGAGTTAAACAACCTTAGGACTTTTGGATGCGCTGCATTTGCACATCAAAAGGATGATAAACTTAGCCCAAGGTTTAGAAAATGTATGTTTCTAGGATATGGTGAAGGGGTTAAGGGGTATAGGTTGTGGTCCTTAGAGCCAAAAGGAACTAAACTCATAATAAGTAGGGATGTCATTTTTAATGAGCATTTATTTCCCTATTTGGAGAAAACTAACCCTGCAGGGGATAGTGAGCAAACCAGTTCAGTTTATGTGGAGCATAGCATCAAAGAAAATTCAATTTAGGTAGAACAAGGAAGGCAAGAGGGTTCAGACCAGGTAGAGCCCATTGATGAAAGCCAAGCTCAGGACACTCAAGAGGAGGCTGAACTAGAAGGGGATGATGCTGCAAATCAGAATGATTATCAGCTCACAAGGGACATAGGAAAGGAGGCTGGTCAGACCACCTTTGAGATACAGTTTTGCGGATACTAATGTAGCAGTTCCTTATTCAGAAGAAGGGATAAGTGAACCAAAAACTTACATTGATACCATGAGATGTAATGATTCGTCAAGATGGAAGCTAGTCATGGAGGAGGAAATGCATTCTTTAAGGAAGCACAACTCTTGGGAATTGGTGCACAAACCAGAAAAATAGAGAGTTGTGGATTGTAAGTGGATTTAGAAAATCAAAGAAGAGAACACTCCAGGGGATAAAGTCTGGTACAAGGCTAGGCTGGTGGTGAAGGGTTTCACACAAAGAGAAGGCATAGATTTCACCAAAATATTCTCACTGGTTGTGAAATACAAGATGATAAGGATAGTGTTAGCTATGGTGGTCCAATTTAATTGGGAGATCGAGCAAATGGATGTGAAGACAACATTCTTACATGGAGAGCTTGATGAGGCAACCCGAAGGCTATGAGGAAGGAAGGCAGGGAGATTTAGTGTGCCAATTGAAAAAATATCTCTATGGCCTGAAGCAATCACCTCGACAATGGAATAAGAGGTTTGATTCCTTTGTAACTAGCTTGGGTTTCATGAGGAGCTACTATGATTCGTGCTTATACTATAAAGGTTACAAGGTGGAGGAAATGATGATTATCCTCATCTATGTTGATGGTATGCTGTTGGTTGGTAACAACAGTGAGAGGATAGAAAAGTTGAAGTCTCAACTCAGTTCAGAGTTTGAGATGAAGGATCTTGGACATGCACAAAAAATCCTTGGGATGAGTATAATTTGAGAAAAGAGAGAAATAGGTTGAAGGTTTCTTTGTCTTCCTATATAGAAAAGATGATATCTAAGTTTTATATGGAAGATAGTAAGCCTGTGAAGATTCCTCTTGCTGGTCATTTCAAGTTCTCCAGCGATCAATGTCCGAGATAGGATGAGGAGAAGAAGAAAATAGAAAAGGTCCCTTACTCTAGTGTGGTTGGATTAGTCATGTTCACCATTGTAAACACTAGACCTGATATTACTCATGCAATTAGTGTTCTCAGCAGGTTTATGAGTAATCCTGGAAATGAGCATTGGCTTGGGATGAAATGGTTGCTGATGTATTTGAAGGGAAGCCTAGATGTGGGGCTTGTTTACGAGAAGATGAGTAAATCCATCTGTTTAGAGGGTTATGCTGATTCGGACTATGGAGCAGACCGGGATAAGAGAAGATCGATTATCTCATACTTTTTCAACTTAAACGGATGTTGTATAAGTTGGAAAACTCAGTTGCAGCCGGTGGTAGCACTCTCAACAACCAAGGCTAAGTACATAGTAATTACGGAAGCTATAAATGAGGTTATGTGTTGTAAAGGGCTTTTGGAAGAGTTGAAGGTCCTAAAAGAGCATGTGGTGGTGTATTCGGATAGCCAAAATGCGTTACATTTGTGTAAGAATCCGGTGTTCCATGAGAGGACAAAGTATATGGATGTTTGGTATCATTTCATTCAATAAAATGTTACAGAATGATACATTCATGTGGACAAAGTGGTAACGGAAGAAAATCCTGTAGATTTAGGCACCAAAGTTCTACCTCTAAGCAAGTTCAATCATTGCCTTAGACTTCTTAGGATTAGAGTCGGATGATTAGGTGACTCATGTTAAGTTTGGATCCTGAGTTCTTTGCACAATGGGTTTGAGTTTAATTGCTTAGACAAAGGTAGAGATTGTTGGGAATTTGTCTAAGAATTAAATGGTTAAATATTGAAGCTTCGGCGGTCTTTGAGCCGCGGCACAAGGTGTGTGCGTCGCGGCCTACTGTAAGGAAAAAAGATCCTCTACCAGGTGTGCGCTGCGGCACAGGGCTATGCTCCACGGTCCAGGCCTTGTGCGCCTTGACCACCAGTACATGGGAGGTTTCTGCCCTGGTGTGCGCCGCGGCCTGCCCTGTTCTGGGCCGCGGCGCCAGGCACACCTGATGCTTTTTATTCAGCACTTTGAGATAGTGTGTGGGACTTGGTTAAAAATCACAAGTTTACTTAGACTCTTAGAGAGCCATGAGTCTTTGGTTCTTGAGATCTAAAAGTTGAGATTGACTTCAAGATTGGTTAAAGAAGTTATTGCTCTATATAAAGGGTCACCTAGGAGCAATAACATAAGACAACATATACAAGACACAAGAGTGCAAAGTCACAAGTGTCTAGAGAGAAGAAACACAAGAAGGGGTCTCATTCCAAGAGTGGTTAGTGTTGAGAGAGATAGACTCTCAAATCTTCAGAGGTGTTTCAAGTGAGAGAGAGTATACAAGATTAGGGGCTCAAGGGCTTTGTAATTGAAAATTTCTTGGGGAAAATTCTAGGGAAACACTTAGTTCTTATCTCTTTCTTTTCTCTTCTTTCATTCTTCTAGAACAAGAGGGTTCTTGGAGGGGTGTTGCTATAATTGTAAAAACTTCATTGATTTAGTGCAGAGAGCTCGGAGGAGCTCACGGGGACGTACGCAAATTACCGAACCTCGATAACAATTGCTTGTGTTTTCTCTTTATGGTTTGATTCTTGTTCTAGTACAAATCATTCTGGATTTGAGGGTTTGGAAAGATCACAACCTGGGATTCTTGAGAGGTGATTTTCCGACAACAACATTATCGACAGGTCGTTCGGAAACAACGATAAAGAGGGATTTGGGGATTTGGGAGCAAGAAAGGGTTTGGTTGTAATGCAAGAGATGTAAGGAGGCGTAATGAGAAGCTAGGTTCTTTTAGAGATTTCTGCTGAATTGAAGGAAGGTATAATGGTGTTTTCCTTTTTCATTTTAACCGGGTTAACCCTTTTTACTAACAGATATAAACCTCAGGGTATTTTTTGCTACAAAAAAAATCTCAGGATATTTTTTGAAAATGAGATTAACCACACGATATTTTTTGTATTTAAGCCTTTGTTTTTTATAATCAAAAGTTAGGTAAAACAATTTTAATAAATAAAAAACAAATTTCTTTATAAAAAAAAATTGAATGTGCGATATAACTATTTTTACTATTGTTTTATCAAATAATAAATATTTTTTTAACTCCATGACTATTTTCGTTGTTGTATTTATCAAATACCAAACAATTTTTAACTCTATTGTTGTTTTACCAAAAACTGTTTCAAAAACCATTTTATGAATCATAAACTGAAACTACTGTTAGGTCAAACGATACCTTAATAAAATTCAGTGTTAGATATTAGGATCTTGGTTCTCTCAATTTAGGGAAGGAACTTTAAGCTCAATTTATGTTCATCTCAACCCTCTATTTGATTTGGATGGACAATAGTATGCCACTTAAAAAAATTATGCCACATCATCAGGAGAGAACAAAGATCCCAGATATATGACAGTAAAATATTGGAGAATTTTTAAGTGCATTACCTTAATATAAAACACCATAAAAATATCGTATTTACTAATAAAATAATCACATTTGATGATAAATTATTAAATTTGATGATAACTCGAGAAAAAAACTTACTACTGAATATAACAATTTTGTCATCAAATATGATCAAACAACTTAATAATTATCACACTTTTCTGCCCAAGCACATTCAACCCTTAAATGTTTCTATTTACGTGCAGCCTTAAGAGTTAGGCAAAAAGTTCACAAAATGTCTATACCCTTTTTCACAGTGTGTGATCCCACATACTTAGTTTTATGAATGTTATTACGGATTTGAGAAAGTATAATAATAATTATAAAAAAATTAAAATAAATAAATAAATATCAAAATTATTATTTAATTTTATTATAATTATTAATAAATTTTTTTTCTTCAATATAACTCCTATAAAATCAAGTTCATGATATCATCACTCTTTTACATATCCTCACTAAATCTAGTGGCGCGTACAATACATGTTCTGTTAATTACTTAATTGCATGGTTTTTACGTTAGTAAAATATACTCTGTTTTTTTCAGGCATGGGCATTCTAGTAATTTCACCCTAGAAGCGTAACGCCTTGAACAAATAAATATAAATGCGATGACACTGATCAAAGCCAACAATTCTTAATTAATAATGTAAAATGGAGCAACTAGCATACAGTACTGAAGAAGACAAGACCACCACCACCACTACTACTACAACCACCACCACCGCCGCCATAATTACCGATGAAATTCACCGGAAACCAGATTCCCGACAAGTTGGAACTCGTCATTCAGTGTACCGCGGTGTCCGAAAGCGGCGATGGGGCAAATGGGTGTCCGAAATTAGGGAGCCACGAAAGAAATCTCGCATTTGGCTAGGCTCATTCCCCGTGCCAGAAATGGCAGCTAAGGCATATGATGTTGCTGCGTTTTGCTTAAAGGGACGTAAGGCTCTGCTTAATTTCCCTGATGAGATCGAGAACTTACCACGACCGTCCACGTGTACGGCTAGGGATATTCAAGCCGCAGCAGCAAAAGCAGCTCATTCAGTTATGTTATCACCAAAAAAGAGTAGCCGTGATAGTATTATTGTATCAGACGGTGATGGTGACGTTGTTGATGATTTTTGGGGTGAGATTGAGTTACCAGAATTGATGAACGGTCATGATCAGTGTTATTGGAATTCTTGTGGATGGACGTTGGCCGGAGATGCCACGTAGCTTGACGGCGGAGAGAATCAGCAGCAGTTCATGGCATATCTCTAATGTGTATGATTGTTGAATTCAATTTTACTATTTACTTGTTATTAGTAAGTTTTGTGGTATGTCCAGTATTTTGCCCTGTAATTAAAGTTCACCAGGTAATTAGTTCCCAAATAAATTCACAATTTTACAGTTCCATAGAGATTGAGTGGCATTTTTTGAAATATTCATCAAAGAGAACTTATTTTATAATATTTTTTTACCTCAATGGAGATTTTTAATTTTGTATGTAGGCTGCAATAGTTTGTCACTTGTGGGGATGTAGTTTTTTTTTTTTTTTTTGCACCTGAGAATGACACAGAACTGTTATTAATTATTTTTTTGAATCAAATCTAAATTTTTTATTTATTATATAAAAGATTAGATGGTAATCGTTAAGTTAAAAAGTAGGGATTCATCGTGTAAATCAAACCCACAAGTCGTCCACATGGGTGTTTCGTCGTGTATATATACTATTCTATAATTAAAGCTTTTTTCAATGTCGAAAATTAATTAAACATTGATATTGTTAACTCGTTAATCCAGTATGTATCATTTTTCCTTTCATTTAATTATGCATTTATTCTTTTTATATCTATCTATCTTTTGTTTATAGTGTGTTTGAACATTTAAGAATATTAGTTTTTGTTGATGCCGATTTTAGAACAAGTGATCTTATGAAAGTAGCAAAACATTTACGCACGCTAGAAATACATAAAATGTTATAAATCACCTGAGGGGTTTGTGCATTTGAGGGACTCTTCGATGCTTAAATCAGTATATCGAAATAAGAGAGTTGTAGAGAGAGTTGTGTTGTATCCAAAAAATGGTGGAAACCCTTTTATATAGTACATGTGTGGTTCTGAGTTTAGTCTGTTATGAAAAATAATGTATTGGTTATTAAGTGCAATAATTGTAATAATATTAGGTGTAATTATGAGATAATAATATCAGTATTTACTTAGATTATGGCAATAATGTCAATCATATGTAATTTTCGTGGAGGGATTAATGTGGCTCACTATAATGTCTTAGGGCGTGAAAATAACATTTTACTCATGCCACGTTTAAGGGTACAATTAGTCATTGGATTAAATTTGTGAACTTACGTTTTAGCTCTTGAAAGGTATCACGTGTCGATATGTTATTGACGTAGTAAAATTACCCCACATCAATTTATAAATTTTGTAATATTAAACAGAAAATCACGGTACAAGAAAATTATGTTTATTATATGCTTATCCTAGTTTTTAACTATATTTTATATGGGGTAGTTTTTTTTCTTCTATTAGTAAGTAAGAAGATTGAACTTAGGTTTCTTTAGAGAACTTGAAAGAAGCCACTAATCCTAAGAGCTTAGGTCTACATTTTATGGTTTTATCTATAGATTAAGAGGGTGAAATGCATGCAAATTTATATCCACACATGCCATGGAAAGCAAATTGGGGTGATAATTAACCAACACAAGTCACGCGCGTTAGCCCTTTATTTGTAGTTATTTGGTTGACCAGAAAAGAAAAGAAAAACTCTGGCTATAAATACTTAGTTTGATCGGGTTTAAAACATTATTTTTAGATCACCTCAAAAATTTATTAATAATTTTAAAAAAGTTTATTAGTAATATCAGTATAAATGTGAAACCCAAAAAATAATGTTACAAATAAAATATTTTAAAATTACTGATAAAGTTTCGAGCTTGTCTATATTTTAGACTCAATCTAACCAATAAATCATGCAAAGTGGCCGTTTAATTAAGTAGCAGCTGGTAGAAAATCACATCTGATCATTAGGAAACAACGTTTAACATTTCATTCAGGACAAAATCAAAGATTTTTGGGAAAGACTTGGGGATTACGGATGGTGGCCGGATTTTGACACTGGCATGGCAGAAATTGGTAATGTAAGGTGTACTAAAATTTAGTACCACAAAACTGTTTATAACAATTAACAATTATAATAAACTATTTTATATTAAAGCGAAGTTATATATAAGCGCATAATAATTAATTTAATCGCAATATAAACTTAATATTATTACATAATCATTATAAAAACCCACAATACTAACATGTTATTCATCTAAAATGAGATAAATAATCAATCTATAATTAAATCGGATAAAAAAAAAACACATTGATGAAAATCAAACATGAAATTTTATGATTTCAAAACCTCAACTTTGATGATTTTTTTTAACCAAAGCTTCATTAACATTGCAACAATTTGTATGGTTAAAATTCAATATACACAAATTAAAAACTTAAAAATAAATTAAAACATTTGTAAAATCTCAGAGGTTGCAACAAATTTTTTCCTGAAATATTAGCAGCTTTTCCCCGTGAATTTAGGTCATTGTTTCAAGTTCTCTCCATTGTTTTTAAAATTTGTCAATTGGACCCTTAAATAATAGGGGTGTATCAAATTACTCCCTTCAATCACATTTTCATTCAACTCACAATGAAAAAACACTTGTGTGTCTCTTTCAAACAGTATAAACACATAGAATAATATCACAAACAATTATAAGATAGATCAATTGCGTGTGCATAGGGATGACAATGGGGCGGGGTTGGATTCCCCATCATCATCCCTGCCAAGCTCACGGGGAAAAAAATTCTCCATCCTCGCCTAGGCAAAGAATTTTTTTTCCCATATCGGTTCTCTACAAGGAATCGGGTCTCCGCGGGAAATCTTCATCAACAAAACTCAAGTCATGAGACTACATCAAATTTGAACTATTTTAAGCCAATAGTCATTAAAAATAAGACCTTTAAATGCCCAAGTACGTAAAGCCGAAAATTTTAACACTTTTACTTGTTAAAGCCTAAGTTGGTCTTGTGGCTATGGAGAAATAGAGTGCTATAAAAGAGGAAATGCAAGTGAAATTTATAAAAGATGAAATATAAGTGGTTTTATAAGACATGAATTTAATAAATTATCATTAAGACATGAATTATCATTTAAGTTAAAATATTGTAAATTTGAAGTGGGAATTCAATAAATTTATTTAATAAAAAAAACATGAATTTAAAATAAGAAATATAATATATTATTTATAGGGTTCGAAGAATTTGAGAAATTTGGGACGGGGACTTATATCCTCATCCCCGTTCCCGCCTAGGCAATGGGGAAATTTTTTTCCCTATCCCTGTCCCCAAACGGGACAAGGATTTTTCTCCAAACCGGGGTGGGGCGAGATGGGATCCCACTGTTTTGAACAAAATTGCCATCCCTACCTGTGCACAGGTGTTTTTACGATGAGATTTGGATGAAAATGTAGTTTGTGATGAGCGATTTGATACACCCCTATAATTTGAGGTTTATTTCGTAAATGATGAATAAAAGAATGAAAAGATATTGTGATCAAAAGAGAATGGAAGACAAAGAAAAGGAGATGCAAAACTGCGTACGAACCACATGCTGATTTCGATTAATAATTCACCTACATATTTTAGGGGTAATTTAATTAGATATTTTCATCTCAAATTTACGAATGTTTGACGATAATGACTGAGTTGCTCGAGTTGCATATTAAAATAGTGATTTGTAAATAAGTTTAAAACTTATGGAAGAATTTGTAATTTATAAAAAAATAAAAATTATGAGACATACAACTCTCAATCCTTTAATATTGGTACAAAACAAGAAAAAACCCTAATCTCCGGCAACACCATCCATTTGGTGGCACATATAAATCTACCATGCATTGAGAGAAAGTATGGTGTACTGACTTGTAGTACGTTTCAGTCAATTACTCTTATGTAATTACCATTTTACTATATACTATATACTTGCATGGAGATTTGAGCATGGACCTAGGAACTGACCTGATTCATAAAAAGATGAAATGTGAGAGTCTAAGTGAAGAAGACACAGAATAAGGTGGAATATGGGGAAGCAAAATTGAATGGCTTTTGTTTGGTTCTAGCTGATACCATCGCGTCTTTGTTGTTGCACCACAGAAATAGATATCTAATGTCACATGTAATAGAAATAAAAAAATGGAGTATGTGGAGGGGAAAGAAAACAGGTGTCTATGTCAAGATTTGTAATTTTTGGTAATGAATTCTATGGCATGAATGCACCACCATACATGCTTAGTAGATGTTAGGCATAAAGCCCCACTTCTTTAGTACACAGAAAGGGCATTGTTCAAGTACCTATCTCTCTCCTTTTCCCTTTTATCTTTCCTCTTTCTTCTTTTCAGCGTTGTATCTCCTTTTAGCGTTGTGATACACGGGAAATGCTTATTTAGATCGAGTGTAAGCACGGTGCATTTATATCGGATTCATGCCAACTTTTCAGCAAAAGAAAGAGTATTTGTACTCTGTCCAGGCAGGATTTCATGTGATATACTCCTATAGCTTTTGATAACTTGATTTTGACATTTAAAATCTTTTGATAGCAATTAAGGCTACAAAATAATATTTTTTTTGTTTTTCAAACCAATAAGTTAATACGCAATTTTGAAGTATAGCTTACCCTATTAATAATAGGGCTTAAAATATAAAGTTGATAATAAAGAGTTAAAAAATTTGAACCAAAACCGAACCGAAAATTGGTTAAACTATTTTTTGGTTCAAGAGGATCGGTTAATAGGAATCTTTTTTTTTTTTTTTTTTTTTTTTCTGAAAGGTGATCGGTTACCATCCAGTTCTCTTGTGCGGATGTTGACTTGCCCATAGCTCATAGCATCTAGTTTTGGATCTTAATGAATCTAGCCAAATTAATTAGGCCTCCAAGTACCAACGTTGAGGTGGACTTGACTTACCGGCAGGCCTCTCAGCCTATTATTTAGGCTCAAATATAACTGAAGGAAAAAAACAAAGACTTCACCCTAAAGATAGAATAAAAGAAAAAGGAAATACAAGAGTCTTTACCGTGTTATAAGGATTTTAATCAAAAAAAATATATACACACAATGATGGGAAAATAAAATAATTACATATAAGACTAACTCAAAAAGAATACTGGAGTCTTTACCTCTTAAACTTAACATCTTTTGATAATCTATCTTAAACTTGTATGACTTAACTCGAAAAACTTGATTCAAAACTTGATTAAATCGAGCCCGAGCTGTATTTTGGCTTGATTAGTTTTTCGAGTCGAATCTAAGCAATGTTAAACTTGACTCGTTAGACTCATGAGCCAGCTTGGTTAAAAATAAATATTAAATTCATACTATATTTATTTTATTTCAAAAATATAAATATTCAAATATCAACATGTATCCCTTATTTTAACATTTTCTAACCCTAATATGCAAAACCTGTTCAATAGAGATTTTGTTAATGCTGAATGCTGTATACATGGCATTTTTTAAACATTTAAAATGTCAAATTTCATTTTGGTTTGATTCAATGATGTTAGGAAAAATTACCGGGTCGAAGCTAACACACAACTAAAGCGAAATGAGAAAAAATGAAGATAAACTAGACACAGATATTTTACGTGGAAAAACCCCGAACAAATTGGAGTAAAAAACCACGGGCAAGTGTAGGAGGATTTTACTATTGTAAAATAGGGATTACAACACCTTCTCTCTAATTACAATGAGATAACAATTGTCTAATCTCTATTGTAATAGGAGAAACAACTCTCTCACAAAATCGGGAAAATATTACTTACAAAGAAGGAACAAATTTTCCTCTCTAAGTAGTAACTCTCAAGAAAAACTCTCACACTCTCTCTAATACTCTTCTTGGTGTGTAGAGATGTGTTTCTTGAAACCAAGGTTTCAATGCCTATTTATAGGCTCAGCATTGAGTGTGAACATGAGTGTGAACACAAACCAGCATTGAGTGTGAACATGAGTGTGAACACAAAACAAGATAAAAAGAAATGGCGGCTGGCAAAGTCCAATTTTGCAGCTGCTGGCCTCTTTTTTGTATTGTCTCCACTCCACCGAAAGTTCATTCACATGAACACAATTGTTCATTCACATAGCCACCTTTGTAGTGTGGAGAAAGTGGCTTTATCACTAAAAATGCCATCTCTTATCACATTTTCCCACTTAAAGTCACTTTCGTAATCCTTCCATCCTTCCTCACTTGCCAAATCCATGCTTGCTTACGTTTTCGCTAGACTACATGAGGATCTACACCATTTAAACTTGTCAGTGTTGATTGGCTTGGTCATAACATCTGCTGGGTTCTCGTCGGTGTGAATCTTCTGCATATCCACACTACCTTCTTCCACTACTTCTTGAACGAAGTGATATTGAACCCTTATGTGCTTTGTCCGTGAATTTAAAGTTGGATTCCTTGCAATGTGCAAGGCACTTTGACTGTCACAAAACATAACAATCTTCTCCTGCTTGTGCCCGAGCTCTTCTAATAACCTTTATATCCAAACTACTTCCTTGCAAGCTTGTGTAGCCGTCATGTATTCTACTTCCGTTGTTGATAGAGCCACAACCGTGTGCAGTTTAGAAACCCAGCTTACAGCTCCTCCTGCAAGTGTAAACACATAACTTGTAGTAGACTTGCTTTTATTGAGATCCCCTGCAAAATCTGAATCAACATAGCCTCTGACAGTAAAATCTGATCCTCCATAACATAATGCAGCATCTGAGGTTCCTCTGATATATCTTAGAACTCTCTTCACAATATTCCAATGCTCTCCACCAGGATTCACCATAAATCGACTAACCACTCCCACTGCTTGTGCAATGTCTGGTCTTGTACAAATCATAGCAAACATTAAACTTCCCACTGCTGATGCATACAGTACTCGAGACATCTCCCTCCTCTCTCCTTCATTGCTAGGACACATACTTGAGGATAACTTGAAATTAATAGGAAGTGGGATAAAAATTGGCTTACTATCTTGCATGTTGAAGCGTTGCAAGATCTTGTTGAAGTAGTTCTTCTGGAAAAACCAAATCTTCCTGTTATTTCTGTCTCGGTGAATCTGCATCCCTAGAATCTTGTTTGCTGGTCTCAAGTCCTTCATATCAAACTCTCTAGCCAACTGTGCCTTCAATTTTTGGATTTGATCTCTGTTGGGGTCTGCTACTAACATGTCATCCACATACAACAACAAGATAATAAAATCATTATCACCATCAAACCTTTTGAAGTACGTACAATGGTCTGAACTGAGTCTGTTGTATCCAAGGCTAATAATGAAGGAATCAAATATCTTGTACCAATAACTCGGCGCCTGTTTGAGACCGTATAGAGATTTGTTCAACCTGCAAACCAAGTTCTCCTTTCCCGTTTCAGCCAAACCTTCTGGTTGGAGCATATAGATTTCTTCTTCAAGTTCTCCATGAAGAAATGCAGTTTTTACATCCAACTGCTCCAGATGTAAGTCAAACGTAGCACACATAACCAGGACTACTCTGATTGTTGTAAGCCGAACCACTGGGGAAAATATCTAATTGAAATCAATACCTTCTTTCTGAGCGAATCCCTTTACCACCAGTCTTGCACGAAACCGTTCCACTTGATCATTGCTATCCAGCTTGATCTTGTAGACTCATTTGTTACCTATGGCTTTTCTCCCATGTGGCAATGGTATTAGTTCCCAAGTATAGTTCTTGTGTAGAGCTTCAATTTCTTCCTGCATTGCTGCCATCCACAAAGACACATCTGAGCTATTTGTAGCTTCTTGGAAAGTTGAGGGCTCTTCATCCTCTGTTAAAAGACAGTATGCAACATTGCTCTCAGTGATAAACTTCGAATGCCAAGCTGGCAGCCTTCTCTCACGAGTTGACCGGCGAGCTTCTGGAGCTTCGGACTCGACAGGTTCTTGTACCTTGTGCTCTGGTGCTGCTTCAGTAGAAACTGGAGTTTCTTGTACCTGATTATTTTCCACCTGTATTGTTGTAGTCTCTGAAACCTCTTTCGATGTGCTATCGTCTCCATCTTTTTGTAGTAGTTGATCTTCTGCAAAGATCACATCCCTGCTGACAACAACCTTGTGGGTAGTGGGATCCCACAGGCGATACCTCTTTACTCCGTCAGCATACCCCAAGAATATACACCTTCTAGATTTCGGATTCAACTTCGTTCTTTCTTGGGCATTGTACATCACATACGCATGACATCCAAAAGAATGTAAAGTAGAGTAGTTCGCTAGCTTACCAGTCCACATCTCCATCGGTGTCTTTAAATTAATTGCTGTTGATGGCGATCGATTTATCACATAACATGCAATTTTGACTGCTTCTGCCCAAAAAAGTTGGGTTGACCTGCAGTCCTCAACAGAGCTCTCATCCTTTCTGTAAGAGTTCTATTCATCCGCTCTGCCATTTCATTTTGCTGAGGCGTGTATGTGACTGTGAACTATCGTTTGACACCTTCCCGCTTACAAAGAGCAAGAAACTCGCTGTCTGTGTACTCTCTTCCATTATCTGTCCTTAAGCACTTGATCTTTTTCCCAGATTCAAGTTCCACCAGCGCTTTAAAGTCTTTGAATACTGAAAATACATCTGACTTCTTCTTGATTGGATATACCCAACATTTCTTGGAGTAATCATCAATGAAATACGCAAAGTAATTTGCTCCTCCTAGGGACATTTCTGGTGACTCCCATACATCAGAATGAATCAAATCTAGAATGCATTTACTCCTAGCATCAGATCTGCTAAACTTTAATCTATGCTGCTTACTTGTAACACAATGCTCACAGAAAGGTAGATTTACCGATTTGAGCTCTGGAAGCAGCTTTCTATCAGAGAGAATCTTCAAACCTCGTTCCTACATATGGCCTAGTTTGAGATGCCAAATCATCGTCGACTCTTCTCCTTTGCTGGTTGATGCAACACACGCATCAGCTTCTTGCAATGTTTCTCCTTTAAGCATGAATAGTTTCACCGCGATCTTTTCTGCCTTCATAACCACAAGTGCACCTCTGACAATCTTCAAGATCCTATTTTTGACATGGGTCTTGCATCCAAGACTGTCTATTTGCCCCAAAGACAATAGATTCTTCCTCAGACCATTTACATGTCATACCTCCTGAATAGTGCAAACCGTACCATCAAACATCTTTATCTTGATAGTACCAATACCAGCGATCTCTAAAGCATGATCATCACCCGTGTGTACAGAACCTCCTAAGATTGGTTCATATTTGTGGAACCATTCTCTCCGAGATGTCATGTGCCATGTTGCTCCTGAGTCTAGTAACCAAACATCGACGAACTACTTTCTGCCTCCAACTACCGTTGTTGCCTCACTGTATAGAACTTTACCATCATCTGAGGAACTTACCACATTCCCTTGAGCATTCGATGACTCAGGGACTCCACTCTTCTTTGTGTACCAACAATCCTTCTTGAAATGCCATTTCTTGTCATAGTTATAGCACTTGAAATTCTTCTTACTTTTTTATTTCGATCTACCATGATTCTGACTCCCACTAGGGCCACGTTCTGTTGATCTTCCTCTCGTCATCATCAAAGCTTCCGCTTGCTGCGAACCGGCCTGTCTGTCTTCCTTGTTTTTGCTCCTGGTTTCTTCTTCCAAAACAGCAGCTGCAATATCGTCGAAGACAAGATAGTCCGTGAGGATGTTGTTCGTCAAGTTGATGATGAGTTGATTATACGAGTTAGGTAGACTTTGTAGTAGAAGCTCCGCACGTTCAGATGCCTTTATTGTGTAACCTATCGATGTAAGTTGCGAAAATAAAGTATTCAAAATGTTGATGTGGTCAGTCACCGACGTGGATTCCGCCATTCGAAGAGTGTGAAGTCTCTTTTTTAAGAAGATCTTATTGTGTAGTGACTTGGCCTCGTACAGTCTTATTAGAGTATCTCAAATCTCCTTCGCAGTCTTCTTTTCTGCCACACTAGATAACACTCCATCAGCTAGTGCTAAGTGCAGATCGGCAATTGCGATACCGTCCATCTCGTTCCACTTGCTATCGTCAGTGATCTCTGCGGGCCTTTCTTCAATTGCTGCCAAACAATTGTCTTTCCTCAAAATTGCCTTAATCTTCATTTTCCATAACGAAAAATTACTCCTGTTAAACTTCTCAACATCAAACTTTGTTGTAGTTGACATCTCGTTCACAACGATCTGCTTCACACCCCTCAACCAATAGCTCTGATACCACTGTTAGGAAAAATTACCGGGTCGAAGCTAACACACAACTAAAGTGAAATGAGAAAAAATGAAGATAAACTAGACACAGATATTTTACGTGGAAAAACCCCGAACAAATTGGAGTAAAAAACCACGGGCAAGTGTAGGAGGATTTTACTATTGTAAAATAGGGATTACAACACCTTCTCTCTAATTACAATGAGATAAAAATTGTCTAATCTCTATTGTAATAGGAGAAACAACTCTCTCACAAAATCGGGAAAATATTACTTACAAAGAAGGAACAAATTTTCCTCTCTAAGTAGTAACTCTCAAGAAAAACTCTCACACTCTCTCTAATACTCTTCTTGGTGTGTAGAGATGTGTTTCTTGAAACCAAGGTTTCAATGCCTATTTATAGGCTCAGTATTGAGTGTGAACATGAGTGTGAACACAAAACAAGATAAAAAGAAATGAAGGCTGGCAAAGTCCAATTTTGCAGCTGCTGGCCTCTTTTTTATCTTATCTCCACTCCACAGAAAGTTCATTCACATGAACACAATTGTTCATTCACATGGCCACCTTTGTAGTGTGGAGAAAGTGGCTTTACCACTAAAAATGCCATTTCTTATCACAAATGAGTAGAGCTTGAGTTTCATTTTCACGTTGCGAGCTGAGTTTGAGTTCAGTTTTCTTAGCTTGAGCTCGCTTCAAATAAATTTTTCGCTCACCAGCTGAGCTTGAGCACCCTCCAAACTCGAGTTTGGCTCAGTTCAAATCCATCCCTAATAGAGATTATCAAATCTCGGGTTGGATCGAGTTTTTAAGTTTAAATCTAAGTTTGCTGATTACACATAGCCGAGCTTACTTTTGGTTGGGATTTATTTTCATTTCTAAGCTCGTCCATTGACCCGATATCTATTTTTAAAATAAATATTTTTTTGAAACATCTTTTATTTGAAAAACAATAAATTTTTTAAATTTATATATTTACACAAATAATTTTATTATGTAACTATAAGTACGTGGATTCTATAGTGACTCACTTACTATTTTTAATATATATAGTATACTCAATTTATCCCATAATTTTTATCTTATTTTATTATTCATCTAATTAAATAATGTTTTTTGTTAATGTTAAACTAATAAAATATCCAAGTTTGTAACCTTTATTTTCAAAAATTTTAAATGAAAAAATATCTAAAAAAATGAGTGACAAAATTGATTAAAAAATCAAAACAGACAAAAATTATGGAGCAAAAGGAATTAGAAATATTATCTTTTAGACGAGTCAGGCCGAGCTTAGGCGTTTTTGCATAATCTTAAGCCCGGCTCAAACGAACGTCAGGCCTATTTTCTTTTAAAGCCCACAAAATTTAAAAACCAGAACTGAGTGGGGCTTTTGAGCCACCGGACGCAATCACCTGTAAGCCTGTGTCTACATTTTAGCCTTCCGTACAAATGCCCACCTAACCCAAGAATCTCCCGCAAGCCGTTCTTTAAAATCACCTCTTTTCCCTCTTAACCCTCACTCTCAGTCTACTTCTTGCTCTTGCTGTTACAGTGTTACTCTGCATTTCAATCTCCCTTGTTACATTCCTTATACTCGATATCACAAAAAGCTATAGAAATCTCTTCAAATCCCCAAGTCGAATATAAACCCTAGATTCGATTTTTTTCCTTTAATAAGAAAGATTTAAACAATGGATTGGAATGCAGAAACTCTGCAATTACTCTCCCAATGCTTCCTTCACACGCTCTCCCCCTCCCCCGAGCCGCGCCGCGCTGCTGAGAACTCCTTGGTGGAAGCCGCAGAGCGTCCCAACTACGGCCTCGTCGTGCTCCGGCTGGTAGCTGAACCGTCTGTCGACGATCAGATCCGCCAAGCCGCCGCCGTCAACTTCAAGAACCACCTTCGCACACGGTGGGCTCCGTCGGGTGAGCCCAACGCCCCCGCCCTCCCCCCGATCCTCGACCCCGAGAAGGAGCAGATCAAAACCCTAATCGTCTCCCTCATGCTATCGTCCTCTCCCCGCATCCAGAGCCAGCTTGCCGAAGCCTTAGCCGTCATCGGCAAGCACGATTTCCCCAAATTGTGGCCCGCCTTGCTCCCCGAGCTCATCTCCAGCCTCCAGAAGGCGGCGCAGTCCGCTGATTACGCCTCCGTGAACGGTATTCTTGGCACTGCTAACTCTATTTTCAAGAAATTTAGGTATCAATATAAGACCAATGATCTTTTGCTTGATTTGAAGTACTGTCTGGATAATTTTGCCGCGCCCTTGTTAGAGATTTTCCTTAAAACCGCTTCGTTGATCGATTCATCGGCGAGTTCTGGTGGGCCCGCCGCGACCCTCAGGCCGCTGTTCGAGTCGCAGAGGCTGTGCTGTAGGATATTTTATTCGTTGAATTTTCAGGAACTGCCTGAGTTTTTTGAGGACCATATGAGGGAGTGGATGAGTGAGTTTAAGAAATATCTTACTACAGATTATCCTGCGCTAGAGAGTAGCGCTGATGGGCTTGCGGTCGTTGATGAGCTTAAGGCTGCGGTTTGCGAGAATATCAGTCTATATATGGAGAAGAATGAGGAGGAGTTTCAAGGGTACTTGAATGATTTTGCACAAGCTGTGTGGACTTTACTTGCAAAAGTGTCCAAGTCTGCGAGCCGTGACAGACTAGTTGTTACTGCTATTAAGTTTTTGACGACTGTGAGCACGAGTGTGCACCATACTTTGTTTTCAGGTGAGGGGGTGATACTGGAGATTTGCAGGAGTATCGTGATTCCAAATGTGCGGTTGAGGGATGATGACGAGGAGCTTTTCGAGATGAATTATGTTGAGTTTATAAGGAGGGATATGGAAGGGAGTGATGTTGATACCAGGAGGAGGATTGCATGTGAACTGCTTAAAGGGATTGCGACGAATTATAAGAAGCAGATAATAGATGTTGTTTCCGTTGAGATACAGAATTTGCTTAGTACGTTTGCTGCCAACCCAGTTGCAAACTGGAAGGACAAGGACTGTGCAATATACTTAGTTGTCTCACTTGCTACAAAGAAGGCTGGTGGTACTTCTGTTTCGACTGATCTTGTAGATGTTCAGAGTTTCTTTGCATCCGTTATTGTCCCTGAGTTGCAAAGTCAGGATGTGAATGGGTTTCCAATGCTGAAGGCTGGTGCTCTGAAGTTTTTCACAATGTTCCGCATTCATGTACTAAAGCCTGTTGTGTTTCAATTGTTCCCTGATTTGGTCCGGTTTCTTGGGGCAGAGTCGAATGTGGTTCATTCCTATGCGGCTAGCTGTATAGAAAAAATCTTGTTGGTGAAGGATGAGGGTGGAAAAGCAAGATATACTTCAGCGGAGATAACTCCATGTTTGCCAATGTTGATGACAAACCTTTTTAACGCGTTGAAGTTTCCAGAGTCTGAGGAGAATCAATACATCATGAAATGTATAATGCGAGTTCTTGGGGTTGCAGAGATTCCCAGTGAAGTTGCTGGACCTTGCATTACTGGTTTGACCTCTGTTCTGAATGAAGTTTGCAGAAATCCAAAAAATCCTATTTTTAACCACTATCTCTTTGAGTCAGTTGCTGTTCTTGTCAGGCGGGCTTGTGAGCGGGATATCTCTCTCATATCAGCTTTTGAAGCAAGCCTTTTCCCTAGCCTCCAGATGATCTTGGCCAATGATGTGACCGAGTTTTTGCCTTATGCATTTCAGTTGTTGGCTCAGCTTGTTGAGTTGAACAGACCACCTATCTCACCAAACTACATGCAGATATTTGTGCTTCTACTGTCGCCTGATTCATGGAAGAGAAGTTCCAATGTACCAGCCCTTGTACGTCTGCTTCAAGCCTTCCTTCAGAAGGCACCCCATGAGCTCAACCAAGAGGGTAGGCTGAGTCAGGTGCTAGGGATATTCAACATGCTTGTTTCATCCCCAAGCACAGACGAACAAGGGTTCTATGTGCTTAACACTGTTATAGAGAATCTTGAATACGGTGTCATCTCTCCCTACATGCGACATATCTGGAATGCCCTTTTTACGCGTATCCAAAGTAGAAGTACAGTAAAGTTTTTAAAGTCTCTTGTGATTTTTATGTCACTTTTCATGGTCAAGCATGGTCCTGCCAACCTTGTAGACACAATGAATGCTGTTCAGCCAAATATCTTTTTGGTGATTTTGGAGCAGTTCTGGATACCCAACCTTAGGCTCATCACTGGAGCCATTGAGCTTAAGTTAACTGCGATTGCTTCAACCAGACTTATCTGTGAATCTCCAGCCCTTTTGGATCCTTCAGCTGCTAGACTTTGGGGGAAAATGCTGGATAGCATTGTTACACTTCTTTCGCGACCTGAGCAGGAGAGAGTTGAGGATGAACCAGAAATGCCAGATATTGCAGAAAATGTAGGTTATACAGCTGCCTTTGTTAATCTTTACAATGCTGGCAAAAAGGAGGAGGATCCTTTAAAGGATATAAACGATGCAAAGGAATTCTTGGTCACTTCGTTGGCAAGGCTTTCTGCTCTTTCTACTGGAAGGTATCCCCGGATCATCAGCGAAAATCTTGAGCAAGCTAATCAAGCTGCACTTCTTCAGCTTTGCAGAACTTATAATTGTTCAATAGCTTGAGTAGGTAGTTTCCTTAATGCATATTATTTTAATACTGTGTCGATATTGTTGTTATTTACATAATGAGGTGTGCGTAATCTAAATGTTGCTCAAGTTGAATGAATTGTAGACCATAAGATTTCTTCCTGGTCTAGAAAATGCATTACCCACTGTTCAATGCAAGTAATGATTTATGTTGGACACCTGCAACAAATTATTATGATATAATTGGCCCATCCCACATTTTTCAGTTTGGTTAATTGCCTCCTTTCCTCCTAAATTGCCAAAGAAGAGAGATATACAGGAAAACCAGTCCTTTTCATTATTAATTTCCCTGTTAGTCAAGAGACCTTTTTAGAAAGAGTATACACCATTGCTTCAATTCAGTGTTGTTACTTCTAGACTGTAGTTAATTTCTGGTTTCATTTATCATTATATACTGCATGTTTAATAGTTTCATTTGATTTCTTTAATATGAATTCATTATATTTTGTGAAGTTACTATCGTGTAGATAATCTTTGTTTTCGGGTTACATTCCCTTGATTTTTAATACAATTTACTTATAACAAAAATTGATTTCATTTATCATATTTATTAGTGTCTGTTAAAGGCCTCCAATTTCATTTCCTTGATATGTAAGTCACATCGTCTACAATTTTTTTTATATGAAATTACATTGTCATAAAAGTGGTGCTAGATTTTTGAACTCTTTGGTCATCTACATGTGTGGAGGTTGCATTTTATGACGCGCGTGCGCGCACACATATATGAATAACTAAGAGTCTTAGTAGCTTATAGCACTCCACGCCTAAAAGAGGGAGTTCATATTTTTGGCAAAGGGAAGGATATGAGAGGGAGAGGGCCATCCTCATTGTAACTCACTATTGTTGTTTATCAAAACGCTAATGTTATTGATTTTTTTCAGCAATATGAATTATTGTTCATTTGTAAGCAACAATATTAGCAAATCAAGGAAAAAAGTTTTGTTGGTCTCCTAAGAATATAAATTAATAACATATGATAGCTGGATTGATATCATTCAGGTTTGAAAAGAAAAAAAAATTAGGTCAGATAATTTATAGGGTTAATGTTGAGATATTTCTTAATATCATATGTATTAGGAAACTGTTAGGTTTTCTAGTCTTTCTTGGTTTATGTTTTCTATTACTATTAGGATTTATATTCTTAGGTGGGTGTTTTTTTTTGGGGGGGGGGTATATGTTAGTTTGTTCATTAAACATGACAATAATAATAATAAGAATTCTACAATATTTCTATTCAATCTCTCATCTCCCTCCGACTGTTTAAACCCTAACCTAAATCTCAACATGGTATTAGAACTAATGGCTTAGGACCCTGGTGGTCTTGAGTAAACTCATGTAAAAATACAATATATATATATATATATATATATATATATATAGGTTTAGATCTATTTCAGTTTTCTGGTCATTTTCTCCAGCGTGTTTTGTCATCTAAGGAGTACTCTGTTCAGTTTCTTGTCATCTCCGGTGCGTTTCTTCTTCTCCGGCGAGCACCTGTTCTTTTTTCGACGAATCTACTTCTCCGATGGGACTTTAGGGTTTTGGTTACCTGAGTCTTCCGGTCACGAATCTGTGGTTGGTGTGGTTGTACGACATTGGTAAAAGGCGGATCGATTGTTAAAGTCTCGGTTTATTCTCCTCCGGTGCCATTGGATTTCAATAGTATTATGGTGATCGGAGACCACAACGAGGTTCATCTTGCTCCGGCGACCAAAACCCATCCATTGGTGACTAGTTTTGGTCATTAGTTGTCCAATCTACCAAAACCCATCCATCGGTGACTCGGCCACTGGTCATCATCCAATCCGCCACAACCCGTTTTGCAGAGATCGCGACCAGTTTTTGACCCGGATATGTCATGCCACAGTTTATGTTCTGCTGACCTGATCCAGATCCAACCCGGATACGACCAAAATTTGTCCGTGTTGATGAAATCGACTCAATCCGACCCGTTTTTGTGAATCCAACCCATTGATAGGAGCTCATTCAAGTCAAAGTCGAAATCAAAGTCAAAGTTAAGACGAAGTCAAAGTCTTGTTAATCCGGTGTCTCCAGATCTTGTTCATGGATTGTGTTGATTCCATATCGCCTAACTGTTGTTGTGGGTCTTGTTGACCTGAGTTGTTCATATGGGTTTGGATTATTTGTATTAGATGGTGGGTTTATATGTAATGGTATGAGTTTATTTGTAACAAATTGGTGCATATGTATGCTCAAACTTGAGGGAGAGTGTTGAGATATTTCCTAATTACATATGTATTAAGAAACTATTAGGTTTTCTAGTTTTTTTTTGTTTATATTTCCTATTCCTATTATGATGCCATTATTTGAAATTTCAGGAATATTCTTTAGTTTCTAATATGCTCCAATATTGTGTTATTATGCTACGTACAAAGTACATGAAATCATTCAAAACTTGCTGTTGTGCTAGTTCACTCTGATGGAACCGAAGTATCTAGTACAAATCATGATATCTAGTATTCTTTTGGTAGAGAGAGAGAGAGAGAGTCCATTGCGAAGCATGCTGCTATCTTTGTAGATGGCCTTTGATTACTTTATTATTGGGAGACTGGTGAACATTTGAGTTAGGTACTAGAAAAGAGCTGTAAATGATACCCTCTGGAAGCATTCCTTATTTTATAGTTTTATCATGCAGTCCATCATTTATCATGCATATGCTCATATTTTTTGTAATCATGGATTAGATTCAACTAGTCAGTTTCCTCTATATCTCCTCTCAAATATTTAATCTGTGTCGTGCCCGTTATTTAAATATTGAAAGATAACCCAAAGATTATTATCCATCTCATCTTCCTCTAAGAATCAGTTTTCATGCTTTGATAACTCAGATGACTTTCCTTTCAAGAGATGAAAATATTTTGGTCGTCCTGATATGCAATCGGTACCTTAGATGACAGTTTTAATAGCTATATATTGAAGGCCTTGGACTTTTAGATCAGTTGTGTCAGTTGATATTAGCAAAAATCATTTCATACGAATACTTTGGTATTCTGTTCCTCAATAGGTTGCCTTTTGGGTTTTGTATATGGCTTTTGATTGTTATGCTGGCATGGATCTTCTTCAGCCAAATGATGTGTCTTGTTGAATAATTTTGAAAGGCAAGCATGTTTTTGTGATTAAGTGGCGATTGCAAATTTGCAAGTGGATGTCTGTTATGGGCTTATGATTTTCATCTTCTTAGAAGTATTTCTCTCGCAAATTTCATGAGTTTTTCTTGAAGTATAATTTTCCTCATTTGTTGCATGATTCTGCCTTTTCCTTTTTGGTATTCTATTCCTTCACTAATAGTCTTTAGATTCTTTACCATGGTAAGTATATAGTCGTATCATGTTCTGTATTCTGATTGAAGATGGAAATATGATGGCAGTTGCCTAATAGGTGGTTTATCACCCTCTTTGATTATTTTTTTATTTGTGGGGGGATCTAATTATTATTTTTTTTTACTGATTTTTAATTTCTACTTCTACCAACAAGCAATGCACATTTGATAAGATTTGTATCGTGTCTAAAGAAATGAGTTGTGTTTTCGTCATAAAATCTAGTATCATTTATTTCTGGCAATTACATTTATTTATTTTTCTTCATAATGCATATTTTTACTGCTGAATTATCAGTGAATATAGAGCACATTCAATGATTGATCATCTCCCCACCCTCTTGTGTGTGCACGTGTGTGTGTGTGAGAGAAACAATATAAGCTAAATCCATGGAATCAACTTTATGGTGGCTAAAATTTATGTCCCGGTGAAGGCATACTGCTTATGTTTACATATCCTGAGGTCTCCAGCCACTGATGTTGGTGTATGTGAAACAGTATAATCTAAATCCATGGAATCAACTCTATGGTGGCTGAAATTTATGTCTTGGTGGAGGCATAGGTCTCCAGCTACTTATGTTGGTCAACTTTAGAATTAAATGACTGCTCTCGTTTCTATATTTTTTACCATTTCATCGGTCTTCGTTTAATCTGCTTTAATTTTAGAAGTCTTTTGTCCATCAAACATCAAATAGGGCTTCCTAGCTACTTCATGTGGCTATTTAATCATCCGATCGTATAATTTTGCAGGATCTTATGTGGCAACTGGCAAGGAAGAAGCACTATTTGTTTAACCGTGGGGTTACGGTTAACTGATACTGTTCAGCATGCATTTGGTAACTTTTACACTGCGTTCAAATGGCTGGAACTGGTTATCTTTTGATTTCTGAGACTGATCTTTTGCTTATATGCCAGCGATGTGCGACTTTGTAGTTGCATTTGCTCCCTGATTTGTTGGGCTTGGTGAAAAGCATCCTCTTTTTTCTTGGGTTTGTCGTCATAGATTGAGTCTTGTTCGGCATGCATTTTTCAGCAAATTGTAGATCCATGTTTTGGTCAAAAGAGTTGTAACTTAAACTCTCCACTTGAGTTATGCATTTACCTGTATGCACTGTTGTCATTGGATCATGAGAAAGGAAAAAAAAGTTTTTTTTTTTGTCTTGGAATCATTTTAAGTTAATGTGACCGGTTTTGTAATGTTTTCTGCAACAAGTTTTTGTAGGTGAATCTAGCATGTTATTACATTGTAGTAAGTAGGATTTGGGTTTAAGAAATGAAATGGAATCAAGCGATTGAGTGTCATCATCAAACAAAGAAGATTCAAATCTATATTTGTCATAGTGGTATTAATATCAAAGTAATGGAGAATTATATTGAGATTACAAAGTTTTATATTCGATTTTCACGTTGTGGGTTATTTGAATGATTTATATTTCAGTTAATTTTTGCGTTTTATGTGAGTTGTGATAGTGTTATGAGCTTATTGGTTATGGAATAGTATGAACATATATTGTAGTTAAATCAATCATCGAAGGTTATCATTAAATAAAAAATGATTTAAATTCAAATTTGTCATGATGAAAATGTTCCTTTGTTATAATAAACTTGATCGAAAATGTTTTAAATCTATTGAGGTTGATCTCATCTCTCGTCGAGTTTGTGGTCGCTAGAATCAACATCAGTACAACAAGCCTCTCCCCCACCCCCCTCTTTACCCCAAAGCCAAAAGGAGAAAACTAGAAGTCAAAATATCCTACTCAATACTATTACCATGCGATGGGTAAATAGATTTCCCTCTGCTTCATGCAATGAGCAAAAACTGAATCATGGTATTTAATTGTTATCAAAAGGATCCATTTAGATATTGTCAACATTTTCACTTTGTTATAGAAGAAAAGGGATTTCTAAATACATCAACTCATTTTGCTTTATACACGTCAAAATGACTGAACGACAATTTTATCCATCTTCACTTATTTTTATTTTTTGAATGGAAAAATTTCTTTTCTTACACTCATTTTGCCATGTATACAGCAAAATGGGTTGTGTATTTAATGTCATCCTACTAAAAGTCGTTACAAAAGAAAACTATTACAAACAACTGTTTTTGGTTTAGTGGTTATTTTTGAATTTTTCATAAAAGAAATTTAAATTCAAATTTTTTTTTTATAAAAAAAAATACTCAAAAATTGCAATCTACGTATCATTTATTAACAAGTGGAGTACATCCAGGCAGCTTTATTCTTGATGACTGTATTGGGGTCTCTTGGCCCAGGGATTGTGCAGTGTCTTGTTTTCTTGCTGGGCTTGCTTTTAAGCCCTTTATCGTTAAAACCCTAGATATACAAGACAAAATGTTCAAAGAACTTTAACTTTCTCAAATTAATAAACAAAATTCAATAATAAGTGGCTTGCTCTTCCATCAGGGTGTGTGATCCCCATATGCTAACATCATGCTTATCACAGGTGCACGAAAGGTTTCAATCATTTTTACAGCTTTAACCCAAATGCTTTACCATCTATATAATCTCTCCATTTTATAAGAAGAAAAAAGGGGAAAAAAAACCCTACCCTCAATTGATTTTTTCCATTAAATCCAAGAAAATATACCAAATCATTTGTTCTAAAAAAATGGGTCTATGGTAGGAGAGATTTTTTCTGGTTATATTACGTCATATCTAATAAAATCATTCTTTGTGTTTTGTATTGACCTTTGTTTCGCTCTCTTTTGTTGTCTTTTATATGCCAATAAAATATTATAACATATTGAAAAGTTTTAATATGTTAAACAAATTCATAAATAACCTCTCAAAACCATTTATTTTTGTTTGATTTAGTAGTAATTTCGGTTTATGATTTATAATATGATTTTTGAAACAGTTTTTAATTAAACAATAATATAATTAAAATATTATTTAATGCTTGATAAAATAACCATAAAATTAATTTTTTAACATAATTTAATTTTAAAAACCTATTTTTAAATTTTTTATTATTTTCATAAATCATGTATGAGTTAACATCAGATTATAAAAATAAAAATTATTTTATAAACTATCAATAATATGTGATGTTTTTAGGTTTTAATAAGAAAATGATACCCTATGTTAGTACATTGTTTTAACATAAAGTGTGTCCCCTCCTTAGATTACAACCACCCAATGTTGTGGATTTTGCAGGACTGCCTAACTTCCACTGCAAGACATTTTTTAAATAGTATCCGTTGGAGGATTAATACTAATAATTTTTATACTATTTAATTATATGATCCTTTGCACCAACCATTTTAGATCTCTCTAATCCTAGGTATCAATAGCAAGAAAATCATGATTATAATGTAATCCTTATGCTCTCTCAAATCTTTCAGGATGTGGATTATTTGTTTGGTTCATGTATCAGTTATTTTTATGAGTGAACATGTTAACTAATAGACTTTCGAATTTAACTTAAATCGGTGTAATTGGTTTGGTTGAGGTTTTCAAAAGTTGGTTTGGGTTTGGGTTGAGAAAATTTTTAATTTGGTGGATTGGGTTGGGTCATGGTTAAAAAAATTCAATCCGACCTAAACCAGTAACCCGATTATTATATAATTGTATTTATATATATATATATATATATATTTAAAATATACTTATTTTAAAAATTAATGGACTATATTCATATTTTAGTAAGTTAGTTTAGATTGTAATATATATATATATAACCCTCCAACAAAAAATACTAGTTTCCATAAAAATGATCAATTAGAATTTAAATATGTGAGAAATATATTTCTTTACCGTTTGTTCTTGTGATTAGTATTTCATTTAGAATTTCAATATGCTTTCCAAAAGTTTGTTGAATTGATATGTTTATCTTATATTAATTCACTTTATGTTTTAATATGATGGAATTTGGTTATGAAGATTCTAGAACCAAGTCTATACTAATCTTGAAGTTTTAAAGAATTTGATTGATCAAACACCAAATTCTAGTTTTTATTTTCTTTTGTATTGTTTGTATTAAATTAATGTTGCTTAAACTTTGTGTGAAGTGATTTAAGGTACTTAATTTGCAAATAATGGTTTGCAAGATTTAATAAAATTTTATATGAATTTGATTTGGATCTAATGAATGATGAATAATTGTAGTAAAATATATATTTTTTACATAATATGTTTGCATTAATTTTTAAGTGAAAAATTACTAAACCAATGACCCAAACCGATTTGAATGAGTTGGTTTGATGTTTGATTGTTTCATGAGTTGGGTTGGGTTAAATTAAGATTTTTATTAGATTATGTTGATTTTTTAGGTCAATTCGATCAAAACTGAACTATACTCATCCCTAATTATTTTTTACATTATAAATGAGTTATAGAAATACTACAAGTTTTTTTGTTTTGTACGTTATAATATAGTATAAGTTTGTATTGTAATTAGATCATTATTGTATTGTTTATATATAAAATATTATTTTAATTTATTAAAACAAAGGACCCACCTTGAATTTATTTCAAGGGCATCGTCTTCCACATAGGGATTAAAGCTATGTCCTCCCTATGTGTAAAGGTGTCATGAATTAGGCCCTATTGCTTAAAGAATAGCAGGGTGAAGAAAAAGATGGAGAGGAAATGGATGACTGATGGATCTCAAGATTCTCAGCCTATGAAAAGCATCTAACGGCTTAGAAAGTGTTAAAAGTAAGTCAAAAGCAATTCATGAATTGTACGGACAAAAGGGATCAAAATCCCACTACGGGCCTTTCCTTATGCATGGCTATGACAACTGAAAAGAACATTATAATGGAAAGATGTGTTTGGGTAATAATTTTTTATTTTTAATTTTTAAAAATAAAAATTAAAAATAATTTTTTAATGTTTTTTGAAAAAATATGTTTGAATAATTGTAATTCGAAAATTATTTTGATACACTTTTTAATTATTTTTAGTTTTGAGTTTAAATTTAAATTTTATATTTATAAAAGACTTAAAAATGATTAATATTATTTTTATTTTTAATATTTTTTATATACCATGAAAGAAGAATGAAACAGAGAAATGATAATTGATTTTAGGGTTATTTTTCGAAAATTATGTCATAAAACACCAATTTGAAGTTTTCAGAAAACAGTTTTTGAAAATTAATTTTTTAAAAACTGTTTTAGAAAATTACTTTTGAAAACTGTTTATCAAATATAAAAAAGAGTTTTTGAAAACTAAAAACAATTTTCGAAAACCTTATCCAAACATGTCCGAAACTTTTGGGTTAAGGTTCAATCCTAAATTAATCACCCACATAATTTTTTCAATTCTAACAATTTAATTTATGATTGATTATATAAATCTAAACATTTATTAATTTTTTCAATGATAACCGTCTAATCCACTATGGATTATATAAATCTCAACTTTCATTCAGTTTAATCGAGTTGTGTTTAATTGGATTAAGTTGACTTGTAAAATTAAAATCAAACTCAAATAGTTTGACTTATCGTATTCAAATTTTAATGTTTTTTAACATTTAAATTTTAAAAGATAATATTTTAAATTTAAATCACTAGTTAATAATTATATTGATTATATAATTAATTAGTGTTGGATGATGGGTGGAAAAATCTTAATTTTATTGTAACTCAAATATAGTTTGAGTTAAAAAAATTTAACTTTAATTACCCAACATAAATCTAGAAAGTTCTATCCATAATTTACCTAAAGTTCAAGTTGGATTCTAAGCAGAAGCGAGCATACTTGCAATTTTCTTAGAATCAAAAGAAGGTATTAAGGAGACGGCTATACTCCAGTGGCAACCAAATTTGCCCTTTATTGTCTTCACATTTTTAACATGAATTCCAACTTAGGTCACTTTCTTTGTTATTCCCAAGGTACCCAGATGAATTAACAATTATAAATCTTTATTCTTTAATAATTTTGTAGGGTATCCTACAACAAATATACTAAAACCCTGGGTGGGCATAAAGTTCTAAATCCAGAGTGGCCAAACCTCTGAGTGCGTGGGGTGCTTTTTTTCAAGGCTTAGGGCAGCCAAGGAACACAGACTAAATTGGTCTCCACATGTGGCGTGCATTCAAAATCACTAGCCCCACCAATCATCTAGTTTTCATTTTAATAATCATCTCACAAAAGGCAGCCACAGGAGGTCAAACTCTCTCCCTCTTTCTATCGAAATTAATTTTTATTTATATTTAATGTAAAATATTATTTTATTTCGAATAAAATTTTTATTAATAATTATTAAATAATTTTATTAATAATATTCGTATAATCATTATTTATATTATTAATAAAATTATTTAATAATTATTAATAAAATTTTCACTCAATATAAAAATGATGTTTTACATGTAAAATTTTCTCCTTAATTATTTATTTTAAATAAACTCAAAGTAATGGGAACAATTCAAAAGAATTTGTCAAGATACTAAAGCTGCTTTGAAGATAAATTTAAGAATAATGATTTGTCTATAGTCATAAAAAATTATTTAAAAGTTTAGATGATAATTATGACTCAAGTTTTTAAAATATCAGATTTAAATATTTTAAGCATATATTTAAAAAACATCATCCAAAAATTAATTACACGGGAAATCAATTTCTTTGCATTTGTCATCAAATGACCCAATATCTAATTCTTTCCAACAAATTTGAGAGATCTAGTCTCCAATCCTAAAAGAACTCGTAGATATGTCAAATGGGTAGGATTTTACGATAAGGCTAATTTATTTAACTAAAGGAATATAAATATAAATATATATATATATATATATATATATATATATTAGAGATCCCTTAACCTCACCTACAAGAGAAGGCAAAAGTCATATTTCATCTAAGTACACAATTATGCTATGAATAGAATCATTACAAATTTAAAATACACATCCCTCAATGTCAGTGGTCTGTCCTTTCTACTGGACATGCCCCTTGTTAACATTACTTTATATGTTCATTTTGGAAGCTAAACATCACATGGTCTTATCAATACCATTGTAATTTTCTTAGGTCACGGTTTCAAAAAAGTCAAAACGCAACTAAAAATAGAAAAATTACAAGTAAATTGTTAAGATTCTTTGTAATGTTCTATTTAAGCATGTCGGTGGATAATGACGTTTGTTATTTAAGAGTTGGTACGGGTGCATTTGATGAACAAAATGACGTGGAGATTGAAAAGATTGGATATCTCTGTTTTACTCTCTAAAATCATATGGTTTTATTTTTTATCATGGGATGATAATCATCTATTCATCTTATCCTCCTTTTATCTTGTTCATTATACACATAAGTAGTACTTAAAGTTAGGCTAAATTATGACTTTTGTCCATGTATTCTTTGAATAGTTTGAAAAAATTCATATTCATCAATTTTTTTTAATTTGAAACCCGAACTTCACTAACGGTTCAATTTAAGATATTATGTCAAAGACAATGAACATAAGTTCCTTCACCACAACCCGTAAAGCATTTACTATACAACAGATTACGTAGATAAGATCGAATAATGTTAAATACAACTTAAGTTCTTTAGACCCAAATCTAATATCGATAACACTATAGAGGAGCGAAGTGAAGTTGAAAGTGAAATATAACGTAATTGATCTATATAAATAATAGAGTTTTGTATTTTTCTCAATTCAATTTGTGATAGTCAGAATTGAGGAGAAATTCTTACATGCACTCAGTGCAAAACACAATTTTTTTGTATTGGATGGAAATTTTATTTGTAATTGTTAAGTAACTTTACTAGTAACGCATGTATAACCAATATTCATGTTATCAGGTAAAGTTACCTAACGATTACTAATGAAATTTTCACCCGGTGTAAAAATGATGTTTTGTACTAGGTACAGATAAAAATTTATCTGAATTGAGTGCATTGGTGATGAAACTATTGAGAGATCTATTTATCGATAATTTTGTATTCCATTCGATTTTAACGAAATCTCTATATCATCGTTATGGACATAAAAATTTTATTTTCGAATCAGTTAAATTTTGTGTGTTTTGTTTTTTTTTAATTTATTGCGCTATTTTTAATAAATAACTACAACCTTATAAACTGGAATTAGTTTCCCTTTCTAATCTAGTTTAGAATCCATTTCTCTCTCTAATTTAACAACTGAACAAAAATCACTCTAATCAACTGTTGAATCGATTTGAAATTTTAGAGTTCATGATAGAGAGAACAGAGAAATTGAATAATTTACTTTCCTTAATTGTGATGATTAAGTAATTGACGTGGACTTTTGTTTGGTGTATGATGAAATAAAGTTTAAATACCCAATTAAATTAGTTGGAAGAATAAAGTTCGTTTTAAAGTACCTTAAAATATAGGGACATAAATCATAATTTAACCTTAATTTTTTTTATTGACAAATCAAATCTTTAGAACGTGACTTTAATTGATACCATCATACCAACTACTACTTCAAGCACAAGTGGCGAAAGTCCTGTCAGTCCAAGGCTGTTACTTTGCTGCCTAGATCATTTCTTTTCCCTTCTTTACGTTTTCATTCCTTCTATAAGTCCGAGTGGTTTGTTAAATTTGATTCTTTGTAGTTTTAAATTTTTAATTAAGGTCAGATTTTTTTTTAAAAAAATTTAGTTGTTGTTATTTATTAATTAGTCAAAAGAGTTGGTTAATGTTTAATAGATGCGAAGTTGGAATACAATCTTCCTTTGTAGATTGGCTTAACTAAAGCTTTGAGTTCGAGTTTTTCCATAAACGTTTGTTGGTGTTAAATCTAGATTTTCATCACAGATTACAGAGTGATCTTTAGTTTCAACCCTGACGTAAGTACAGTGAAAACTACTTCATATTCACTTTGTGTGTTAGGGTCTAATGTTCTCTCAGACGAATACTTGAAGTAGCTTATCTTGTTACCTATTTTTAATTACAAAAAAAAAAACACAGATAGTAATTATGAAAAATTCTAGTGATAACAAACAAGGTCATAACAAAAACTACATATTTTTCACTCCATATGGTAGTTTTTTCATTGGTCTATCCCAGGTTGACCAAAATAATTGATCAAATTATCTGTCTATCAATCATCATTTTTATTTTAGTTCTTAAATCGAAGACAAAAAAAAAAATATCATTGGGAAAGAAAAGAAAACATAATTAAAATTACTTCTTTTAAATTTGATTATAATTACAATTTTATCTTAACTTTTGTAAAAAAAGATAATCATAGCTCACCATTTAAAGTAATTAACATAAAATTTTAAAATATAGAAACCCACCGTGAACAAAAAGAACAATCGCTAATACAAGTTTTTGGCTTGTTCTTTATGACTCAAATGAACAAATAATTGGTAATGCAAATTAAACAACTAATACTCTATTTTTAACGCAATTTTTGCCATCACCTACTTGTCACATGATGTCACCCAAACAAATTTCACAAGTATATTAACCAATGACATTTTCACTTACCCTTTGGGATTAACTGCAATGTTCAATTGAAGTTTTGAACTACTTTGGTTTTCTTAAAAATATTGAGATAAAATTGTAATTATAATTAAATTTAAAGGATGCCAATATAATTTACCCAAACAAGGGGTAATTATGTAAACGCATAGAGGAAGTGCTGATTATCTTATTGATGTTAAGTGGTTCCCTTGCCTAAGGGTAGTGAAACATAGGAGCTTAATTAAGAGTGATTTAATTAACTATAGTTAATCAAGGCTATGGATTGGATTCCACTCCACCAATAAGGTATTCTTAAGTAATACAGTAAATCTATGTATATTATATTCTCATCCGTGCGTTCACATACAATAGAATAATGTGGTTTGTGCGTAGTCGGTGGTTGCTTGAAAGCAACGGTCCTCAATCTACATTATACTTTTTTTTTTTTATAATTAAACTTAGGACTAAATCAAACCGTAAAGCTGATTTTCCCCCTTAATCTTTTAGTCAAGGAAAGGAATCAGAATCATCCCTGTTCAAATGCCATAGGCACAAATGCTTAAAAATAAACAATAAAAAGTATACGAAATATGATATCGTATTTGTCATTGATTAGTCGCTGAATCTAGTTTGATTTTTAAGGGTGATTTGGGTCAAATATAAGGCAATCACACCTGACAACCCACAAAGGCACAAGGGTATTTACACTAAAGGTAAAATGGTAATTCCATCAATCTTAGGTTTTATAAATAAGAGTATTATTAGATGTTGAAGTTGAAATTCTGTTGGAATCTGAATCGTCAAAGAGTGAGACCCGCACATACGAAACAGAGCTAAAACCTAAAGTCACGGAGGTCGGAGGGGGTGCCTCCGGAGGAATCTCCGATGCCTAAGTTAGTTTAAGATTTTTTTTTATGGAGAATGAAGAAAATAAAAAAGAATGGGGCTGTGTGTTGAGAAATTGTGCGTACCTTTTTTGGTTTATGAAAGCCCCTATTTATAGTGTGCGGGAGTAGAATATGATCAGGAGAACAATTGTAATGTTAGGATAGAAGTGGTATTCTTTTGGAGTTATTTATCAGCCGTGCGAGTTTATTTAGAAGTTGGAACGGCGGAACAGCATCAGGTTTTACGATATAAAATTACTGTTATGCCCCTTGTTACGTGTCGAGAGATGATTGGTCTTCTCGTCATGGTTAGGAAATTACCATTTCTACCTTGGAGACTGACATGTGTCATTGCGTTATTGATAAGGAATTTTTCTTCCACATCAGGTGCCCCCCACTTCCTTAATTACACTTTTGTACTTGAGGAAGTAGATAGCATGGGGTTGGTGCGGTGGTTCGAACCTGATTGCGAGGAGGCTAGTCACCCATAGAGTCTTATCGAAACATTCCGAGGTGTTTGGGAAGTAGAGATTGATCCAAGGCGTTGACATTTAGTCAAGGACTATTCGAAGTTTGGTGATTGAATCTGAGAAGTTGATACTTAGTCTAGACTACTTGGAGTTTGGTGATTTGAGTCCGAGGAGTTGACACCCAGTCAAAGCTGCTCAGAGTTTGGTGATTTGAGTATGAGGAGTTGACACTCAGTCAAAGCTGCTCAGAGTTTCTAGAGAGGTACGGGGAGTTGATCATGGATTCCAACTGCTTGGAGTCTTTGGAGAAGTACGATGAGTTGGACATGAACTTCAACTGCTCGGAGTCTTTGGAGAAGTCCGAGGCGTTAGACATAGACTCCAACTGCTCAGAGTCTTTGGAGAAGCACAAGGAGTTGGAAATGGACTCCAATTGCTCAGAGTATTTGGAGAAGTTCGAGGAGTTGGGCATGAACTCCAATTACTCGGAGTCTTTGGAGAAGCACGAGGAGTTGATCATGGACTCCAATTGCTTGGAGTCTTTGGAGAAGCAAGAAGAGTTGGACATGGACTCTAACTGCTCGAAGTATTTGCAGAAGTACGAGGAGAAAGGACGTGGCTTTATAAAATGAATTTCATAGGGCTTCTTGGCCCTTTCCATTTTTGTGGGCTTTGGTGCAATGGGCCACAGTTTGGTTTTGGACCCAAGATGTTAAACTTTGGACCTAAAATGCTAAGCCTTAAGGTTTGATCCTCGTATCTGGGCCTATCTCCTTGGCCTATCGTTTGGTCATTAATTGAGGATACTTTGAGCCGTCATTCTAAATGCAGAAGAGCAGTGGCGCATGTCCCAGGGTTTTTTAAGAGGCGGTATCTTTCTTAATTGTGGAGAAAAATGTTGCTTCGATGTTCGAGAATATGGCTAAGTGAATAATGCCTCATCATTTTATGTGAATAGCTCTATATAAAGTGAGAGGCCTCCCTTTGCTCTTCACTTCATTGCCAGTTATAAAAAATTTGAGAGCCTTCGGAGTTTTGAGAGCCTTCCGATTTTTGAGAGGCTTCAGAATTTCGAGAGCTTGGAGTGTCTATCTACGCGGGAGCTTCAGAGTTTAGAAGTTTGAGATCTCGAAGTGTCTATCTACCCAAAAGCTCGGAGTTTGGGAGTTTAAGAGCTCGGTACTCGGCATACTTGAAACTTCTTAGAGCCCTCGACTGGTGAGTCTTATTCTGCTATACTTATGTCTTCTTTTGATGTTTACTATGATAGAAGTAGTGGTAGCGATAGCAATAATGGTATTAGTAGGAGTAGTGGGGAAGATAGGGGTAGTAGTGGTGATAACAGTCGTAGTAGTAATAATGACACAGAGGCTGAGGTAAATGTCTCTTCAGGAGACTCTCGCACCCTGGTTCCGTATGAGGGAGATGAGTCGCCTTCTTTCTCCTCCGAGGGCAATCATGCCTTGTGCATGCTTTGAGAAGAGATGGAAGAGGATGAAAGGCTAAACATAGGTTTTACAGCCAACCTCTCCCCTAACAAGCTGACAGATGACGAGCTTGAGATGATAAGAATCACGTATAGGATCCCCGAGGAGTTCAAACTTAGGAATGCTAAAGTTGGGGAGCTTGTTTGTGATGACCTGAAGGAGGGTGAACTTTGCGTGTATGAACATCACCTTAAGGCTGGGCTCAGGTTCGCCATGCATCCCTTTGTTCACACGGTGCTTAGGTACTATGGGATTGCCTTGTGTCAGCTTAAACTAAATTCCATACGCCTTCTCATGGAATTTATCTATGTCAGTATTAAGGTGAAGGGGTAATGAACATGAATATATTCAAGAAGCTATTTTTGATTAGTAAGCACAAGGAGAACGGGTGGGTAGTATTGAGCTCCAGACCAAAAAAAGGGTTATTGGAGAAGACACCCTCGAATATTAAGCAATGGAAGAAGAGTTTCTTCTATGTTCAGAGTGAGACTGGCTTCGACCTGTATTCTCAATGGGACTTGGACTTAGTTAAGTCATACAAGAAACCCAATCTTTTAAGGAAGAAGATAGACAACCTGCAGGATATGATTGGCAGGAAGATTGCATTTGAGCTCCTCTACCAGAACGTAGAGTTGGCTAGGATCGAGCTTTTCCCTGAAGGTCCAGACAAACAGATATGTTCGAGTCCTTTCCTTTGCACTTACTTTTTTTCTCTGTTTATTATACTAATGTCTTGTTGTATTTTGTAGCCATTGATGCACTTAAAGCTGCTCGGAGGGCAGCCAAGTTGTTCCAGAAGAAGAAGCTGAATGAGGAGGCTTGAGCACTGGAGGCTCAGTCTTCTACTAAGAAGACTAACGCAGGAAGTTCCCGTACCTTCCCCCTACTCTTATTTTGGTAGAAGATAATGTGGCTACCACTCATTCCCCTCTTCCTGTGAGGGTTGCAGCACCAGTCCAGACTCACCCTCCTGATGTCTTCAGGTCGGACTGGTTCGTGAAGGTTGGCGACTCATGCTTTGGAAGTATCAAAGTTACTCGAAAGCACTTGATCCAGGGCATCCTTCCAAATGACATGGCCAGGCTAACTCAGGAACCTGTGGAGAGCCTTGGAGTGATGGTCGGGGATCTGGCCTTTAAGGTATCTCATGGTCCTTCAAATTTTGTAATGATATTTTTGCTTATCTTCGACGAGTTCTAACTTGCTTTATTTTTTAGTCGGGCATAGCTTTAGGCATCCTCTCCAGCCAGTGTTTGGATTTAGATAGGAAGTTGAGGGACTGCCACAACTTCATCTAGACCTTGTGGGAGTTTCTTGCCAGCCAAGTGGTGGAGACTGGCCACTTGGAGAGGGGGCTGACCCTGCTAACGGAGGACCTTAAGGAGGCCTGCTCGAGGCAGGATGCTGCTGAGGCGGAGCTAGCCAAACTCCGGGACGAGTTGAGAAGGCTTTGGCCAACTTCAAGGAGTCCTAAGAGTTCAAGTCGGCTGTAGAAGTGGTTGTTGGTGATTTCTACCTCAGAGGTTTTGAGGAAGCTAAGCAGTAGGCCTCGATTGCATATTTGGGTCAGGACTTCTTCATGGTGGAGATCCTTTCAGATGAGGAGGACGCTGAGGATGGGGACCAAGCCTTTACAGCTGAGGATAGGGACCAAGCCTCTGCTGCTGAGGAGGATGAGGTGAATATAGAGTAAGATTTTTTTTACCTTTGGCCATTAGTGCCACTCTGTAAGAAAACTTATAAGTTTAATGAAGATAACCCTTTTTTGTTTTCCATTTGTCTAAGTGTTCTATCCTCTTACTTGCTTATCAAAATAGAAAGCCAAGAGGAAATAGCCTCGGGCTCTTTCCTTGGTGTAAAAGAGACTAAAAACTTGGCCAAAAACAAACCATTTTATTAATAATAAGTATTACATCAATATTTGGCATCATCAAGCCTTTTCTTGATGCTCTGCAAGAGAGTTCTGTTTGTTACTTCGGCTTGCCCTTTGGCCTGGGGGTAACCTACCGAGGAAAACCTTTGTTCGATATGGAGGTCTTAGCAGAAAGATTTGAATTGGGCGTTATCGAGCTGCGTATCATTGTCGGTGACTAATACCTTAGGTAAACCGAATCTGCAGAATATCAACTTACACACGAACCCTCGGGTTTGATAATCGGATATGCTTGCAAGGGGTTCAGCTTCTACCCACTTGGTAAAGTAATCGATGGTCACTATCAAATGCTTCTTTTGCCCCGATGCCTCTCAAAATGGGCTAAAGATATCCATTCCCCATATGGTGAAGGTGTAACAACCCATCCCGAGTTGGCCACCCCCAAGACAGTGTTGTCACATTTTGAAAATCCCAGCACGACACATATATGTAACAATAAAAATAACACCAACAAAATTTTTTACATCAATCCTCAACCCTCAACAGGGGAGATACATCATTATGATATTGACTTAAACATTTTATACAACGTAATATGCATGAATATTTACAAATAAATTTTTATTTTATATTCTCATTAGTCTGATGATGTGAACATGTACGTGGCTTATAGAAAATGATTTCATCTGAACCTCAACTCACCAAACTATCTATCTTGTCTGCTACCTAAAATCATTGTACAATGAGGGATGAGCTTCATAAGCTCAGTGAATTAAATTTACTAGAAGTATTCAATTTGTATAAATAGTCTTTTAATATTTAATTATTTGTATCTCATATAACTTGATAATAACACTCTACTATCACAACACATATCATAAGTCTCATTCTATATCAATCTCTTCTTCTTATATATTAGTTCACCTTAAGACCATCAATTATCTCATAATTACCTCGTTAGGAGGTTCACAGCATATAGTCTACCATTTAGATAGTTCTTATCCCATACTTTTATATTTCTTTCTCACCATAACTGTCTCTCTGTAAGACTCATTCATCTATAAATAAATTTACAATAACAAACAACACTTCAGCATTTCAGTAATACAATCAATATTTAAAATAGATGCAATACATGAATTATTATTAGGGAACGTCTTCCCACATGTCGACATGTTTTTATCTTAGACCGGCCCCCTCCCGGTTCTTTTAATTTCAGCATATACTGGCTGTCACGGTTTTCATTTATTTCCAGCATATACCAGTTGTCACGGTTTTCATTTAGATCAGCGCTCTTCCAGTTCTTTTATTTCATGCATATGCATATGAACAATGATATGAAATATACATATGAACAATAATATAAAAACAAGCATGTATTCAGACTTTAATTTTAGCTATCCTGCCTTTTCTCAAATTATTATTTGATCAATTTCACTAATTTCTTCTCCTCATATATCACATCAATTTATCAACCATAGCTCGTCAAGAATTTCATTTATCACATTCATTATTAAATCGACTCATTATTCTAATAATATTACTTCTCATATAATAAATTGCTACATATCCAATATTCCTATCATACCTATCAATTAATTTTTCATCTACCACCAAAGCATAAACTAATAATTTATTCTAATATTATCACTAAATATTTCATATTTATCTTGATTACTTAAAGTAAATCTAACTCACCACGTAGCACTTAGAGCTACTCGTGGATCACCTCCTTGCTTTTTCTGCTCCTATCAGCAATTTCCCCCGGTTGCTGATCGGCAACACCTGACATAATGTTTATATTAAAAATTTTAATTTATTCTTCAATTCTTCCATAATTCACATCCTTTGAAAATTCCCACTTTGAATTCTAGGAAATTTTATGTATGCTAAATTTCAAAAATAAACTTCACGTTATTATCATGTTTTTCTTAGAGCTTCTAATGGTTTTCTATAAAATTCTCCATTAATTCCCTTCAAAATTTTGCTTTTTCAACATTTCTTTCGATCTTCAAGTGTTTAAAGAAATATAGTAGTTTGAATTGTAAAAGAAAGAAACCAAACAGGATTTAGAAAGTAATAAATAATATAAACTTAAATTATATATATATATATATATATATGCAAAAGTAAGTCTCAGCACCCCCACCCCATTTTTTTTTTAAGAAAAACAAAACTATTTTTTTTCTTTTCTTTTTCTCCTTCTCCACGTTAGACGCGTCTAATTTTTTTTAAGAATTATTTTATTCAATACTAAATCCTTCGCATATATATATATATATATATATATATATTATTTTAATTTCATGTCATATTTATTAAATTGCTTCTTTACCCTTACTTTACGAATACGAGTATTACAATTCTACCAACCTTATAAAATTTCGTCCCCGAAATTTCCTTACCTAACTCAAGAAAGAATTGTGAATAATATCTCTTCATAATTGTCTCACGCTTTCACATAATCTCTTTAACATCTTTATTCCGTCATAGAACTTGAACTAATGCAATTATTTTATTATACAAGACTTGTTCTTTTTTTTTTTTTTTTATCTAAAATCCTCACTGGCACTTGTATAAAAGTAGAATCTTTATAAATTTCCACAATTTGGCTCGAAATATTAATGAGATTTATCAAGTAAGCGTTCTCACCAAAGTGAAACATGGAATATGTTATGTCACTGCTTCAACTTTGGAGGCAAATCCAGGCTATTCACAACTAGCACAACTTTCTCAATAATCTCATAGGGTCCCACTTAGCTCAAACTCAACTTTCCTTTCTTTTTGATCCTCAACACACCTTTTCATGGGGATATTTTTAATTATACCCAATCACCTACTTGAAATTCAAGAGGTCTTCTTTTATTATCAGTATAGCTATTTGGTTTACTTTATGCTGCTTTACGATTCTTTCTAACCAATTTAATCCTCTCAGTTGTTAACTCAATAATTGATGGACCAGATATATTTCTCTCTCCCATTTCTTCCCAACATATAGGATTTCTACACCTCCTACCATACAATGTCTCAATCGGTGCCATCCCAATACTAGTTTGATACTGATTATTATAAGAAATCTTAATCGATGGCATGTAAGCATCCCAACTTATTGAGAAACTCATCACATTTGCCCTTAATATATCTTCTAGTACTCTAATAATCCTTTCCATCTAAGCATGAAAAATTATATTAAATTGTAACTGTGTACCCGTGGCTTTCTGAAAGCCTCTCCAAAACCAAGATGTAAATTTAGCATCTCTATTTGACACTGTTGACCCTCACCTATATTTTAATGATGACAAAATACAACTCTTATTATACTAACAATGCTATCTAAGTGTATTAAACAATAAGAACATTCAACCAAGGATCAAGGTGCAAGAACTCAACCCCGAATCAAACACCAAGTCAAGACAGAAGACCTAGTATAGGTTAAGGTATTTAAACATGTTGTAAATATCACTTGTTCAAGTAAAAAACTTGTCAAATGGCTCATTTTGAAAAAAATTTTAAAAACTAATGTTTTAAAATTAAAACCTTTTAAAAGAATGAAAAACTGGGTTGAAAAGCAACCCAGTCGACTGGGTACTTACACCAGAAGACTGGTTTTTTGGACATACAGTCCCCAGTTGACTGGTAAGAAAAACCCAGTCGACTGGTACTTTGGGCAGAAGTTTCCCAGTTGACTGGTAAGTCATACCCAGTCGACTGGTAAGTCATACCCAGTCGACTGGTACCTTCAATAGCCTTAAAAATGTGATTTTTAATCTTGACCCAGTCGACTGGTACTAAGACCCAGTTGACTGGTAGTTCAAAAAATATGACCATTGAGACGCGAGATTTCAGCACAAATTGTACCAAACGTACCAAATCAGCACAGAATGGGCATATAACATCAAGGCTATTTAAACCCACTCCATTGAGCATTTCAAAGTAGGAGAACACACATTCAATCAAGTTTTTACTCTTTGATGCACAAAAAGCTTTGAAATATTTAAGTTGAGCCATTTTTCAAGCTTTATCTTGAAAGAGAGATATTATTCAGTTGTATAAGCTTTCATTATTGTCTCTCTACCATTTTCTTTACAGCATTTATTGTAAAGGGATTTGCTTCCAAGAGGAGTGGCGGGATAATCATGCAAGAGGCCTATAACAGAGATTGATGATTCGCTATTTACCAGCCCGACGGCGAAGGACAAGTATACTTTCATCTTTAGGCATAAGAAAATCATGACGGGTAGAGTTGTCGACTTCGACTCTATTTGTCATGGTAACTTCGATGGATTACCTGCCTTCGAGGTAATACACTTGACCCCACTGGTCAAGATACATGAGAAGTTTTACCCTAGATTGATTCACCAGTTCTATGCGAACTTGGTGAAACCCAGTCCACTGGCTCTGAGGTTCAGAACCAGCGTCATGGGTGTGGAGTTTGAGGTCACAACTGACCTCTTGATGAGCATTTTGAGGATCCCTGTAGAAGGGATCCAATGGAGTCTGGATGGATGGCCAGACAATTTTGAGGTTGAGGAGGCATATCAGATAGTTAGGGGCGACCCTAACTATGTGTTTTGACCCACTACATTTCACACATGTAGTGACATGCCCCTAGACTCGAAATTGTTCAACCTTATTGTGAGTTGGACCATCCACCCGAGACTAGGGAGTCCGGGGTATCTATCTAAGATAAATATCGTATTAATTTGGTGCCTTAAAACGGCGCTCTCCGGGGTAAGTCACTATGCATCCCACCAATGAATAAACCCAAGGATGAGAGAAATGGTCAAACTAATAGTGAAGACGAGCTGCTCAAAGACCTTGAAGTGACCAAAAGTCCTGTTAAGGTACCATTCCCTCAAGCCTTAAAATCCAACAAGAAAAATCTAGAAATAATTAATGAAATCCTAGAGAACTTAAGGCAAGTGAAACTTAATCTTCCACTTTTACATGTGATTAAACAAGTTCCTACCTATGAAAAAGTTCTTAAGGATTTATGCACAATTAAGAGGAAGCACCATGTCGAGAAAACAACATTCCTAACTGAGCAAGTTAGTGCGCTAATTGAGCAAAGAATTCCCCCGAAATACAAGGATCCGGGCTGTCCTACCATTGCTTGCAGCATTGGAAATCATGAGGTTGGACAAGCCTTGCTAGATTTAGGAGCTAGTGTAAACCTGATGCCATTCTCCATTTACTTACAGCTGAGGTTAGGAGAAATCAAACCAATCGGTGTGGTATTGCAATTGGCTGACCGTTCAGTCAAAGTAACCCAGGGTGTGGCCGAGGATGTTTTGATTCAAATTGATAAATTTTATTATCCTGTTGATTTCTTAATTCTTGATACTACTTCTACTGTTGACACTAACTCCAAAATCTCATTGATTTTGGGTAGACATTTTCTTGCTACTACAAATTCTCTAATAAATTGTAGGAATGGACTCATGAAGTTGTCCTTTAGAAACATGACCCTTGAAGTGAATATTTTCAATGTTGTAAAACAGCCCGAAGATGAGGATGAAAATCACCAGCTTTACATGATCGAGTCACTCATCAATGAGGGAGTTTCCTTAGCTCATGATTATGATCCTCTTGAAAATTTTCTTGTTAATTCTGAGATAGATTTATTTGATGATAAAACTGATACAATTGATATTTGTGCTGTTTTTGACAAATCTCAGGATTATAGCAATCGGGCATGGCAGCCAAAGGTTGAGGAGCTGCCCGAAAGAAGCAAGACACAAGTCCCCTCAAATGTGGAAGCGCCTAAAGTCGAATTGAAGCTACTACCTAAGGGTTTAAAACATGCCTTTCTCGGTCCAGGTGATACCTTTCCTGTTATTATTTCTTCTGAATTATCTGAGACCCAAGGTAAGAAATTAATTCAAACCTTAAATGCACACAAATCAGCCTTAGGATGGAGCATAGCTGATTTAAAGGGAATTAGTCCCCTAATCTACTCTTATAAAATAAATTTGGATGAAAGAAGTAGTCCTCGTAGAGACCCTCAACGTAGGCTTAACCCCACTATGAAAGAAGTAGTGAAAAATAAAGTGTTGAAACTGTTAGATGCGGGTATTATATATCCTATAGCTAATAGTAAGTGGGTAAGCCCTATGCAAGTCGTCCCTAAAAAGTTCGGAGTCACTGTGGTAAAGAATGACTTAGGAGAGTTAGTTCCTACCAAACTTGTGACCGGGTGGCGTATGTGCATTGATTACATAAAATTAAATGTTGCCACCTAGAAAGACCACTTTCCACTCCCTTTTATTGATCAAATTCTTGAGCGTGTAGCTGGTCATCCTTTTTACTGTTTTTTAAATGGTTATTCTGGTTATTATCAAATAGAAATTGCATTAGAAGACCAAGAAAAGACCACTTTTACTTGTCCCCTTGACACCTATGCTTTTCGTAGAATGCCATTTGGATTATGTAATGCCCCTGCTACTTTTCAACGCTGCATGATGAGTATTTTTAGTGACATGGTTGAAAGTTGCATGGAGGTTTTTATGGATGACCTAACTATTTTTGGATCTTCATTTGAATCATGCTTAATGAATTTAGAAAGAGTATTAATTCGCTGTGAGGAAAAAGAATTGGTTTTAAATTGGGGAAAATGCCATTTCATGGTACCATCCGGTATTGTCTTAGGGCATATTGTCTCTTCTAAAGGAATAGAGGTTGATTCATCTAAGATTGAATTAATCTCTAAATTACCTACCCCTAAGACAATAAAGGATATGAGATCTTTCTTTGGTCATGTTGGTTTTTATAGGAGGTTCATACAAAATTTTTCGAACATATCTAGACCACTATGTGCCCTCCTAGTTAAAGATACCCCCTTTGAGTGGACTCAAGCTTGTCAAAAGGCCTTTAAAACACTGATTGGCAAGCTTACTTCCGCACCTATAATGCAGTCACCAGATTGGATTTTATCTTTTGAAATCATGTGTGATGCTAGTGACTATGCTGTAGGTGCTGTTATTGAACAGTGAAGGGAGGGAAAACCCTTTGTCATTTACTATGCTAGTAAGACTTTAAATAGTGCTCAAATGAATTACTCCACAACTGAAAAAGAATTGCTAGCTGTAGTATTTGCTTTGGATAAATTTTGTGCCTATTTAATTGGTTCTCCTATCCTTATTTTTACAGATCATGCAGCCCTCAAGTACTTTCTCACAAAGAAGGATGCTAAGGCACGACTAATACGATGTATCCTACTCCTACAAGAATTCGACATCACCATCAAAGACAAGAAAGGAGTAGAGAATGTAGTGGCTGACCATCTATCCAGGCTCACTTTTGAGGACACTTGCGATGACATACCAATCAAAGATGACTTTCCCGATGAGCATTTTCTCTCCATTACTTCGTTACTGTAGTTTGCTCACATTGTGAATTATTTGGCTACAGGTGAGATACCAATGGATTGGAGTGCTCAAGACAAAAGAAAATTTTTATATGAGGTACGTAATTTCTATTGGGATGACCCCTATCTTTTCAAGTACTGCCCTGACCAAATTCTAAGGCGTTGCATCCCTAATGAAGAGATTGCAAGTGTCTTAGAATTTTGTCACTCCCAAGCTTGTGGAGGTCACTTTTCAATGAAAAAAACCGCTTCAAAAATTTTACAGTGTGGATTTTATTGGCCTAAACCTTATTTAAAGATGCAAACACCTATTGTCGCTTATGTAAAAGGTGTCAAAAGTTAGGAGCTGTGTCTCACCGAAATATGATGCCCCTAAACTCTATTTTAGTAATTGAAATATTTGATTGTTGGGGCATCGATTTCATGGGACCCTTTCCTCCTTCCTTCGGATACCAATATATCATCGTGGCAATAGATTATGTATCTAAGTGGGTAGAGGCAGTAGGTTGTCGAAGAAACGATAATTGAACGGTGATTAAATTCCTTAAAGAAAATGTGTTATCTCGATTTGGTACACCACGTGCTATAATTAGTGATCGAGGTACACATTTTTGCAACCGTTCTTTTGAAGCTTTGATGAAAAAATATGGGGTATTACATAAAATCTCTACTACCTACCATCCTTAGACTAGTGGACCAGTAGAGCTTGCTAATAGGGAGATTAAACAAATTTTAGAAAAACGGTTAACCCCGATCGCAAGGATTGGTCGTTGAGACTAATTGATGCGCTTTGGGCTTACCGTATAACCTTTAAAACTCCCTTAGGTATGTCGCCTTATCGGCTTGTTTTTGGAAAGCCTTGTCATTTACCCATGGAGCTTGAGCATCGAGCTTATTGGGCCATCAAGTCTTTTAATTTTGACATGGGCGAAGCGGGTAAACTTAGGAAATATCAGCTAACCGAGTTAGAAGTTAAGAAACGATGCTTATGAAAATTCTATAATCTATCAGGCTAAGATGAAAGTATTCCATGAGAAAAACATTTTAAGGAAAACTTTTAAACCCCATGATCAGGTGTTCTTATACGACTCTAGACTTCATAAGCATCCTGGAAAACTTCGGTCAAGATAGACCGGCCCTTTTATAGTGAAAAACGTTTTTGAAAATGAGGCGGTAGAAATTGAGGATACTAGAGATGGTCGGGTCTTTAAAGTAAACGGTCAACGACTTAAGATCTTAATCGATAGACAAGATCCGGAAGTGGAAGACATTCTGCTTATGGATCCGGTCTATTCACCTTGACCACACAACAAAGGTACGTTTTTATTTTATTTTATTTTATTTTTGATTTGTTTGTTCTGTTTTCAATTAATTTTTACTTAATCTTAATTGTTAGTTTTTAGTTTAATTTAAATTTTTAGGATTATTTTTTTATTTGGATGACTTTATTTTATTTTTCTCTTTCTTTTTCGCAACCCAACAAACTTTTCTGGTAGAAACCAGGCCCAGTGCACAGCACTAGGCCCAGCGCACAGCACCAAGCCCAACGTGCCCGGCCCAGCACCGCGCCCCTGCATTTGGAGCACTGCAGCACCCAGAATGTGCGCAACACAGGCCAGGCCCAGCGCCGCGCCCCTGCATCTGGCACACTGTACTGCCCAGATTGTAGGCCTCTAAGCCCATCAGCCCACACTATAGCGCCCCTAAGCCCACGCTGCAACGCCCACCTGAAATCTTGCTTTTTAAAACCCTACATTCTGCCTTCTTCTTCATTTCCACTTGAACAAAACACAGCAGCTCCATTTTACTCTCTCTTCTTCAACCCTCACAACCCTCACATATCCACTTCTTTTTTCTTTCAAATTTCTTGTTTCTCCCATCATCTATTGCTAAATTGCTCACTACTTTTACAGATTTTGCTAAAAATCTCTTTCAAAAGTTTGGTTCCAAGAAGATTTTGGATTCATCAAGAATACTTCAAGTTGGTGGTTAGTCTTCTTTCTCCCCAACTTTAGACATCAAATCGGAATTTCAGTAAGAGGAATGACATGCAATTCACCGGGTAGTGCACAATCTTCAACACCTGTGCACTTGTGCTTACAAAGGGAGTTTCCTTTACTTTCTCTTCAACATTGAGGACAATGCCATTTTTAAGTTAGGGGTGGAGGAGACGTATTTCTTTTTCATTAAATTGCTTGGTGTTACCTTCCCTTACTTTTTGTTTTAAGCATGCTTTGTGTTTGCCTTAGATGTAATTCACATGTCAATGATATAAGCTTAATTGAGATAACGTATAGCATTTAGAAGTAGTTAAATCTTGCTTTGGTTTGAGAATAATTTAAGTGTCAATCTTGATTTGGTTAGAGACTCTAGTTTGTGGTAAGATTGTATGATTAATCTAAAGCATTTAGAGAAGTTTTATGTGTGATTGCCTTGTGAATACTTTTGCGGTCTCGACAAGCTCTAGAACTTATTTGATAATCACTTGAGGCGAATTCCTAGAATGCACACTACTTAGGATATGATATAGGCTATTTTTGAACCGTTTGAGCCTTTCAAACTTACCATTGCTATATCTATCACTAGTTACCTGTTTGAGCATTTTTCTTGAAAAAGAATTTGAGCCTCTTTTCTTTCAAAAACCCATTTACTTACCCTTATGAGCCTAAAAATATTTTATCCTTGCCCTTCTTTTAAAAGAACTTAGTTGTACACTTTTGTTGAGAAGCACTTAAGAGGAATAAGGATGGAAATATGAAAAACCATAATCCAAGTATATTAAAGAAGATAAGATTGGGGTTGTGGAAAAGAAAAGAAAAAGAAAATGAAAAAGGAGGTGAATGGGTATTTGCCAAAAACAGAAAAGAAAACAGAAAAAGAAGTGAATTATGGCAAAGAAAGAAGAAAAAGAAAAGAAAAAATGGTGATCTATTGAGAGAAATGCTCGAAGAATGGTTGAAAGAGTTGGGTATTGAAGTAAGATTATCCAGTTCTTAAAAGTGGTTGTATTTAAAGCTAAGAAATTAAATTCTTTTACTTGCAAATCCTTCCCGTTCTTCCTTAAACGTTACCTTAACCTAACATTACAAGCTTATTAAAGACCTATTGATCTAATGAAGTGTGATTTTTCTACAATAGTGGAGAGTGACTTGACAAATAAGCCTATGGAGCTTGTTTATGTGATAGATGTCACACAATTTATTATGTTTTTAGAGACCAAGACTTGTATTCATGAATGTTATGCATAAAATAATCCGGGTGTTCGGATTAATGGATTGTGGTAAGATGGATGATAAGAGTCGATAACGATTTCAAGATTGATGCATGGATTAATTTTGGACTTAAATGATATTTAATGATTCTATGTGCTGCGTATTATGTGCAATTTCTGAGACAAAAATGTGAATTGCTCCTTGTTTAACACTAGCATCGCTCTACCTTGTTTTGATTCCTACCATAGAATTCATCTCTCATTTCGCTTGAATTGCTAGGGACTAGCAATAAGCTAGTTGGGAGTTGTGATGAGAGCCATAAAATGCATCTCAACAGTGCTTAATCTTTAGCATTTTAGGGTTGATCTCGGTCTTAATCGCACTTTTACATGTTAATAACTCTAAAGTGATATTCATAAATCATTGACTTAATTCGATGCATTTTCAGGTGCCTTGAAGTCCAAAAGAAATGGAAAAGATATCATCGCTTAAAGCACAAAGTTTTGATATATATAGGAGTGGAAGAGTGGTTACAAAGAGACAAAATGATGAAAAGCATTCAAAACCCAAGAGCCAAAGCATGCCAAGACCAAGAGAAATTGTTTTAGCACTTGAAGAAGCTAGGAGCATCAGTGTGCGCCGTGGCGCGGCTAGAGCAGCGATGCACCACCTAGCACCACACCCCTTGGCATCCCTCCTAGCGCTGCGGCGTGGCTAGGGCAGCGCTGCACCACCCAGCAAGGCACACTCTCAAGCTTTGGGTGAGCGTTGAGGCACCCAGAAAGGAGAGGTGCGGCGCGCACACGGTTTCCTGACCTAATTAGGACCTCTAAGTGACTATTTTGAGCCCGAAAATACCCTTGAACCCTTGTACTATAAATAGGGCACTTAGGGTTGAAGAAAAAGGGAATCAAGGTCTGGAAACTCAAAGAAGCAGCCTCATTCTCCTCCATCAAAGTGTTCAGCCATGAGTTCCATGGCGAACTAATCTCCAAGCAAGGCGAAGGGATGAATCCTTAGGTTGTGTTGTTCTTTAATTTCTTTATTAGTTCAGTTGTAATTGGGATTTATTGTTAAATATTGTTATGACTTATTCTTTAATCAAATTAGAAGATTTCCTTTCAATCCGGTGATTGTATCTTTCTCTTTGATATAAGTTTAGTCATGCTTGTCTCATGTCAAGGTTGTTTGGATGTGATTGAGTCCGGTAGACTTATTCTCTAGGGTTTTCCATTACTGCAATATTGTCGTTAAAGATACATTGTTGTTTCTTGATAACTCTATAGTTTAGGCCATGTGTGTTTAACCAATAAAGAAGAGTAACTCATATCAATTACATTAGGGTTTGTATATAAGCTTTAATTGAATATCCACTGATTGCTTGTTTGGGATGTGAAACTTGCAATCGAGACAAGAACAACTGAATTAAGATTGGAATAAAGGCAACGAACCTAGGGAGGACTCCCGGAACCTTGTTGTTACTCTATTATTATTATTCTCAACGTGTTACATATTCTTCTCTCAATTACTTCATTATCAAAACTTCATTTATTCTCACCCGATCTTATTGTTCGTATTTAGGTTTACATCTTCTCTTATAGTTAACTTGTTTCTCTGCAGAATCGACACCCCAAAGTTGTGCTACAACTACCGCGTTACTCTTTGGGTGTAATCAGGAGCATTGCTCCAAAGATCTTGGAATATGATTATATATGTTGACTTGATTGGTTGGGTTGTATATCAACTATTTTTTACCTTTTACAGGTTGGTTTTATTAAAAAAAACAAAAGAGACTCTGTACTATTTTTCAAAAAATCCAACACTTAGCTTTTAAAACTGTTTCTTCACTCATAAGTTTTGTCATCATAAAAAAGAGGGAGATTATTGACCATCACCTATATTTTAATGATGACAAAACACAACTCTTATTATACTAACAATGTTATCTAGGTGTATTAAGCAATAAGAGCATTCAACCAAGGATCAAGGTGTAAAAACACAACCCTGAATCAAACACCAAGTCAAGACAAAAGACCTAGTATAGGTTAAGGTATTTAAACAAGTTGTAAATATCACTTGTTCAGGTAAAAAGCTTGTCCAATGGCTCCTTTTGTAAAAGCGTTTTAAAAACTAATGTTTTAAAATCAAAACCTTTTAAAAGAATGAAAAATTGGGTTGAAAGGTAACCCAGTCGACTGGGTACTTACACCAGAAGACTGGTGTTTTGGACAGATAGTCCCCAATCGACTGGTAAGAACAACCCAATCGACTAGTACTTTGGGAAGAAGTTTCCCAATCGACTGGTACCTTCAATAGCCTTAAAAATGTGATTTTTAATCTTGACCCATTCGACTGGTAGTTCAAAAAATATGACTATTGAGACGTGAGATTTCAGCACAAATTGTACCAAAACATACCAAATCAGCACAGAACAGGCATATAACATCAATACTATTTAAACCCACTCCATTGAGCATTTCAAAGTAGGAGAACACACATTTAATCAAGTTTTTACTCTTTAATGCACAAAAAGCTTTGAAATATTTAAGTTGAGCCATTCTTCAAGCTTTACCTTGAAAGAGAGATATTATTCAGTTGTATAAGCTTTCATTGTTGTCTCTCTACCATTCGCTTTACAGTATTTATTGTAAAGGGATTTGCTTCCGAGAAAAAGGGGTTTACGTCCGAGAGGAAGGGATTGTAAGGTTTGTTTAACACCCGTGAAGTTGCACGACTAAGTTTCTTAGAGGATTACTTCAAGGAGGTTCCTTGAAGAGAGTGGACGTAGGGTCAGAACGAATCCGATATTGCCGAACCACTATAAATTGAGTTTGCATTCTCTATTCCTTAAACTCTTTATTTATAGCACATACTACTTGTTTATATGTTTGTGGTGTTATTAGTTTTTATAAACTTGTGTTTAATTAGCAAAATTTTTTAAAAACCCATTTCACCCCCCATCTTGGGTTGAAACCTCAATCTACAGACACTATGCTTAATGGTGCTCCTTACAACCTCACAATCTCAGCTACATCCCTCTTCAATCCTGACCACCAGAAATTCTATCTCAATCCTCTATACATCTTATTGTTACTTGGTTGCATCGAATCTACATCATCATGTGCCTCTCTCATTATCTCATTTCTCAACTCTGCATTATTGGGAACACAAATCCATGTTCCAATACCAAAATACCCCCATTTCAAATTTTGAACTCATAATGCTTTCTAGTAAGCACTCAATGCTTAATCTTTTCTATCTCTTCATCTCTACCTTGTATCTCTAAAATATTTTACTATTGATGACTGTACAACCATATTCGTTAACCATGATCCTTTATCACTGATATTCAACTTTATTCTTATCTCTCTTAAATCTATCATTAATTTCATATCAAGACTCCAAATAGTAGTTAACCTTCTTATAGACTTTCTATTCAATGCATCAGCTATCACCTTCGCATTTTCTAGATGATAGTGAATTGTAGAATCATAGTTACTAATCTACTCCATCCACCATCTTTGCCTCAAATTCAACTCTCTTTGGGTAGGTAAGTATGTCAAACTTTTATAACCCATGAATATCTCACAAGTGGCTCCATATAGATGATGTCTCCAATTTTTAAAAAGTAAACACTATAGCAACCAACTCTAAGCTATGGGTGGGGTAATTTCTATCATGATTCTTCAATTTCTTAGAAGCATACGCTATTACCTTCTCATGTTACATCAACACATATCCCAACTCTTGATGGGATGCATCATTATATACTACAAATCTTTCATTGCCAAAAGAAAACACCAATACTGGAGCTAAAGTCAATTTCTTTTTTAGTAATTGAAAACTTTTCTCACGCTTCCTACACCAAACAAATCTCACATCTTTCCTAGTCAATCTAGTCAACAGTAATATAATAATAGAAAATTCTAAAAGAATCTTTTATAATAACCAGCTAACCCCAAGAAGATTATAATCTCAGTTACATTAGTTGGTCTCTCCTAACTCAACATTGCCTCTACCTTTTGTGGATCGACTGTTATACCATCTCTAGATATTACATGTTCCAAGAAAGTTATTTCATTCAGCCAACACTTACACTTAGAGAACTTTGCATATAATTTCTCTCTCCTCAGAATCTCCAACACACTGTCTAATGTTTCACATGTTGTTCTTCCTTCTTAGAATATATCAAAATGTCAAATACAATCATAAACTTGTTAAGATATAGTTTAAACACTTTATTCATCAGGTCTATGAATGTTTCTAGAACATTAGTCAATCCAAATGACATCACAAGAAGCTTATGACCATAACATGTCCTAAAAGTAGTCTTAGGCACATCTCTCTTCTCTATCCTCAATTGATAATAACTTCATCTCAGGTCTATTTTTGCAAATACCCTTGCTCCATATAACTTCTCAAATAAATCATCTATCCTGGGTAAAGGATATTTGTTCTTAATGGTTAGCTTATTCAATTATCTGTAATCTATATACAATCTCATTATTCCATCTTTCTTTTTTCACAACCACTACGTGGGCTTCTCATGGCGACATATTAAATCGAATAAATTGTTTATCTAAAAATTCTTGAACTTTCAACTCTCTTAACCCAGTGGGTGTCACTCTGTAGGGTGCTATTAGATATATGTGATGAACCTGGTATCACATCAATAGAGAATTTAATCTCCCTACGGGGAGGCAACCTAGACAACTCTTCACAAAACACATCATGAAAATGTTTCACTACTAAGATTTCTTTTAACTTCCTATTTTCCTGTCTAGAATCCATTATGTATGCCAAATACTCCTCACAAACTTTCTTAAACCATTTACTAGTAGTCAGAGTAAAATAAGATAGTTTAAGAGTATTATATGTTTTCCCTAAAAGTTAAACTCCTCATGTCCATATCTTGAACACTACATTCTTTCTGGAACAATTGACCCCGACATAATACACCGATAACCAATTCTTTCCCAAAATCGAATGAAGATCTATCATATTCAAAGGAAATAAATCAACTTCATATGAATATTGGATGCAAAAGAATGGGTTATACCAAGATCAACCAACATCGATATGTCCACCTTTCCTACATACAAAGCACTTCAAATTAGGACAATTCTGGATAAATATCTTATCTGAATACATCTATAACAAACTTTTGTCTTTCGATTATACATCAGATTACCACTTCCCCTTGGTGGCATACCTACTTCCTCTTCCATGACTACCAGTTCCCATAACCTATCTCTCAAATCTAGGGGTCCCACCAATATTACCCTGAGCTATAGAAGCAACAGATTCTGTTTGCCTCTGATTCTATACTAAAGTTCTCAGTGACAAGGAACGCCTCCCCTGGGTGGTCTCCCACCCTGCACACTTATACTGGTACCACCTCTGTGTCTCTCAAATCTAGACCTCTTCCTACCTCTAAATTTCATCATATCCTTCTTAATTTGAAGTGTTATATCCACTAACCTGACATAATTCATATGCCTAATGTAAGATAGTTTTGATCAAATCTTAAAACATAGTTTTTATTTTAGATTGGCCCCCTCTCGGTTCTTTTATTTTCAACATATACCGGCTGTCACAGTTTTCATTTATTTCCAGCATATACCGGTTGTCACGGTTTTTTATTTAGACCGGTGATTAGAGTCATAAAATGCATCTAAACAATACTTAATTGTTAACACTTTAGGGTTAATCTCGGTCGTAATCGCACTTTTACATGTTGATAACTCTAAAGTGTTATTCATAAATCATTGACTTAATTTGATGCATTTTCAGGTGCGTTGAGTACAAAAGAGATGATAAAGCGATCCATGTTTAAAGCGCCAAAAGATCTTGGGTGTCGGTGCACGTTTTTGTCAAAGGTTTAGACATTTCCAAAAATGATTTAAATATGATTAAAAGTCTAAACCAAGGTTGGAGCAATAAAGTACACTGAGTTAAAAGACTGCACACAAGTGTGTGCATCACTTTGGAACAAGTTAAGGGTAGGCACACTAGTGTGTGCACTTCTGCATACAAGCTGAAGGAGTTTCACTAAATTGCCAGAATTTCCCGTACAGATCAATCATCTTTGCAGATTAAACTGTATTGATGTAGGAAGAACCAGGAGATGAGCCATATATGCTTAGAAAGATCCGAAAGTCTATTTTTTGGAGAATTTTATAGTTCAGAAAAAGGATTTTTCTAGTGAAAGTTATGACAGTTTTAGCGGAAATAGTTCAGGCCTCCAGAACAAAGCCCAGCGCCTCGCCCCTGGAAGCCCAGCGCCTCACCTTTGGAAGCCCAGCGCCTCACCCTTGGAAGCCCAGCGCCTCACCCTTGGAAGCCCAGTGCCTCACCCCTCAAAGCCCAGCGCCTCACCCCTGGAAGCCCAGCGCCTCACCCCTGGAAGCCCAGCGCCTCACCTCTGGAAGCCCAGCGCCTCGCCTCTCACTGTCCAGCGCCCCAGCACCCAGGAAAACAAGAGTGAGCGCCTAGGCACCCATGAACCAGCGCCCAGGCAAACAAGAGTGAGCACCTAGGCACCCATGAACCAGCGCTGCTCCCCTCACCAACTAACGCTGCACCTTTACTTTCCAGCGCCCAGGCGCACACTTGGACACGCGCACACGCTGCTGGACCCACCTTCATGTTCCAGCCTTCACTTTCCAGTGCCCAAGCGCACACTCAGACAAAGCCAGTAGCGCGCACATGCTACTGGACCCACTTTCACGTTCCAATCTTCACTTTCCAGCGCTCAGGCGCACGCTCAGACAAAGCCAGCAGTGCGCACATGCTTCTGGACTCCAATTCAGACTTAAATTAAGGCTGTGCAAAGACAGCTCTCCCTTGTGGGCTATAAATATATGTTTAAGGTTTGCAGCCGGGGAGCAAGCTCGAGGAGAAAAACAAAGACAGTTTTTGATGGATACAAATTAGAGAAGTTTTTAGCATTCTGTTTAAGTTTTTGTGAGTTGGAAATCAAGGAGAGAACATCCACATTATTCTTCCACCTTGAGCTCCATGGCCAAGAAATCAAGGGGAGAACATCTATATTGTTTTTCCACCTTGAGTTTCATGGCTAACTAATCATCAAACAAGGGAAAGGGATGAATCGTTAGGGTTTTATTGTTCCTTATTTCCTGTTTTTGATTCATTTGTATGGACTTATTGTTAAAACTTTGTCTATGATTTACTCTTTGATTAATTAAGAAGGATTTGAGTTCATGTGATAGATGTATTCTATATTCTTCTTCTTTTAGTTTCTCTCAATCCGGTGATTGCATCCTTCTACTCCACATAAGTCTAGTCAAGCTCTTCTTATGTCAAGTTGTTTGGATGTAATTGATTTCGGTATATTTATCTTATAGATCGGCCATTATTGTGATATCATTATTGCAATATATTGTCGTTTCTTGCTAATCTATAAGATAAATCATGTGTGCTTGAATTGAAATCAAAGAGTAATTTGTAGCAATTATATTAGAGATATAAATGTGCTTGATTGAATACTTTCCGATTGCCTGTTTAGGATGTGAAACTTGCAATCGAGATAAAAATTTGAATCAAGAGTCGAAATAGGGAACGAACCTAAGGAGGATTCCCGGAACCTTGTTATTTCTTATTTATATTCTTCGTTATATTTGCACAATTCTTTTACACAATATTGCATTATCAAAACTCATACTCTCTCATCTAATCATTATCGTTAGTGTTAAAGTTTACACCTTCTTTCGTAATTAACTTGTTTCCCTGTGGAATCGACACCCCAAAACTATACTACAATAACCACGTTATGTTTTGGGTGTAATCAACCGGTTCTTTTATTTCATGCATATGCATATAAACAATATTATAAAAACAAGCATGTATTTAGACATTAATTTTAGCTATCCTGCATTTTCTCAAATTATTATTTGATCAATTTCACTAATTTTTTCTCCTCATATATCACATCAATTTATCAACCATCGCTCATCAAGAATTTTATTTATCACCTTCATTATTAAATCGACTCATTATTCTAATAATATTACTTTTCATATAATAATTTTTTACACATCCAATATTCCTATCATACTTATCAATCAATTTTTCATCTACCACCAAAGCATAAGCTAATAATTTATTCTAATATTATCACTAGATATTTCATATTTATCTTGATTACCTAAAGTAAATCTAACTCACCACGTAGCACTTAGAGCTACCCGTGGATCACCTCCTTGCATTTTCTGCTCCTTTCAGTAATTTCTCCCGGTTGTTGATCGTCAACACCTGACATAATGTTTATATTAAAATTTCTAATTTATTCTTCAATTCTTCTATAATTCACATCATTTGAAAATTTCCACTTTGAATTTCAGGAAATTTCATATATGCTAAATTTCAAAAATAAACTTCATGTTATTACCTTATGTTTTTCTTAGAGCTTCCTGTAGTTCTCTATAAAATTCTCCCGTAAATCTATTCAAAATTTTGCTCTTTCAACTTTTCTTTCGGTCCCCAAGTGCTTAGAAAAATATAGTAGTTTGAATTGTAAAAGGAAGAAACCAAACATGATTTAGAAAGTAATAAATAATATAAACTTAAATTATATATATATATATATATATATATATATATATATATATATATATATATATATATATATATATATATATATATATATATACTCTTAGCACCCCCCACCCCATTGTTTACCACGAAATGTTAATGTGGCTTACATGTAGGTAAGTCTTTTTTTTGGCATCAAGTGTTGCCACCTGTTGCCACATTTTTTATTTTTAAGAAAAACAAAACTATTTTTTTTCCTTTTTCTCTTTCTCCATGCTGGACGCGTCCATTTTTTTTAAAGAATTATTTTATTCAATACTAAATCCTTCACATATATATATTATTTTGATTTCATGTCATATTTATTAAATTACTTCTTTACCTTTGCTTTACGAATACGGGTATTACAAAAGGGAAGAGGGCTGGCGATTGACGTCAGGAGATTGGTTGGTCGCTGGGTGATGAGAGTCATAAAATGCTTCTCAACAATGGTTAATTGTTAGCATTTTAGGATTGATCTCGGTCTTTATTGTGCTTTTATGTGTTAATAACTCTAAAGTAATATTATTGGACCACTTACTTATTTCAGTGCAATTTTCAGGTACTTTGAGTTTAAAAGAGAAAAAGAAACGATTGTTGCTTTAAAGGCCAAGATCCCATGCTTCTGGAAGGACAAGATGGACTGCTGTCTGTACTGCGATCGAGCACACAAGCAGTGCAATCGAGCGCACATCCCACATCGACCAAGAAGTACTCTGCAGTGCACATACAGTGCGATCGAGCGCACAAGCAGTGCGATCGAGCGCACATCCCACATCGACCAAGAAGTACTTTGCAGCGCAACTGCGATCGAGCACACTAATTTGCGATCGAGCGCACATTCGATCGAGTGCACAAAGGCTGCATCGAGCGCACTTGGGCAGTATCCCACTTCGGTTAGAAAACACATATCACTCTGGGAGTTTGCCTATATAAGACCCACTCCACTTCAGCTTTAGGAATCAATCGGAGCTCATCTGAAATCATCTAAGAGTGAATCCAGAGGGCCTTTAGGAGCAATCCAGAGGGCTTTTAGGAGGAATTCGAAGTATAATTTTGGAGGCCAAGCTGAGGAATCGCCGAAGCTTTCACTACCAAAGAAGAGATGATCGTTGAGAGGCCGGAGGCAACTCAAGGAAGCATGAGCTCCATGGCCAGCTAATCTCCAAGCAAGGCGAAGGGATGAATCCTTAGGTGTAGTTGTTCTTATTTTCCTTTATTTGATTCCGTTGTAGTTTGGTACTGTTTTCATTAAACATTGTTATGTTTTATTCTTTAATTTAATTAGTAGATTTCTTATTGGCTCCGGTGATTGCATGCTTCTTTTCCATATAAGTCTAGTCATGCTCTTCTTATGTGTATTTGTTTGGGTGTGATTGAGTCCGATAGATCTCTTTTATAGATTTGTTCATTGCTGCGGTACTGTCATTTAGATATATCGTCGTCTCTTGATAATTTATAAGTTAGGTCATATGTGCTTGAAAGGAAAGAATAATTCATATCAATTACATTAGGGTTTATACATGTGCTTTAATTGAATATTTGTCGATTGCTTGTTTGGGATATGAAACTTGCAATTGAGATAAAAACGACTGAATCAAGTTAGGATTAGGGCAACGAACTTAGGGATGATTTTTGAAACCTTGTTGTTTCTCCATCATAAATCTATTTACACAATTTCCTTCACACTATTTTCACATAATTCAAATTCTTTCAATCAATCTTTTATTGTCTGTGTTGAGATTTATGCCTTCTTTTGTAATTAACTTGTTTCCCTATGGAATCGACACTCCAAAACTTTACTACAATTACCGCGTTATGTTTTGGGCTTAATCAAATTTTGGCGCCGTTGCCGGGGAAACGTGCTTAAATACAAAAAAGATTGTCAACTTTTGACATGACGGTAGAAGAATTATAAATATTTTTCTTTTCAACAGTTTGTAAATATGGTAATATTGTTCCTTTACCTTAGTTTTGATTTTCTGATTTATTTTGTTTTATTTATTTCCCCTCTGATTCATTTGGTGTATGCTTAGACCGAGAGATTTGCGAGGTAGATTCATTAGTGGACCCGAACTAGAATTACCCTCTCATTCCGAGTCTGATAGTGAAACCTCGCCTAGATCAACCAATAGTGGAAACCCAAGTGACAATTTAGACGATTTTGTTAACATGACCGATAACCTTAATGAGAATGCTACTAGGACACTTCAGGATTACCTCCACCCTACACGCATAGCCACACCATCATGCATCATGTTTTAAGCCAATACTCGCCAATTAGATTTTAAACCAGGGATGATTCAATTACTCCCTATATTTCATGGTTTGGATAATGAAAACTCATATGTGCACATTAGAGAGTTAGAGGAAGTAGTCGCGACTTTCATAGTCAAGATGAAACCGATGACATTGTGAGGCTTAAGTTCTTTCCTTTCGTTTTGAAGGATAGAGCTAAGAGTTGACTATACTCACTAAGACCACGATCTATTGGGTTGTGGACTGAGATGACTCGGGCTTTCTTTAATAAATATTTTCCCCAACATAAGACCAATGCTTTAAAAAGACAAATCTCCACCTTTGCACAAAAGGACAGCGAGACTTTGTATCAGTCTTGGGAGAGATTTAAGGAGTTGTTGAGTATGTGTCCTCACCATGGGTATGAGAATTGGCGTTTAGTGAGCTATTTTTATGAGGGTCTTACCTATAGAAAACGCCAATTTGTAGAGATGATGTGTAATGGTGGGTTCTTGGAGAAAGATCCTGATGAGGCCATAGAGTACCTCAATGAGCTTGCTGAAAAAGCTCATACTTGGACTAGACCTAGTGCTATTGAGAGCAAAAATAGATCATGACCTATAGAGAACCCAAATGGTGGTGGAATTTACCATCTTAGGGAAGAGAATAACCTTAAGGCCAAGGTCGAGATGCTCACTAGGGAACTAGAGGTATTAAAGGCTAAAAGTTCAAAGCCAACACACGTGGTTAATCATGCAAAATCTTTTGAACCATGTTTTGTGTGTGGCATGTAGATCGTCTCGCCCAAAAGTGTCCCACATTTGCTGATATGAGAGGGATGTATAAGGAACAATGTAATGCCTTAGGCATGTACACGAAGCCTTTTACACCTTTCTCTAATACCTAAAATCCAGGATGGCGAAATCACCCCAATTTCAGCTGGAAGTCTGAAAACCAGCAGCTTGCACAACCCTCTGCACCTTATCATGAACCATATCATACACCCGTGTCTTCTAGGAGTTCTTTAGAAGACACTTTACATGCTTTTATTGAGGCACAGGGGAAGACAAATCAAAGGCTTGAATCTTTAATTGTGCAGGTTGTTGAAGAACATAAAGAGATAAAGAGCCAAGTGTCCAAGTTAATGAGCTACTTGAGTGTGATTGAGCGAGATAAGTTCCCTTCTCAAGCTCAGTCCACATCTCATGGTTAGCACCTGGTGCAACAGAATGTGAAGGAGATGAATGCCATTGAGACACTTAGTGGTAAGTCGTTACACATCCCAATACCGAACAAATCAGAGGATGTGGATGAGAACCACCAAGTATACATGATTGACTCATTCATGGAAAAGGTCTATCACCTTAATCCATTGGAGTCCACCTTCACCCATGGCTTCACACGAGCATACATCGAGCCAGAATCTGCGGGTGTTACTGAGGCCTCTCAAAAACATACAAGCACCAAATTTAGCAATAAAGTAGTGGCTGGTGCATCCAACACATGTTTTTCGAGGAGAAAATAAAAGCGTTTGGCTGAAGATGTAAAACTTAGCGCTCATGAGAGGCAACCCACAACATATCCTTTTACTTTTACTGTTTTTCATATTTCATATTTCATTTTCTTGTTTATTATTATTATTTTGCTATTTTCTAGTTTTACTTTAGTATTTATTTTTCAGGGACAAATAAACGAAGCAGTTCAAATGATCGTGCACAACTTTCAACTCCACACACCGTTGGTTAAAAATCGAGTTTCCTTAACTTTTGCTTTTTCATTGAGGATAATACTTATCTTAAGTTGGGGGTGGAAGATATACATTTCTTATTGCATATCATTGAACTGCTTGGTGTCATTTTTGTTTGATTTTAATATGTTTGGTGTTAGACTTAGAGTAAATTTACATGTCAATGATATAAACTTAATTGAGATAGCAGATAGCATGTAGAAGAAGTTGAATCTTGCTTCAGTTTGAAATTAATTTAAGCATCATTCTTCATTTGGTTTGAGACTCTAGTTTGTGGTAAGATAGTGTGATTAATCTTAAACATTTAGAAAAGTTTTATGTGTGATTATTTTGTGAATATTTTTACGGTCTCGATAAGCTCTAGAACTTACTTGATAACCACTTGAGGTGAATTCCTAGAATGCACACTACTTAGGATATGATATAGGCTATTTTTGAACCGTGTGAGCCTTTCAAACCTACCATTGCTATATTTATCACTAGTCACCTATTTGAGCCTTTTTTCTTGAAAAGAAAAATTGAGCCTTGTTTCTTTCGATAAACCATTTACTTACCTTTATGAGCCTAAAAATATTTTATCCTTACTTTTCTTTTTAAAGAACTTAGTTATACACATGTTGTGAGAAACACTCAAAAGGAGTAAGGGTGTAAATATGAAAAAAAAATATGACTACCACAACCCAAGTACATTAAAGGAGATAAGTTGGGGGTTGTGGAAAAGAAAAGAAAAAAAAAAGTGATGATGAAAAAGAAGGTAAATGGTTATGTGCCAAAATAAAAAAAAAAATGAATTATGGAAAAAAAAGAAGAAAAAAAGAAAAAGAAAAGAAAAGATGGTGATTTGTTGAAAGAAAGCTCGAAAAATGGTTGAAAGAGTTGGGTGTTGAAGTAAAGGTTATCAAGTGCTTAAAGTGATTGTGTTTAAAGCTAAGAGATTGAGTTATTTTACTTGTGAATCCCTCCCATTCTTCCTTAGCCTTTACCTTAGCCTAACGTTACAAGCTTATTAAAAGACCTTTTGATCCAATGTAGTGTGATTTTTCTACAATAGTGGAGAGTGGTTTGAAATGTAAGCATATGGAGCTTGTTTTTGTGATTGATGTCACAAAATTTATTATGTTTTTAGAGGCCAAGACTTGTATTCATGAATGTTATGCATAAAATCATCCGGGTGTTTGGATTAATGGATTGTGGTAAGATGGATGTTAAGAGTCAATAACGATTTTAATATTGATGTTTGGATTATTTTTGGACTTGAGTGATATTTAATGATTCTATGTGCCATGTGTTATGTGCAATTTATGAGACAAAATGTGAATTACTCTTGGTTAATACTAATATTTCTTTCCATTTACTTTGATTCCCACAGTAGAATTCATCTCTTGTTTTCACTTGAATTGCTAGGGACTAGCAATAAGCTAGTTGGGGGTTGTGATGAGAGTCATAAAATGCTTCTTAACAATGGTTAATTGTGAGCATTTTAGGATTGATCTCCGTCTTTATTACGCTTTTATGTGTTAATAACTCTAAAGTAATATTATTGGACCACTGACTTATTTCAGTGCAATTTTCAGGTACTTTGAGTATAAAAGAGAAAAAGAAACGATCGTTGCTTAAAAGGCCAATATCCCATGCTTTTGGAAGGACAAGATGGAATGCTGCCTGTACTGCGATCGAGCGCACAAGCAGTGCGCTCGAGCGCACATCCCACATTGACCAAGAAGTACTCTGCAGCGCACATACGATCGAGCGCACAAGCAGTGCGATCGAGCGCACATCCCACATCGACCAAGAAGTACTTTGCAGCGCAACTGCGATCGAGCGCACCAATCTGCGATCGAGCGCACCAATCTGCGATCAAGCACACTTGGGTAGTATCCCACATCGGTTAGAAAACACATATCACTCCGGGAGTTTGCCTATATAAGACCCATTCCACTTCAGCTTTAGGAATCAATCGAAGTTCATCTGAAATCATCTGAGAGTGAATCCAGAGGGCCTTTAGGAGCAATCCGAAGTATAATTTTGGAGGGCAAGCTGAGGAATCGCCGAAGCTTTCGCTACCAAAGAGAAGATGATCATTGAGAGGCCGGAGGCAACTCAAGGAAGCATGAGCTCCATGGCTAGCTAATCTCCAAGCAAGGCGAATGGATGAATCCCTAGGTGTAGTTATTCTTATTTTCCTTTATCTGATTTAGTTGTAGTTTGGTATTATTTTCATTAAACATTGTTATGTTTTATTCTTTAATTTAATTAGTAGATTTCTTATTAGTCCGGTGATTGTATGCTTCTTTTCCATATAAGTCTAGTCATGCTCTTCTTATGTGTATTTGTTTGGGTGTGATTGAGTCCGATAGATCTCTTTTATAGATTTGTCTATTGCTGCGGTATTGTCATTTAGATATATCGTCGTCTCTTGATAATTTATAAGTTAGGTCATGTGTGCTTGAAAGTAAAGAATAATTCATATCAATTACATTAGGGTTTATACATGTACTTTAATTGAATATTTGCCGATTGTTTGTTTGGGATGTGAAACTTGCAATTGAGATAAAAACGACTGAATCAATTTAAGATTAGGGCAATGAACCTAGGGAGGATTTCCGGAACCTTGTTGTTTCTCCATCATAAATCTATTTACACAATTTCCTTCACACTATTTTCACATAATTCAAATTCTTTCAATCAATCTTTTATTGTCTGTGTTGAGATTTATACCTTCTTTTGTAATTAACTTATTTCCCTGTGGAATCGACACTCCAAAACTGTACTACAATTATCGCGTTATGTTTTGGGCATAATCACTGGGGGATGGAGGCATGTTCATGACAAGTTCTACACTTTTTTACTATCTTTGCTGCATCACGGCCTATTTGGGGCTAATAGTAACCATGGCAGAGTATTTTGAAGACCAGTGTTCGGCCTCCGAGGTGATTTTCGGATATGCCTTGATGTACTTTCCTGAGGGCGTAATTGGCATCGGTTGGGCCAAGACATTTTAAATACGGAATGGTGAGTTCTTTTTTGTATAGTTTTCTGTCAATCACGGCATACCTCGAGGTACAAGAGCTGAGTTTTTTGGCTTCACTCTTCTGATATGTAGTGTGCCATCCGCTAAGTAGCTGAGAATAGGGTCCATCCAAGTTTGTTCCTTGACGAGTGGCATAACCTGTACTTTGTCAATGCTTGGAGTTGGGACTGTTTCTAGGTAAACAACATGAGTGAAATCAAAATGTCTGGAGGAGACGAGCCAAGCCAGGGCATCCGCCTTCGTGTTCTCCATCTGAGGTACTTGGGCTATTCGAAACTTTTTGAAGGTAACTCCAAGCTCGCGGGCTTTCTCCAGATATCTTGCAATTTTTACGTCTTTGGCCTCGAATTCTCTGGTCATCTGGTTTAGTACTAGCTGTGAGTCTCTGTAAACTTCTAAAGCCTCAACGGCTAGTGTTTTGGCGAGCTTTGTTCCAACGAGCAACGCCTCATACACAGCCTCATTATTTGAGGCCTTGAACCCAAACCTTAGGGTATACTCAACAATGAATCCTTCGGGGCTGTTAAAGATGAGACCCGTTCTAGAGCCGTTATTATTGGACGAACCGTCTATATACAGTGTCTAGTTTGGTGTCTACTCAGCTTCCTTGAGGGATTCAACTGAATTGCTAAGGAAAGTCGTCTCCATTATGAAATCAGCTAGGGCTTGTGCTTTGATAAAGGTCCGGAGCTTATAACGGATATCGAATTTGCCCAGCTCGATGGACCATCTAACCATCATTCTGGAGATGTCCAACTTTGGAGAACTTACCACAAAGGCGAATCGATAAGGAGCACTATGGTATGAGCTTGGAAGTATGGCTGCAACTTCCTACTCGTGATCAGGAGAGCATAGGCTATTTTTTGGATCGGGAGATATCTTGTTTCAACGTCGTGCAAGACCCGACTGACATAATAAGTAGGTTTTTATATTCCTATGTCTTCTCGAATTAAGACCGAGGCTATCGTATCCTAGCCTGTTGATATGTAGAGAAATAACTCTTCTCCTGCGATGGGCTTGGTTAAAAGAGGTGGTGAGCTCAGGTATTCTTTTAGCTCTTCGAATTCTCTCTGATGTTCTTCATTCCAAGTGAAGTCCTTGGCTTTCTTAATTTATCTGAAGAAGAGCAAACATCTCTCGACAGATTTAGACATAAAGCAGTTGAGCGCGGCTACTCGCCCGATCAATCTTTGCACTTATTTAATGTTCTGATGAGCCATTATAACCATGATCGCCCTTATTTTCTCGAGGTTGGTCTGTATCCCTCGTTGTGTTACCATGAAGCCTAAAAATTTCCTAGCAGTGACTCCAAAGATGCACTTGGTTAGGTATAACCTCATTTGGTGGTGACAGAGTATCCCAAATGCTTCTTCCAAGTTTGACTCATGGTCCCTAGTGATGATGCTTTTAACAACCATGTTATCCACATAAACTTCCATGTTCCTCCCGATTTGCTCCCTGAAAATCTTATTGACCAACTTCTGGTAGGTGGCTCTCGCATTATTGAACCAAAACAACATTACCTTGTAGCAATACAAGCTTTAGTCTGTGATGAAGGCAGTATTGGGTCGATAAGACTTATGCATTAAAATTGAATAGTATCTAAAGTATGCGTTCATGAAACTGAGTAATTCATGGTGGCATCAATCAGCTGGTCGATTCGAGGTAAGGAAAAATTGTCTTTTAGGCAAACCTTGTTAAGGTCTGTGAACTCGATGCAAATCCTCCACTTACTGTTAGGCTTTTTGACCATCACCATATTGGCAATCCATTCTAGATAATTGATTTCTTCAATGAAACTGGCCGTTAGGAGCTTGTCTACTTCTTCTTTGATGGCTCTCTGTTGCTCAAGAGTGGATGTCCTCTTATTTTAGACTACGGGTTCATAATTCTAGTCCATATTTAGCTTATAGACAATAAATTAGGAATTGATCCTAAGTATGTCAGAGGCTGACCAAGCGAAGAGATTTTGGTTTCTCCATCAAAAGGAGATTAAGGATTCTATGAGATTTTCAGCGAGACTAGACTCGATCAATACAGTCTTAGAATCCCCTTCGTTCAAGGGAATGAGGATAAGTTCTTCTTCTGACTGTCCTCGTGGAGTTTTGAGTTCATCCCTTAAGTCTTCTATATCTAAGGGCAAAGCCTTGACCTTTATTTGGCTCTTAATAGAATTAAGGTAGGAAGATCGGGAAGTTTATTGGTTGCCTTGAACCTCCCCCACACCTTTGCTGGTAGGAAACTTTACTTTTAGATGTTACGTAAAGACCACTGCCTTCATTTCTTTAAAGGTTGGTCTCCCAATTATTACATTGTACGATGACGGATGCCTTACTACCAAGAACATAGTTTGTACGGTAGTGATATATGGAAGAGTCCCTGGAGTGATTGGGAGGACGGTGCTCCCTTCGATAAACATTGGTGTGCCAGAGAAACCATATAGTGGAAACGACACAAGCTTGAGTTGATCCTTCTTCAGTTTCATCTGCTAGAAGGCTTCGTAGAAAATGATATCTGCCGAGCTTCCGTTGTCCACTAGAACTCACTTGACGTTTTAGTTAGCAATGACTAGAGAGATAACCATAGCGTCATCATGTAGATTTGTATTCCCTCTAAATTCTAATAAAAAAAGTTATTACTTGGTCCGTTTTAATATGTTTGTAGGGCCCACTAACTGATGCCACTGACTGGGTGTAGGCTTTTTTTCCATTAGAGGACTGGCCCCCCACAGCTAGTCATCCAAAGATAGTCTTAATGGTGCCAGTGATGGTAGGATGATGCTTTTGGTTATTCTGAAGACATTTCTCTTCTTGGATAGGTTTTCTAGGACTCCCTAGGGCTCCTCTTGAGACTTTGGCATTCTTTATACAGCTTCTCCAAGGCCCGTTGAGATAGGTGGTGGGAATGATCTTCGTAATCCGTAACTTGACAAGATTCGATGTACTCTCTTAGATACCCTCTTTGGATGAGGAACTCAAGTTGCTGTTTCAGTGCGTGACACTCCAGTGTCATGATAGTGGTCCTTATGGAAGTGACACCACTTGGATTGATTTCTGCTAGGATATAACGGTTTTGGAGGCCAACGAAGAAGGTCTTAGTTTTGGATATTCAGGAGTATATTCATCCTAGAGGAGCACAAGAGGGTAAAGTTCTCGAAGATAATGGGGGCTTTTGCCCTCCCTTCCGGGCGTGACTTATTGATGAAGCTTTCCCTGGGTTCATTAGGGTCCCTTTTTCTTTTGTCCACTCCACTTTCTCTCTCTTTCTTCTAAAGACCTGATCGTCTTCTGCGATTATGTATTCTTCGACTCGCATGAGTATGTCGTTCATATCCTTATAAGGGTGTTTGGTCAACTTGAAGCTGAAAGTTCTCGATTTGAGCCCGTGCTAAAAGGCTAAAGTTTGGATGATAGGGTTTAGGTCAAGGATTTCCCAGATAGTTTCGTTGAACCAAAAGTTTTATTTTCGGAGCCTTTCTCTTTTACGTAAATGATGCTGAAGAGGTTTTGCGAGGTCTTCTGTGCCCTTTTGTTGCTCAGGAAGTGAGATGCGAAGGCGCGACTGAGCTCTTTAAAAGAGCTGATGCTGCTAAGTTTAAGATGGTTGTACCACGTGTTAACAACTTTTTCTAATGTCAGAGGAAAGGCCCTGCATATAACAACGTTAGGATGGCGATGCAACATCATCTTTTGTAATGCTGGAGATGATCTACGGGATATGTGGTTCCATCGTACGCTTTGATAATCGAAATCCGAAAGTGTCGAGGGAGAGGAGCTTCGAGGATCTTCTAAGTAAAAGATGGATTTTTCGAGTTATGGTCGTCAAGGACGTTGGTGTTCCTTACTCGAAGACCTTGTTTATTCTTTGGTACATGTCCTCCAATCTCTTTTCCAGATCAGTGAGGTTTTTTTTATATTGAAAAACTTTGGAATCTCGCTCTAGAAGAGAACTTGGAGGCAGAGCAGTTGTAAGACCTTTCGTTAGCGTACGAGAAGGATCCAGTGGATGACTAACCTCCTACGAATTGAGGGCCCCCATGGGGCTTCTTCTGGTGAAAGTTTCGTTGTGAGAGAGGCAGAGGCGTGGGGTGACCAGCTCTTCTCCATACCTCAGCGACGAGATCAGTGACGAGCCGGGTGAGTTCCTAGAACTGTTGGTGAATCTGAGGGACAGTAAGGCACGAATCAGGGAAGGTTCTCGAATTCCCTTAATATCTGGGTTCTATCAGATTTAGGTGAGGGTCATGTCCTGTCCGCGCGTCTAATGGTTCGTTGTCGCGCTCGGAGCTAGTGTGCTCCGAAATAACAGGGAGTTGTGGATTAGCTGGTCGTTGGCGGATAAACGCTTGTGTGGCAACTGAACTGGTCTCGACAGTGCTTTTGGGCGGCATGATAACAGGTAATTCCGTTGATTCCTCATAATAGAATGCCCTCCTTCTAGCACCAATATGTTGATGCCAAAATTTTGTCAGAATCTCAGCCGTCGAAGAGTGGGATCTACACACGTGAAACTGAGCTAAAACTTAAAGTCACAGAGGTTCGATGCCTAAGTTAGTTTAAGGTTTTTTCTTGAGAATAAAGAAAATAAAAAACAATGGGGGCTGTCTATTGAGAAATTGTGTGTACCTTTTTGGTTTATGAAGGGCCCCTATTTATAGTGTGCGAGAGTAGAGTTTGATCAGGAGAATAATTGTAGTGTTAGGATAGGAGTGGTATTCTTTTGGAGTTATCCATCTGTCGTGCGAGTTTATCCAAAAGTTGGAACAACGGAACAACATCAGGTCTTACGGTGTGAAATTACCGTTTATGCCTCTTGTTACGTGTCGAGAGGTGATTGGTCGTCTTGTCATGGTTAGGAAATTACCATTTCTACCCTGGAGACTGACACATGTCATTGCGTTTTTGGTAGGTAATTTTTCTCTCACATCATTAGAGATGGAAGACGGACGGATTGAATCGGGTTTTATGGATAGTGGGTCAATAAGTATGCGCTAAAAATGTTCGTTTCCTAAAGAGTCTTATTTTTATGCCTATATTTGTGTTTTAGCGGGTGGGTAAAAGGGTCAAAAAGGGATTTTGGTAAACATTTCCCTATTTAGGTGATAAAAAAAAATTGATCTGGGCTGATTACGAGCCTAGTTTTACGAGTAGAGGGGCAAGAGGTACAGGCTAAAAATACTCGTTTTTTATTGGGTCTTATTTTTCATGCTCATACTTGTGTTTTTGTGGGCAAGTAATAGATCAAAAACGAATATGAGTTAAAAATCCCACATCTAAGTATTATTCCTGATAACTCATTTTTTATACACCCTTTTTGTTTTTCACTTTGCTCTCTTGGTCGTACTTTGACTTAAGTATCGAAGGGTTCTTCTAGAAGAAAAACACCCTTGATCGACTTCCTTTTTAGATACCTCATATCTAACCCCAATCAAACCCGATTTTAAAAAACAACTTAAGTTAAACCAAATGAATTTGATATATTTTCGACATCAACAATGAAGGGAAATCAAGCTTTTAATTATTTGGCAAATGATGTGAGATTATGAAGGAGAATGTAATATTCCATAGAATAAAATGTGCTCACAAATAGCTAAAACTTTAAAAAAGCATCATTATCAAACTTCCTCTTGCTCATGTCCTTATTGGCCATTTCATATCCATCGATATCTTTTTTTTCCTCATCTCTTTTTATTGTATCCTATTCTACATTATTATCTTTTTTTTAATAAATATTTTGTATTATCTTAAACTAATGTTCTCTTAATTTTGTCAAGGTTAAAGTAAAAATGTCATAATGTGGTCCAATGCATAAAATTTGATTGATTGCAATACATCGATAAATGGTTTAGATTTAAAATTTCTTTAAATGTGATACATAACTATTGACAGGTGTGTAACACCATTTGCATTGTGCTTTACACATCTAAAAGACGTTGTCATAACAAAACATAACTATCAAATGTTAAAGAAGTTATAAATTGTTTGATATTTGATAAAATAATATTAAAAATATTTTTATAAAATAAATTTAAATTTTTATAAACAAAAATAATTTTTAAAAGTGTTTAGTGAATTTTCTGCTTGTAATAAACCAAAAAAGTCAAAAAACAAACTGTCCCAAGTTAATCTATTATAATTGATACTTTTTTTTCTTCCCTTTTTTGAGAAGTTTCGCTTTGTTTAAGAGGTTGGGAGCAGAATGTCCTGCGTCGGACAAGGCAAGGCAAGACAGGACAAGTAAGCACACGACACGTCGGTGAGAAAACAACCAAACCACGTGGCTAAGGTTTATGAGCTTTGCATTATGACGTGTAATGTGGACCACCAAGGCCGACAGATCGGTATGGTCAGAACTACATATATGCACCTGCAGTATTGACAATCCCACACTCTCCTACAATGAGCGTGAGCAACACCTTTCAAATTATACCTCCCTTTCCTCTTTTTTATTGATGTAGTCAATAAACTACCTTTATTTATTAGCATGTACTAATTTTCTTTTTTGTTTTTGGAATCTTTCAGACAAGTTGTCATATTGATCTTTATAAGTTTATATAATGTATTAGAAAACAAAATTTACTGTAGATTACCAATAATTTTTTTTAAGAGTAAACTACATCAAGTTTTGAATTTAATTATAACCAAGTCTAATGGTTTAAAAACGCAACAATTAAATCATATTGTTTAAATATCTGTAAAAAAACATGAAATGTTCACAAAAGTTGTATATATATAAACATCTTAAACATGCATTCAGAATCTAACACTTCAATAACTATATTTTCTCGATCATTATAATTTTTCAATAATTTTTATTTTTTATATCCTTTATGGTCTTGATATATATAAAAAGCTGTGTTATTGCAATGTCATTTCTTGTATCTTGATTATGAGATTACACAATTATTTTTATAGAAACCTATATGTTTTATCAATTACTTAATTAATTCCGTTTTTTTATTGTGTAAAACCATCATGTATACTCAAAAGGTGAGGGATATGTTAGGTCAAAACATTTTCAAACCAATTCCTTATCATTTGAAAGTTACAAATTTTAGGGAATGGGATATATAATTAGCTATTTAGCTTTCCTTATTATTTGGAATAAGATATTCTTCGAAATAGCTAATTTCTTTCTTTTGAGCAAACCAAACATTATAATTAAAATAAATAAAAAAATTAGTTTAGAATAAAGTTATTAATTCCGACAAGCTAAATGGGTTGATAAAATTAATGTTTACAAGAAAAGTAGGGTATCAAAATGAAATACATACTAGTTTTTTTTAATAAATACAAAATATCATCAAGTTATGTTTAATACTAATTTTTTTTTATTTTAAATGATTTTAAAGTGTTTTATGAATCGTAGTGATTAATGTGATTGTTAGATCTTTTTAATCCACACAATATATATACGTATTTTACGTAAATCGATTGATTTTCTCAATATCATTTATTGTTTTTTGCATTTTTATTTTGAAAGATTTAGTTGCGTTTCAAAATAATAATAATTTATTTGGATGGTTAGGATAATAACAATGATTTTGAAAAGAAAAATATAATAGTTGATAATAAGATGACTTCAATAAAAATGAAAAATAAAAGAAGGAAAAGAGCGCGTGCGTGCACTTCACCTAACAGCGCGCAGCCTTGAATTCTAACCGTACAAACATATGAAATTGAAACTCACGCTTGCCAAGCGATCGTTGGGGCCCAACGTCATAGGGGCAACATTTGTAAATTACTCTTTTCAACATTGTCAAGTACCAAGTAGCAACCCAAAAAACATCTTCTACTATAACCCCAAAAAAGAAAATTAAAAGAAAAAAAAAAATAAAACCACAAATTCTCTGCCGGATATACACGAGCCAACACGTTTGCCTGCCACGATCCAGACAAAGAAAGAGACGTCAAATGAGAAATTAAGAATCTGTTACGACGCCGTCCAATATAATGGACCGGAACGGACCGTCAACTCCGTTACTAGCCGTCACGCTACTGAAGACTAAGGGGCCTTTGGTAATTTCCGGCCATCTACTGCTCTGCCGTTTTTATCAGACGGTTCATATTCGCTCTCTACAGCGCGCTATACGCTGATCCCGCGATCCTTCTTTACAGAGTAACTGCTCTTGGGGTAATTAGTGTAATTACTTCTACAGGGGCCAGAGAGTAAGAAAGTCTACTGAGAAATTTGTCAGAACGCGCACAGTGGTTCCTATCCAGTGCGTTCAATGACCAGTATTTGTGGGCCTCTCATGGTAATCACAGTAGCAACGTCGAAACAACATCGATAAATCCCGCGGCAGACAAAATACACATAAATTTAAAAGTATTTTTAATCAAAATTTATATATATATATTTTTTATAATTTTTACAATAAAAAAATTAATATTTATAATAAAAAAATTGATTTTTTTATAACAAAAATTATTTTTATATATATTTAAATTTTTTAAATTTTAAAACGTAATTGAGATCATTTCTATAATCAAAATTTATGAATACATTAAGTTGTATTTTATAATTTTTTATTATATACGAGTTGATTTTATTTTAAAAATTAAAATATTTTTAATTATAAGTTAATTTTTTTGTGATAAATCATATAATATTAATAAATTTTGATTATAAATAATTTTTATTAAATTTTAAAATTTATATATAAAAATAATATATTTCATATAAATGTCCATCCCTCTCAATTATTTACATAACAATCCTGTGACATTTTCACAACTCAATTGAAAGTCAAATCTGTAGTACACGTTGATTTTGATTGGTATTCATGCTGCTTTACTTTGTAATGATTACCGTCAGTAATTGATCCCAAAATTCATATGTAAAAACAGTATCCTTCGTATTTTACTTTGCAATTTTTTCAACGGAGCAACTGATCTCCTCTAAAATGACTAGAGAGAGGAGCTAGAGGGAGAGTGAAAAGAGACTAGAGAGGAGACTATGAGAGGGAGTATATTATGAGCCGGAGAAAGCAATTATGGGGATTCGGTAAGGTCGATTCAGCTATTTAGAGAAGAAGCAAAAGCAGTAGAAGCAGTAGAAGCAGCAGCAATGAAAACAACGACAGCGATAGGAAAGCGGTATTGAGCCATCAAAAAGCGGTTTTTGGGGTGAGAGAGAGAGAAAGCGAGAAGACAAAAGCAGAAGCGGTTTTGTAACTGAAACAGAGCAGACGCAGATAAATAATACTCCAACAGTAGCTACAGAGAAACTATCAATAATGAATGCGTACATAACCGTCGTGTCTCGTTAAAGCTTTTTTCTCCTTTTCTCTTGCTGGGGCTTTGTTCATGAATGGGGTAGCTTATAATGCGTGATGGGTTTTGATTGAGCTCTTTTGTTCAGTGAAACGAAAGGAGTAAAAGAAAAAAGCACAGCGGTTTCTTTGTTGTATCTGGTACGACGTCATTGCTTCTGGCGGTTTCTTTGATGGCACATGTAGAGGGTAATCTCAGGGGCTCATCGATTTCTCATGGAGAATCAGGTGAGGGGAGAAGATGGGTTGTTTTGTGTTTGGGAATGTCTAGTTTGGTGGCCGAGAAAGCGAAGGGTTTTAATGGTTGTGAGAGAACGAGACAGTGATGCTCTATTTGGGTGCCGAGAAAAGAGAGGAAAAGAGGAGGCAATGGAATTTGTTTTGCTGAAAGAGACGAATAACTCAGCTCAGCTAATTGAGCAGTTATTTTCGGCTGTTCTGCTTTATTGGAGCTTAAATCATGAGAAATCCATGATTAGTAGTTTCTGTTTCTTCTCTTTTCCTGCGTTTTCTCAGCAAACGAACGGTTTATCGTCTCTTCTGCTTTTCTGCTACCAAACAAGCAGTCCTTTAAAAAAAAAAAATCTCCTATTCATATTTTTCTAGAGATTTTTGATGTTTGATCTTGGTTCTGAGTGTGGTAGGTTTGGGTAGTGGTGATCTGTATACGGAGCTATGGAAGGCATGTGCAGGGCCGTTGGTGGAGGTTCCTCGCCGTGGAGAGAGAGTTTTCTACTTCCCTCAGGGTCACATGGAACAAGTATTATTCTTTTTGGTTTCTCAAAAGTTAAAAGATTGCCCTTCTTTGTTTCTGTTTTGATTGTGTTCAAATAGATCGAAATCTGATTTTCCATTTTGTTGCTCTTGTTTTTTTTATTCTTCTTTGTTTTGGGTTTGCAGTTAGAAGCATCAACTAATCAGGAACTTAATCAGCAAATTCCTCTGTTTAATCTTCCTTCTAAGATCCTTTGTCGTGTTGTTCACATTCAATTACTGGTATTCTGCTTGTATCTTCTTTCCTATTATTTGTTTCTCCTTTCTTTTCTCTTTTGTTAATTTTTTTTTTTTATTTCTGATAATTGCTTTTGTTCATGTTTGTTTCACTAAATTTACAGGCAGAACAAGAGAGTGATGAGGTTTATGCTCAGATCACTTTGCTCCCAGAAGATGTGAGTCAGCTACACGTTTCTCTTTTTTCCTCTTTATCGTGTTTTTGGTCTGTTCGTTTCGTGAGAAAACGGGAAGGAAAATGAAATTATAGTAAGTCTGGAGCCCGCGATTCCCATTGTTGTGGTTCTGGATAGTAAATAATTAAGCCATATTAGTTCGTAGCCCTCTCAATTAATTACTAGTATTGAGGCACTGTGTATTTTTCCTTGATAAATACTTGAGCCATATTAGTTCCTGGCCTCTCGATTAATTACTATATTAAGGTAGGATGTATTTTTCTTTTACGCTTTAAAAAAATTTCATTGTGTTTTTTCCCCTTTTTGGTTTGTGAGGGTTTTAATCTTTATACACCTGAAGGGATTAAGGAAAATGGTTGTCTAGTCCGAGATAAATGTTCTTAATGAGATGTATTGATATTTGCTTATGTGAATGTAACAGCAAAATGAGCCTACAAGTCCTGATCCATGCCCACCTGAGCCTCCAAAGAGGATGGTTCATTCCTTCTGTAAGATTTTAACAGCTTCAGATACCAGCACCCATGGTGGGTTCTCCGTTCTCCGTAAGCATGCCACTGAATGCTTGCCTCCATTGGTAATAACTCATTCTCAATTCTTTATTTGTTAAACTCACATTGTGTTGCCTAGTAATTTTTTTATGTCCTGCTGTTTCATTTTCATTTTGTTAGGACATGACCCAAGCAATCCCAACCCAAGAATTGTCTGCCAAAGATCTTCATGGTCATGAGTGGCGGTTTAAACATATATTTAGAGGTAATTGTTACATATCGTTGCAAATTGTTTAAGTCTGTTTCTTTTTGTTGATTTCTGGTACAAGAACACAGAGCTAAGCAATTGGAACTGGACATGTTGAAGAATCGGAACTGATTATATATACTTTTACCTTTTTTGTATGATCTAACAAAAGTATCTGATCATGTATGCTTGCCCTCTTGTGTAACCTTAACTTCTCCTTATAATTTATGTAATTAGGTCAACCTCGGCGACATTTGCTTACAACAGGGTGGAGCACGTTTGTCACATCCAAGAGACTAGTTGCAGGAGATGCCTTTGTGTTTCTGAGGTAGTAGGACTCAATTTTGACTTCTGTTATTTGGAATCTGGCGCATTAATGTTTTGGTAGCTTTGGTTCTATTTTATGATGTGTAGAGGTGATAATGGGGAATTGCGAGTTGGAGTACGGCCTCTTGCTCGGCAGCAGAGCCCTATGCCTTCATCTGTGATATCCAGCCAGAGCATGCATTTGGGAGTGCTTGCTACTGCTTCTCATGCTGTGTCAACCCATACCCTCTTTGTTGTGTATTACAAGCCAAGGTTAGATTGATCCTTTCATGTTCTGTAAACCTTGGTTGCACTAATTGATTGCTCATCTAATTTGTCTTAGCTTAGATTTCTTCTGAGTCATGCCTTTTTTCAGGACAAGCCAGTTCATTATTGGTCTAAATAAGTATTTGGATGCTGTAAACCATGGGTTTTCTGTTGGCATGCGCTTCAAGATGAGATTTGAGGGAGAAGACTCTCCTGAGAGAAGGTATTTCTAGGACATCGTTCTTGTTGTTGGGTGTTATTTTCTTTGAAGTTGATCCTTAATTCCTTTGTGGACGGTTTACTAGGTTTACAGGCACCATAGTTGGGGTCGGAGATATTTCTCCCCAGTGGTCAGGTTCTAAATGGCGGTCATTGAAGGTTGAATATAGTTCTGAATTAAACATTTGAATGCTGACTTATTCATTGTATTGTTCTTTATACTGGTTATTTCTCCTTTTAGATTCAATGGGATGAACCAGCAACAATTCAGAGGCCAGAGAGGGTTTCTCCATGGGAGATAGAGCCTTTCTTGGCATCTTCTTCCATAAATCTTGCTCAACCGGTGGTGAAGTACAAAAGGCCTAGACCTGTTGATATTCCAACTTCTGGTATGAGAAGCTTTTTGCCTTAAAAATTTTTCAATAAATTGTTCATTTTAACTTGCTTAAATTTGAATATTGACTGCAGAAATTACCGCCAATTCAGCTGCCTCAGCTTTGTGGTATCATGGATCAACCCAGTCCCATGAGTTAAACCATTTAAGTAATGCTGCTGAAGTCCAAAGCAGTGAGAGCCAAGTTGCCTGGTCAATGAGTCGGAAAGAAACTGATGGAAATCTTGTCAGCGGCAGTGGTGGCTGTAATTCCAGGGTCTGGCAAGAAGGCATCTGGCCTTCTTCGCCTAGTGTGAACGTCTCCCTTAAGCTGTTTCCAGATTCAGGGGAGGGTAACAAAACTGTTCTCTCTGGTTATGCCTCTTCAGTTTCATCAAAGCCAAACAATGGCCTTATACATGATCAGTTGGAAAAGGGAAAATTATTTGAAACATCTGTCGGTTGTCGGTTGTTTGGAGTTGATCTCACAACCAACTCTAATGCTGCTGCTCCTCGAGAAAAGGAACCTAAATATCCAAATATTGATGCTCAGGGGCATATTCCAGCTAAATCAGATGCTGATAAGGCTCAAGATCCGAATGGTTCAAGTTCTGTGAAGGAACAGACACATGTTATTTTGGAGGCATCACAATGCAAGCAAGCCTCCAATACTTCAATGAGAACTCGCACTAAGGTATTAGTAACATATCTTACTAGCTCACTTTGGATTGTCTTGCTTCTTAAAAGCATTAATTTCTCATAAATGTTAAAATATTTTTGAAGGTGCAAATGCAAGGGATTGCAGTTGGACGTGCTGTTGACACAACTGTTTTGAAAGGATATGACGATCTTTTCAATGAGCTGGAGAAGATGTTTGAGATAAGAGAACTTCGCTCTTGTGAGAAATGGGCAGTTGTTTTTACTGATGACGAGGGTGATATGATGCTTTTAGGCGATGACCCGTGGCCGTAAGTCAATTCAGAATACGTCTGCTACTCCGTTATCTCTTTTCACATCCAATCAGAACTGGGTTTTAAGAATCTTTTACTTTCTTGTGTTGGTTGCAGGGAGTTTTGTAGGATGGTGAGGAAGATCTTCATATATTCAAGTGAAGAAGTGAAGAAGATGAGCACAAGATGCAAGCTTCTTGCATCATCATTGGAGGGTGAAGGGACTATTTTAAGCTTGGATTCAGAGCATAGGTCTGAAACATGAAAGTCCAAAGGCTCCTTTAATTTGTTATCAGTTCTATTTTGTTTGCCTTTCTTTGGTTTAGGGTTGGTGGAGTTTAGTTAGCTCAGTTTTTTTTGGAGCTTTGCACAAGGACAGCAGTAGGGTAAATGACTCAATGAAATAGGTGGTTCTGATGGAGAGTATTACTCTTTAATGTTAAAGAAATTGGAGGAACTTAGGTGCTAAAAATGGAACCTGTGTATACCATGCTTGTGAGGTGGGTGTGGTTTTTAATTTTATCAGTCTGTGTAAAGTATATAATATGCTTGCCTTTTTTTTTTTCATGGCACATCAGTTCTTGGGCTCTGTTTGGAGTAGAAAGTAGTGACCTGTAGTTTTCAATATGACCACTTCGTATGCTTGCCTCAGGGAAATTCTGTAGGGGGTGCCTTCATTTTCTTACCTTTGCCTTGAGGTATCCATTTTTATTGGTTTCATTTTGGGACCAGTCTTGATGGGTCATTTTCCTCATTGCATGGGATGTAACAAATTTGCAGGACAAATTGATGTCTCCGACCCTGCAGATGGTCCCCAGTGCAGGTTTATCCACACAGTCACTCTTCTTAGTTCTTCCTGATAGGGCTTTGCTAGCCTCGACACTCAATTGACGAACAGGATGGTCGCTTGCATTACACGCATGGATACCATGCGCCCTCATTCACTCATCATAGTCGTCAGTAGCAAATGACGATGGTGTCTCCCCATCCTGATAATAACAAGTCTATCGACTGTGAAATGTGAATTGGGTTTGGGTCTCACTTAAGTTTGGTCATGAAGTAATGGCATACGGGAGCTGGGCAGTAGGGTTTGTGGGGTTAAAGCCATTGATGGGGGACTGAGCAGTAGGTTAGGTTTGGCTTGATAAATGGGTGCTAGTTGATGTATTAACACTGTAGATTTGTTAGCTATTATTAATTAAAGGGGATTATTCATTTAATTGATACTTATGAGAGGGCAAGGGATTCACTAATTTGAATCGGCTGTTTCTAGGCAAAATTTATGGAAGCTAATGCTGTGGTTTGGAAAAACCTATGGAGATGCTGACATGGGAATTAAATTGGTAGAATTTTTTTGGGTGTCCTTTTTTTGCTTTAAAAGTTGTCTAAAAATGTGGAGGCAAGGGTTGTTTTCATGGAGATTTTTTCTTTATAAAAGGTAGTTGTTCCAATGGTGGATGGATAAAAAGAACTTTAAAAGGGTGTAAAAAAATCCATTTGACAATGACATAAGAAGATATGGGAGCATTATTGTCTGCTATTTGAAGGTTTCAACTTTCGACTCTTCTATTTGTTTTTATTTATTTTTTGTTTCAGAAGAACAAAGGAGTTTGAATTCTAAATTTGCTGCTTACCTATCAATCAAGAAATAACAGAGATTATTTTAACCAAGATGGGCAGTAGAGAATGGAAAATTTGGTGAGTATTCTTGAGGGAACAAGCTGAATACATAAAAGTTAGAGAAATTAAACAAAAGCTTTGGAGATAAAGTTAATAGCGATCTTATCTATATTTTAGGTCCATAAAACGTTTGTCTCTCTTGGTTTTAAGTTAACGCTATCTTATTAGGTTAAGCAGAAACTTGTCTATTAAATCATTATACATAAAAAAAAAAAATATAAAAAAGTTTGCATAAAATGTTTGGGAGAATATAGTAATTTTTCATTTTTTTTTGTTTGGATCCAAATTCTCTCTATGTCTCTCTTAAACACTCTTTACTTTCAAATAAGATGTAACTACGGATTTGGAAGGAAAAATGTACCCTTTCAAATTCCGTTATTATCATTAAAAAAACTCCCAAATAAGAAGAGATATGTATCCTCCATTTTTTTCTCATAATTTTCTTTCACTTCCCTCAATTCAAACAAAGAGTAAGAATTCAACTTCTAACCAAAAAAATAAAATATATACACAATTTGCATGGGGATTGGCCCAATTAATGATCCAAGATGGAGCTTTGATAGCCTGTAAAAGAGCTTCATGGGCCTTTGAATAAGTTTAGTTATGGGCCTCGTAGCCCAAAACCAGATTCAGTTGGGCCTGGAATTTCAAAATAGCTATACCAATAGGTTGGCCAACAGACTGTCTTTACAACAGCCCCAAACATCGTCGCCATTACCTAGACCGGCCACCACAGAACGTGCCAAAATAAAATAGCTCATAATAATACAATTTTATTAAATAATAATTAATAAATAAACAAATTCAAATTATATAAAATACTTTAGAATATGTCTTTTTCTTCCTTTTGACGTGTTTTCTCTTTATGCTGTCTTAATTTTGGTTAAATCACTAACTTTTCACCAACTCTTCTTTGTTTCCTTTTTTGGCGTTTTATGACTTTTAAAATTTGATGTGGCTAGTTGATAGCTAGCTTGCTGGCTAGACTCATTGTCAGGTGGAAATTCTACAGCAACCCTTGCTTTTACAAGTGCTGATCATTTGCTTACCTCACACTATAAAAATGTTGGAGTATTTTGACCAAAAAAAAAAATTATTGGTTCGGATCTAAATCTAATTGTTTAGACTAGTTAAAAATTTTATTGATAATTTTAAAGAGTTTTATTGATAATGTCAATATAAGTGTAAGACTCAAAAATTAATATTACTAATAAAAGTATGAAAATTACCAGTGAAGTTTCCAACTGATCTAAACCATTGGGTTTAGATCCGAACTAGAAAGAAATCTTCCTAATTTGGATAATCATGCTTTGTGATAAGTGACACTTGCATATCTCAATCCCTCACAAGGTGATGCTTGATGTAGAACCATTTTAGTTTTTAAGAAACACAAGCATTAAAAAAAAAGTTGAAAATAGATTTTAGGGTAAATATCTATTTTAGTCTCTAAGGTTTAGGCTTAATCACAATTGGGTCCTTATGGTTTCAATTTAAACAATCCAAAAACGTAACAATTGGGTCCCAGGAGCCAAACACCATGAAATGACCTAACGGGGCACATGTGAGATATCGAAATTACCCTTTAGCATTTCATCTACCCCAACTTCAGAAACTACAGCTAGAGAAACCAATTTTTAGCAATTCCTCTTTGTCATTCCTACTTCCTTCTTCTTCCACCCTTCTCCTGCTTCATTCCTCTTCTCTTCCCCTGTCAGCTGGTTCCTTCCTCTTACTCATTCAGATTCCTCTTCCTCATTCGTTTTTTGTTTTACATTTTTTGTCATTCCTGTTCATCGTGTTTGTAGACTAAGGTTTCAACCCAAGAGGGGGGGGTGAATTGGGTTTTATAAACTTTCGCGGATTAAACACAAGTTTATAAACCAGATAACACAACAAGCATATAAACAAGAATTATGTGCTGTAAATAAAGAGTTTAAGGAATAGAGGATGCAAACTCAGTTTATAGTGGTATAGCAATATCAAATTCGTTCTGACCCTATGTCTACTTTCTTCAAGGAACCTCCTTGAAGTAATCCACTAAGAAACTTAGTCATGCAACTTCACGGGTGTTGCACAAACCTTACAATCAATCCCTTCCTCTCGGAAGCAAAAAACCCCTTCCTTTCGGAAGCAAATCCCTTTACAATAAATACTGTAAAGTAAATAGTAGAGAGATAACAATGAAAGCTTATACACCTGAATAATATCTCTCTTTCTAGGTAAAGCTTGAAGAATGGCTCAATAATAAATTTTTCAAAGCTTTTTGAGTATCAATGACTAAAAACTTGTTTTAATGTGCAATACTCTTCTATTGAAATGCTCAATAATGTGGGTTTAAATAGCCTTGATGTAATATGCCCATTCTGAATTGATTTGGTACGTTTTGGTACAATTTGTGCTGAAATCTCTCGTCTTAACGGTCGTATTTTTTGAACTACCAGTCGACTGGGTCTTAGTACCAGTCGATTGGGTCTACTTAAAAAATCACATCTTTAAGGCTGTTGAAGGTACCAGTCGACTGTGTATGACTTACCAGTCGACTGGGAGCCATCTGCCCAAAGTACCAGTTGATTGGGAAACTTTTGCCCAAAATACCAGTCGATTGGTATGTTTGACCCAGTCGATTGGGAACATATTATCCCTTATACCAGAAGACTAGTATAAGTACCCAGTTGACTGGGTTGCTTAACAACCATGTTTTTATGTTTTGAAGAGTTTTTTTAACTTTAAAACGTTTGTTTAAAAGGTTCTGTTTAAAATGCTTTTCAAATGAGCCATAAAACAAGCATTTTACCTTCACAAGTGAGACTTACAACTTGTTTATAATACCTTAGACCTATACTAGTTCTTCTGTCTTCACTTGATGTTTGATTCGAGTTGAATTCTTGCACCTTGATCCTTGGTTTAATGCTCTTATTGCTTAATACACTTGGATAGCATCGTTAGTATAATAAGAGTTGTGTTTCGTCATCATTAAAATATAGGTGAGGTTCAACAATCTCCCCCTTTTTGATGATGACAAAACTCATGAGAAAGAAAAACAGTTAAGAAACTAAGTGTTGGATTTTTTTGGAAAATCGGGCAGAGTCTCTTCTGTTTTTTGAATAAAACTGATAACTCTGAATAAATCATGTTATTATACTGCTTTTAGGCACGTTTTTGGTGTTGATCTTAAGCATTGGAATTGTGTTCCATGTGTTTTTAGCAATTTGAGTTTAGTTTATCTTATTCTACTAATAAGTTGTTTTAGTTGAATGATCAATGCTAAGTCATGGAAATCTATTGTGCAGACATTTGCTGGAGCACTGGAGAGCACTGGAAGGCCAAAATACGCAAAGGAGACAGAAACTCAAGGCTGCAGTGCTGGGATGTTGAAGCTGCAGCGCTGGAAGCTGACAAAAAGAGAGGATTTGGACAGAAATGTGAAGCTGCAGCGCCAGGATGTTGAAGTTGCAACGCCAGGATGTTGAAGTTGCAGCGCCAGAATAAGGTTAGAAATTACGTCTCGGCGCTGTAGTGCTGGGATGCTGAAGTTGCAGTGCCAGCCCGATGATTTTGAAAACTATAAATACAAACCCTAGCTGAACAAGAAGGAGAGCGCGACCGTAGAAAAAAAAAACAGAATTTGGAGGAGAGGAGACGCAAAAGGAGAGTTGGAGACACTCCGGGAGGCTACGCATCAAGCTTTTAAATCATTCTTCTCCGGTTTTGTATTATTCTTATCTAGCTATGTTGATGTTTTATAATATGAACATGGGTTGTTTGAATATTATTATGGAGTAGATATTTTTGTGTTAAGGATAGATGGATCCTAAACCTATATCTTGAGTGCTATTTGGACAAGTTGGAATTTACTTTGTTTTTCAAAGAGTGTGTTTTATTGTTCTTAATGCTGTTTATTATTTTGATTCCTTCTTGAGGCATAGTGATGTGTCGAATAGAGAAGCTATGCTTTTATGAATAGTTGAATTAATAAATATGATTTTGGATTGTTAGCTATGCAAAGCCAGGGTAAAACATGCCATGAATGAAATAGGAGTAACCGAATAGGGATTCTAGGAAGTTCATGTGGTTCGTTTAAATCGTAACTGAATAGGGAGATTTAACTGAAAAAAATTCCATTGAACTTAATGCTTCTTAAGTTGAATCAATCTAGAATAGACCTGGAATATGAATATTTGAAGTTGATGATTCTCGAGATTGTGGTTAGACCTGAATAAGGATAACCAATTGATTGGGGATTCTACCATCTTGAAAAACATAGTAAGTGAAACTTGTCCATTCAAAACTCTTGTCAATTATGGTTTAAGTGAAGTCGAGTCCTTAGCACGTTAGTTCATAAGAGTCTTAATTCCAAAGTTTGCAAATCTTCCGTTAATTGTTAGTGCTTTTGTTTTTTTTCTTTAGTTAATTGCTAGTAAACTTTTCTCCTACAATTATTCGTTTGCTCCAATAACAGCAAGAGTTGAGTCATAATTTCTGTAGTATTTGCTCAGTCCTCGTTGGGAACGCTATTTACTCATCATTTTATTACTGGAACGATTAGTGCACTTGCTAGTGTTAATTTCATCGCATCAAGTTTTTGGCGCCGCTGCCGGGGACTGAAATAAAATATTACATTTATTGTGATTCTACTAGTTAATTTGAGAGTTTATTAATTTGTTTTTTTAAGTCTATTTTGCAGAGTTTTTGTTACTAGTGCATGACACGTACTAGTGGGAGAATACTTGCAGAATTTAATCCAGAGATTGAGCGCACTTTTCACACTTTGAGAAGAGCAGCACCAGTAACAGTTGACACAATGACAGAAGGAAACAATGCATAGGTGCAACGTGCACTGTGGGATTATGCCATGCCAAAGATGGATGGTGTTGAGTCTAGCATTCGGCAACCACCTATACAAGCGAACAATTTTGAAATTAAGCCCGCCATCATTCAGATGATTCAACATTCAGTACAATTTGGGGGCCTATCACAAGAAGATCCAAATGTTCACTTGACTAATTTCTGTGAAATTTGTGACACATTCAAGCATAACAGAGTATCAGAGGATGCAATTCGCTTAAGGCTTTTCCCATTTTCATTGAGGGATAAAGCAAAATGCTGGTTGATTTCTTTGCCTGCTGGATCCATAACAACATGGGCAGAATTGGCACATAAATTTGTAGGGAAATACTTTCCTCCTGCAAAAACTGCAAAGTTACGTAATAAAATTACTATGTTCTTGTAGGTTGATCGGGAGTCACTCTATGAGGCATGAGAATGTTTTAAAGACCTTTTGAGAAGATGTCCTCATCACGAGCTGCCCACTTGGATGCAGGTACAAACTTTTTATAACGGTTTAACTAGTACAACCCACAACATGATTGATGTAGCTGCAGGTGGCATTATCATGAGAAAAACTCCAGAAGAAGCCATTGAATTACTAGAAGAAATGGCCACAAACTCTTATCAATGGCCAATTGAAAGGTTACCTATCAACAGAGCCTCAAGATTGCACAATGTAGATGCTGTTACAGCTCTAGCAGTACAACTAGAGACTCTCAACAAGAAGATTGATGGACTTAGTCCCAATTCACATACAATATGTGAATTGTGTGGTGGTAGTGGTCATCACAGCAGTAATTGCCAAGCAGGTAATCAGTTTGCATATAACTCATCTGCTGAACAAGCTAATTTTGTTTCAAATTTTCACAGGCAGAATAATCCATACAGCAACATATATAATCCAGGATGGAGGAATCATCCGAACTTCTCGTGGAATCAAAGCAATGAGAAGCAACATCATCCTGAATATCCTCCTTAAGAAAAAAAATCCTAACTTGGAGGATATGATGGCCAAATTCTTAAGTACAGTAGAAACTAGATTCCAAAATCAAGAAGCATCTATCAAAAACCTGGAAGTTCAGGTCGGTCAACTAGCAACCATAATTTCTGAACGTGCACAAGGTTCCCTCTCGAGCAACATAGAAAAGAATCCTAAGGAGGATGTCAAGGCCATAACACTAAGGAGCGGCACACAATTGGAAGAGCCACAACCTAAGGAAATTACTCAACAAGTTGGCGAGAAAGAAGAGACTGAGCAAGAGGAAAAACGAGTTTCAGCAAAGAAGTCTATTGGTAAAGGTTTGATTGATTCTAACTCTGAAACTAAATATATGCCACCTCTTCCTTATCCTCAGAAATTCCAAAAAGAAAAATTAGACAAACAATTCTCAAAATTTTTAGAGATTTTCAAGAAGTTGCATATTAACATACCATTTGTAGAGGCATTAGCACAGATGCCTAGCTACACTAAATTTTTGAAGGAAATTTTGTCTAATAAACGAAAGCTAAAGGAACATGGAACAGTAATGTTAACTGAAGAGTGCAGCGCTATACTGCAAAACAAGCTACCTCCAAAATTGAAAGATCCAGGGAGTTTTACTATACCTTGCACTTTGGGAAATTCATTTTTTGATAAAGCTTTATGTGACCTTGGTGCCAGTATTAATCTTATGCCTTTTCAATTTTCAGGAAACTCGGATTAGGAGAAGTCAAAACAACAACAGTGTCATTGCAATTAGCTGATCGATCTATTAAGAGACCACGGGGAATTATAGAAGATGTACTGGTAAAGGTTGATAAATTTATATTCCCTGTAGACTTCATTGTTCTCGACATGGAAGAGGATCGTGAGGTGCCTCTTATACTTGGATGTCCATTCCTTGCTACAGGGAGAGCCCTAATCGATGTACAACAAGGGAAATTGACTTTAAGAGTCAATGATGAGCAAGTAGTTTTTGATATGTATAAAATTATGAAATACCCTTATGGCTTTTCTACTTCTTCTTGTTTTCAAGTGGATATTGTTGATAACCTCATTGAGGAGTTTCAGGAGAATACATTAAATAAAGATACTTTGAAGAGATACATCATGGAATCAGGAACTAATACCACTGAAAAACTCGTCATCGAAGAAGAAGCAAGGAACTTGGAGTCTGAAATAGGAAAAGAAGTGCCAGAAGAACAAATAATAATAACTAAATTGAAAACTTTACTTGCTCATTTAAAATATGCTTATTTAGAGAAAAATATTTTCCTTGTGATAATATCTTCTTCATTGACAGGTAAAATGGAAGAAGGGTTGCTGGAAGTCCTAAGAAGGCACATATTTTCGGGAAAGCTGAAATCTCGGTGGACTGGACCGTACACCGTGATAAGTGTCTCACCTTTTGGTGTTATTGAATTACGACACGAGAAAAACAAGGAGACGTTCAAGGTTAATGAGCACAGATTGAAACACTACATCATGGGGACGTTTGACCCTTAATCGTCCACAACCATTCTCCAAGAGTCATAAATCAGAAAGTCAAGCTAAAGACTATAAATTAGAACTAACATTTTGTTTTATTTTTCTTGCTTTTGAAGTTATTTTGTGTGTTTCAATTTTTTGTTTTGTTTAATTTATCTGTTACTTCAATTTTTATGGCCTTACAGTGTGTATTCTTGGTTTATTTTCAGGCTTACTTGGAGCCAGGACCTGCACCCATAAGCTGTTTCTGCACTCACACACGTGCAATCTACCCAAAAATCCAGCGCTGCAGCGCCAGGTCGTAAATTGAGATTTAAATGCACAGCCCTTCCATAGTTAGGGTATTCCAACATTAGAATTCCAGCTACCTCCACTACCACCATATCCCGGTCATAGCAGTGATCCGGAGGATGAGGACATTGACAAAGATGATTGATTCGACATTCGACTAACCGGGAGAGTTCCCTTCTCTTACTTTATAATTCAAATTTTATACATTGCGGACAATGTATCATTTAAGTTTGGGGGTGGGAACTTTATCTGAGTGTTGTGTGATTTTTATGTTTCTAGTTATTTTTATGTTTGTTTTATCTGAGTGCTTTCTGTTGTTTGATTTTGATTCTGCCAATGATGAGAAATAGATTGACAATGTATCATTTAAGTTTGGGGGTGGGAATTTTATCTGTCTGTTGTTTGATTTTCATGTTTCTAGTTATTTTTCTGTTTGTTATATCTGAGTGCTTTCGGTTGCTTGATTTTGATTCTGCCAATGATGAGAAACAGATTGACTTGATTATAGCCATTGAAAATTTGAAAAAATGTTATGTTTGTCTGTGTGCTTGAATTTGTAGTTGGATTTATTTTACATCGAACTCTTTGAACACAATGAGCACTTACACCTAAACAATTTGTTGTCATGCTGCTTCAGAGAACGTTTATGTGAGCAGTGTAGTCTTGTGATCTCTTAGACTCTAGAACTTGTTTGAAGACCACTCGAGGCGAAATCCTAGGTAGTACAGTACCAAAGAAAGGATCCATGCCATGTTTGGAAAGTTTGAGCCTGTCTAGCCAACCCTTGATATGTGATTATCATTAGTTTTCCCCTTTTGAGCTTGGATATCTATTGTTTTGTCACCCGATCATCTAACCTATGTCTTTTTCAAAGAAAAACCATGAAAATAAAAAAAATGATACAACTCTACCTTTCACCTGTGAGCACATCGATTAATGAATGGACTATTCTCTTAAGTGGTGGCAGAGGATTGAGCAAGAGAAAATCGTCTTAACTTGGCTATGATAAGTATCACATATTTCCCATCAAGAGTGACCAAGGGAAAGATCGAAGTGAAAAAGGTTTACCACACAAATTATTTGATCAAGTTGTATTCTGCCTATCACAGGCAACTGGCAAAGCCGTGTTTGATTGTCGTGTACATGCTTTGTTATAATTTCATTAATGCACATGGAAATAAAGATTGGTGCTACTATAGTACAAGCATATGAAAAAAAAAGAGAAAAAGAAAAGAAGAAGAAGAAGAAGATGTGACAACAACAAAAGCATTTGAAGTATTCCATGATAACTGAGGGAAAGTTTAAAATTGATATTGGTTGATGTGCTTAAGGTGATGTGAGCCTCAAATAAATCTTTTACCATACCTTAACCTTAGCCAAAGTCACAAGCTGAATAAAGTCCTGGTGATCTCGGGTATTGTCATGGCCTACATTAGTGGAGAGTGGTGTGAAAAGCAAGCTTATGGACTTTAAAAGATTGGCATTATCCTACTTGCTTGCATAAACCGATCAGAGTGGCGAGACGATTAAGTTTATAAAGGTTTTACACACACACACGTTTGAAGAATCTGATGTAAGACAAAGCTGGCGATAAATTTGAAATTCTAGACATTAGCAACATTTGGAAAGTTTTCATGCGTTATAATCTACATGCAATCTTTGAGGCATGTTATATCAAATCTAATCAAACCATCTCTCACTCTTAGGATGCGTGTGCATAGAATTTTGTTCTAGTTTGCTCAAGGACTACCAAAAACGTAAGTTTGGGGGATGTGATAACTCTGAATAAATCATGTTATTATACTGCTTTTAGGCACGTTTTTGGTGTTGATCTTAAGAATTAGAATTGTGTTGCATGTGTTTTTAGCAATTTGAGTTTAGTTTATCTTATTCTACTGATAAGTTGTTTTAGTTGAATGATCAATGCTAAGTCATGGAAATCTATTGTGCAGACACTTGTTGGAGCACTGGAAGGCCAAAATGTGCAAAGGAGACAAAAACTCAAGGCTGCAGTGCCGGGATGTTGAAGTTACAGTGCTGGAAGCTGACAAAAAGAGAGGATTTGGACAGAAAGTTAAAGCTGCAGCGCTAGAATGTTGAAGCTGCCGCGCCAGAATAGGATTAGAAATTACGTCTCGGCGCTGCAGCGCTGGGATGTTGAAGCTACAGTGCCAGCCCATTGATTTTGAAAACTATAAATACAAACCCTAGCTGAACAAGAAGGAGAGTGCGACCGTAGAAGAAAAAAAAATAGAATTTGGAGGAGAGGAGACGCAAAAGGAGAGTTGGAGACACTCCAGGAGACTATGCATCAAGCTTTTAAATCATTCTTCTCCGGTTTTGTATTATTCTTATCTAGCTATGTTGATGTTTTATAATATGAACATGGGTTGTTTGAATATTATTATGGAGTAGATATTTTTGTGTTAAGGATAGATGGATCCAAAACCTATATCTTAAGTGTTATTTGGACAAGTTGGAATTTACTTTGTTTTTCAAAAAGTGTGTTTTATTGTTCTTAATGCTGTTTATTATTTTGATTCCTTCTTGAGGCATAGTGATGTGTCAAATAGAGAAGCTATGCTTTTATGAATAGTTGAATTAATAAATATGATTTTGGATTGTTAGCTATGCAAAGCCAGGGTAAAACATGCCATGAATGAAATAGGAGTAACCGAATAGGGATTCTAGGAAGTTCATGTGGTCCTTTTAAACCTTAACTGAATAAGGAGATTTAACTGAAAGGAATTCCATTGAACTTAATGCTTCTTAAGTTGAATCAATCTAGAATAGACCTGGAATATGGATATTTGAAGTTGATGATTCTCGAGATTGTGGTTAGACCTGAATAAGGATAACCAATTGATTGGGGATTCTACCATCTTGAAAAACATTGTAAGTGAAACTTGTCCATTCAAAACTGTCAATTATGGTTTAGGTGAAGTCGAGTCCTTAGCACGTTAGTTCATAAGAGTCTTCATTCCAAAGTTTGCAAATCTTTCGTTAATTATTAGTGCTTTTGTTTTTTTTCTTTAGTTAATTGCTAGTAAACTTTTCTCCTACAATTATTCGTTTGCTCAAATAACAGCAAAAGTTGAGTCGTAATTTCTGTATTATTTGCTCAGTCCTCGTTGGGAACGATATTTACTCATCATTTTATTACTTGAACGATTAGTGCACTTGCTAGTGTTAATTTCATCGCATAAAAAACCAACCTGTAAAACGTAAAGAACAGTTTATATATATCCCAACCAATCAACTCAACATATATAAGCACATATCAAGATCTTTGGAGTAATGCTCCCTCTAAATCTATGCATTAGCTTTGAGTTTACACTTAGTTTTCACATTTTCTCATTTTTCTCCATCATTTTGACAACAGCATAAAAACAAAAAATAAGTAATATAGCTACCATAGTCATCAAGAGCATGCATATAAAAATTTGTACTAAAAAATTTGGCATCATTCAGAGTTTGGAAGCCTTCCCGAGAAGAACCGGAAGTGTCCATACAAGCAGAAGCAGTTTTAAAGCATATATTTGAATTTAAAGAATTATAAAGCATGCAGACATATGTAAAACAAGTACATGAAATAGATCAAAGTCAAAACAGAAGTCATAGTCATATGCATATAACAAAAGTCTATACAATGTAGGCTTCATAGAGCCAAACAGAAAGACAAAAAAAAAAAACTACATCAACATGAAGATATGTCCGTGCTAAGAACAATGAAAAATCTACATCAAAAAATACATCAAGAGGAAGATAGTAAAGCGACTCATGGAGCGGGAGAGTCTGAGCCGTCACGAATGAGATCCCAAATCTCAGCCAAAGAACTCTCGGTGCGCTCTCGGTGCAGCTGAAGTCATCCCAGAGGGTTGCAATGGAGGAGCTCAAAGTCTGGAATCCGGACTGCATGATCAGCTAGAGGCTCATGATATCCTGAAGTAGATCACCGTACCCAGCCTGACCAGCACTCGAGTCACCCATAGGAGGTGCTCGGGCATCCGTATCCATATCAGCAACAGTACCCTCGTCCTCATCATCACTGTTGTCATCCTCTCTAATCCGAATGTGCTTCCCGGCCTTGGAGTAGATGAAGCCATCACGGACCGTGCCTCCCATCTTCTTCAGAGAGGAGACATTGATGATGTCCTTTGGCCCGATATCCTGAGCCTCGAAGGTGAGGAGAGGAACTCGGAAGTGCTGAAGTATAAGCATGATGAGCATCCCGTAGGGAAGACATCCAGAGTCGCTCGCTTCACCATTAATCATATTGGCGAGCAACAAGGGGTATCTATTGAAGTGGTGCTCAGTTTTAAGGCACCAAATCAATATAGTATTTATCTTAGATAGTTACCCCCGACTCCCTAGTCTCGGGTGGATTGTCCAACTCACAATAAGGTTGAACAATTTTGAGTCTAGGGGCATGTCACTACATATGTGAAACGTAGTGGGTCAAAACACATAGTTAGGGTCACCCCTAATTATCCGACACGCCTTCTCAACCTCGAAATTGTCTGGCCATCCATCCAGACTCCATTGGATCCCTCCCACAGGGATCCTCAAAATGCTCATCAAGAGGTCAGTATTGACCTCAAACTCCACACCCATGACACTGGTTCTGAACCTCAGAGCCAGTGGATTGGGTTTCACCCAGTTCGCATAAAACTGGTGAATCAGTCTAGGGTAGTACTTCTCATGAATCTTGACCAGTGGGATCAAGTTAATAGCCTAAAAAATGGGCAGTGTATCAAAGTTACCATGACGAATAGAGTCGAAGTCAACAACTCTACCCGTCATGATTTTCTTAAGGAGGATAATGGAATTATACCTAGCCTTTGTCGCTAGGTTGGAAAACAGAGTATCATCCAGCTCTGTTCTGGGCTTCTTACTAGATGAGCCTGCCACGCCCTTCCCCCTCGAATCCAGAACCGTGGATTTGGTGGACCTTGGCCTTGTAGGAGCATTTGGTCCCCTAGTGGTGTATTTAACTCAGATTCTATTGATCATTTTTGGGTAAAATGAGTTTTTGGTGGAAATAGGAGATTTCAACCGTAGAAAGTTGAAAAAGAGGTTTTGGATGAGTAGATCGATGTGTTTAGGTAATGTTTTGAAGGTTTTTGGATCAAAATGACAAGATTTTGTAGAGAGAGAAAGCTAGGGTTTTTGAAAATGGCGTGAAAATCTGAAAAAAAAAATTGAACAGCTTATTTATAGAATCGCGATAATAGTCGACTAGGGTAAGGATATCAGTCGACTGGGTCCTTTGTAGAGATGAGGAATTTAGCATACCAGTCGACTGGATCAGGGTACCAGTCGACTGGATGAATTGGCAGAAAGATACCAATAGACTGGGTAGCTTTTACCAGTCGACTGGAGTGATAACTGAATTTCAAAAATTTGGTTCCAAACGAGGTCTAGTTAAACCAGTCGACTGAAAAATTAGGTAAAGACTTACCAGTCGACTAGGACAGACTTACCAGTCGACTAGGACAGACTTACCAGTCGACTAGACCCTTAAGAAAATTTTCAGTCTTGAGTCTTAGCATGAAATTTGTTTATTTATGCCATCTTGAGTGAGGGATAAACAAGGATTAATACTCTTTCACTAGATGTCAAGTATGCATAATGATGAATGATAAAGCATTTAAACATTCAGTTTATCATAATCTAACAATCCCATTACCATTCTAATCTTGCAAAAACTAGCTTCACTTAGAGGTTTTGTAAGAATGTCAGCTATTTGATCTTCTGAAGGTATGAATTCTAGTCTTATATCACATTTTTGAGCATGGTCTCTAAAAAATGATGTCTAATTTCTATGTTTTTAGTTCTAGAGTGCTGGATAGGATTCTTGGTTAGGTTGATAGCACTTGTATTATCACAATGTATTGGTATACTTTTAAGGTTCATGCCATAGTCTTCTAGTTGTTGTTTCATCCATAACACTTAGGCACAACAACTTCCAGCTGTAATATATTCCGCTTCGGCGGTTGATAGTGCAACGGAGTTTTGTTTCTTGGAAAACCAAGAGGTTAACATTGCACCTAAGAATTAGCATGTTCCATTTGTGCTTTTTCTATCTAACCTACATCCAGCAAAATCAGCATCTGAATATCCTACAAGCTAAAAAGATGAATCTCTACAGTACCATAATCCTATGGTTTGAGTTCTTTGTAGATATCTAAGGATTCTTTTTACTGTAACTACATGTGATTCCTTAGGATTAGCTTGAAATCTAGCACACATGCATACACTGAACATTATATCAGGTCTACTTGCAGTTAAGTAAAGTAAAGCACCTATCATGCTTCTATAATATTTAATATCTACACACTTACCTCATTCATCAAGATCAAGTTTTGTAGATGTGCTCATAGGTGTACCAAGTGGCTTTGAGCTTTCCATCTCGAACCCTTTTGGTAGGTCCTTAGTGTATTTTGATTGATTGATGAAGATGCCTCCTTTCAATTGTTTGATTTGAAGTCCAAGGAAGTAGGTAAGCTCTCCCATCATGCTCATTTCAAATTCACCTTGCATGCACTTGACAAACTCTTGACACATAGATTCATTAGTAGCACCAAATATAATATCATCAACATATATTTGAACTAGCAAAGTGTCATTTTTGTGAGTTTTTGTGAAGAGAGTTGTGTCTATCTTACCTCTTACAAAGTTATTGTCAATAAAAAATTTACTTAGTCTTTCATACCATGCTCTTGGAAATTGCTTTAACCCATACAGAGCCTTAGAAAGCTTGTAGACATGATTTGGACGATTAGGATTCTCAAATCCAAGAGGTTGCTCAACATAAACCTCTTCTTCTATAAATCTATTTAAGAAAGAACTTTTTACATCCATTTGAAATAACTTAAACTTACTAAAGCATACAAAGGCTAATAACATTCGAATAGCTTCTAATCTTGTTACGGGAGCATAAGTCTCATCAAAATCTATTCATTCTTCTTTATTATATCCCATAGCAACTAGTCTAACCTTGTTTCTTGTTACTATTCCATTTTCATCCATCTTATTTCTAAATACCCATTTAGTTCTAATAATTGTATGATTCTCAAGTCTAGGGACTAGATTCTATACATTTTTTCTTTCAAATTGATTTACAGTTTCTTGCATTGCAATAATCCAATCATTATCCTTTTCAGCTTCTATAAATGTCTTAGGTTCTACTTGAGACAAATAAGCTACATAATTGCAAATATTTCTAATAAAGGAACGAGTTCTTACCCCTTGTGAAGGATCACCAATCACTTGATCAATCGGGTGATAATTTATATACCTCCAATCTTTGGGAAGACTATCTTCTTGTCGGCTTGTAGATGGTTGGTCCAATTTGAGAGTTTCTATCTCTTCATTTGTTTGAGGTGGACTCTCATTTGGGTCAACAATGGGAGTAGGTGACTCTGTTCTTGGAATAAAATCTGCATCATCATTGAAAGAAACTACACTACTATTAATTGGGTTAGACTCATCAAGAGTTACATGTACGGATTCTTCTACCATTAGAGTTCTCTTGTTGAAGACTCTATAAGCTTTACTAGAAGTTGAATATCCTAAAAAGATTCCTTCATCAGTCTTAGAGTCAAATTTACCTAAGTTAGTTTTATTGTTATTTAGGATGAAGCATTTGCAACCAAAAGTACGAAAATAGGAGACATTAGGCTTTCTACCTTTCCATAATTCATACGGAGTTTTATCAAGCATATGCCTAATTAAAATTCTATTCAAGATATAGCAAGAAGTGTTTACTGCTTCAGCCCAAACCAAGAGTACTTTGGTAAACTATTTTCACAAAGCATTGTTTTTGCAAATTCTTCTAGAACTCTGTTTTTCCTTTCAACAACTCCATTTTGTTGAGGAGTTCTCGGAGCTGAAAAGGTGTGATCAATTCCATTTTCATCACAAAATTTTGAAAAACTTTGGTTTTTAAATTCTTTTCCATGATCACTTCTAATGCTTGAAATACAAATTCTTTTTTCATTTTGAACCTTTTTGCAAAAGTTTTCAAATCTTTTGAAAGCTTTATCCTTGTAAGCAATAAAGATAACAAATGTATATATTGAATAGTCATCAACAATAACAAGAGCATATTGATGGCCACCTAGACTAATGGTACTTATTGGACCAAATAAGTCCATATGCAAAAGTTTCAAAGGTCTAGTAGTTGAGACTACATTCTTTGATTTAAAAGAAATTTTAGTTTGTTTTCCCATTTGACAAGCATCATATGCTTTGTCATTTTCAAAATTGATTTTGGGAAGTCTAATGACTAAATATTTTCTTGAAATGATTTTCAGCAAGTTCATGTTCACATGACTAAGCCTTCTATGTCATAGCCATGGATTTTCACTAATGGCAGGAAAACATTTTTCATTTTCGGAATGCAAGGATTTCAAATCAACTATATAGACATTTTCATGTCTATGACCAAAAAATTTGATCTTGTTACTCTTGACGTCTATAACTAGACAATGAGAGGTCTCAAATATGACTTTGTTGCCTTTGTCACAAAGTTGACTAATACTTAGTAAATTTGGCTTAAGGCCTTGTACTAGCAATACATTATCTATGGTTAAGAAATCCTTACTAACTTTTACATGCCCGATGATCTTTATTTTTGTGTTGTCTTCAATGGTGACAAGTCCACCATCTCTTAGAGTTAGCTCCTTGAATACACTTCTATTACCGGTCATATGTTTTGAGCATCCACTATCAAAGTACCAACATTTACCTTTTTCCTTGGTGTGGAGACATATCTACATCACACAAGGATACACAATGGCATTTTTAGGTACCCAAAATTTATTGATCCTTTGGGGTTAGTTCTTGAAAATACAGTTCCTTTTGGGACCCATACTTTCTTAACAGCATATGGTGATCTATAGACATGTTGATAATGCACAATTCTAGGATGATAGTTATTGAATTTTCTAGGAGTCTTTAGTTGTGCATGCCTATAATGCTTAGGATATGAGTTCTTAGGATACATGTTTCTATTGTGAGGAATATAAATATATACGTCATTTCCAGAAAATGTATGATGATGATTTCTAGGATACATGCTTGCATTGTCATGAGTATGCATATTATTTCTAGAATAACTATGATTGTAATTCCTAGGATATGCTTGTGCAGTGTGCAATTCTTGAGTATACAAATTGTTCCTAGGATGCACATGATGATTATTCCTAGTATGTGCATAAGCATTCCTTGAATGAGCATACATATAAGCATGAGTATTTCTAGGATTCTTCAATCTTATTTAAGCATTAGAATTAGTATTTCTAGACATTTTATCATTCAATGTGGGTGTGATTTTAACCTTTGAAGTGGAGGCTTCATTCACACATGAAGCTTTCATGAATAAGCCCTATTTTGATTTTTCCTTGCCTAATGGAGAGTATCCTAAACCAGATTTTCCTCCATTTAATCTTTGGCAAGAAAGCACTTCATCAAGCTTTTCTTTTCCAAGCATGATTCTAGATATAGTACCATTCAATTCTAATATCTTCTTCTTTAAATTCTCATTTTCATCTTTGAGGAAATCTTGAGAAGCATCATAAAGCAATGAAGATAGTTTATCTTTCTCTTCTCTTAGACTTATCATCTCTTTAGAAAGGGATGACACCTAATGAGAGTCATATAATGCATCTAAACAATACTTAATTGTTAGCATTTTAGGATTGATCTCGGTCGTAATCGCACTTTTACATGTTAATAACTCTAAAGTGATATTCATAAATCATTGACTTAATTTGATGCATTTTTAGGTGCTTTGAGTACAAAAGAGATGATAAAGCGATCAATGTTTAAAGCACCAAAAGATTTTGTTGGAGCTTTGAGTACAAGTGTGTGCATCACTTTGGAGCAAGCAAAAGGTAGGCACACTAGTGTGTGCACTTCTGTATACAAGCTAAAGGAGTTTTACTAAATCGCCAGAATTATCTGTGCAGATCAATCATCTTTATAGATTAAATTGTATTGATGCAAGAAGAACCAGGAGATGAACCATATATGCTTAGAAAGATTCGGAAGTCTATTTTCTGGAGAATTTTACGGTTCATAAAAAGGATTTTTCTAGAGAAAGTTATGGCAGTTTTAGTGGATATAGGTTAGACCTCCAGAACAGCATCTGCCTAGCGCCTAGGCGTGGAGAATAGAGCACCGCACTGCCCAGACTTCTCCAATCTGCAAGAGCGAGTGCCTAGGCACCCAAAAATGAGCACCATACCTTCCAGAACACTTCAATCTCAGACATAACCAGTGCCTAGGCGCAGGTAAGGCAGCACGTAGGCGCCCACTCGCCTCTTGACCTGATTAGGGCGAGCAAATGACATTATTCCAAGACCAAAATGCCTCCTCATGGGCTATAAATACACCTTTAAGAAGTGTGCAGCCGGGCAAGCAAGGCGGAGAGAAAAAAGAGAGGATCCAAGGGATCCAAATCCAGCATTCTTCCATTTTATTTCTAAGTTTCTTGAGGGCTGGAAATCAAGGGGGAGAGCATTCATATTGTTCTTCCAACTTGAACTCCATGGCCAAATCAAGGGGAGAACATCCATATTGTTCTTCCACCTTGAGTTTCATGGCCAACTAATCTTCATACAAGGGAAAGGGATGAATCCTTAGGGATTTATTGTTCCTTATTTCCTTTTCTTGATTCGGTTGTACGAATTTATTGTTGAATATTGTTTGTGAATTATTCATTGATTAAGTAAGAAGGATTTGAGTTCATGTGATAGATGCACTTTTTATTCTTCTTCTTTTAGATTCTCTTAATCTGGTGATTGCATCCTTCTCCTCCGTTGATATTGTTTGGATGTGATTGATTCCGGTAGATTTATTTTACTGATTGTCCATTACTGCGATATTGTCATTGTGATATATTATCGTTTCTTGATAATCTTTAAGATCGGTCTTGTGTGCTTGAACCGAAATCAATGAGTAATTTGTAGCAATTATATTAGAGTTATAAATGCGCTAGATTGAATATATTCCGATTACTTGTTTGGGATGTGAAACTTGCAATCGAGATAAAATCAATTGAATCAAGAGTGGAAATAGGGAATGAACCTAAGGATGATTCCCAGAACCTTGTTATTTCTTATTTATATTTCATTTACATTCACGCAATTTTTCTTACATTATCTCATTATCAAAACCCAAAAATCTTTCGTTTAACTTTTATCATTCGTTTTAAGGTTTACACATTTTCCTTTGTACTTAACTTGTTTCCCTGTGGAATCGACACCCCAAAGTTGTACTACAACTATCGTGTTATACTTTGGGCATAATCAAATTTTGGCGCCGTTGCCGGGGATCGAACCTGGGTCACCCGCGTGACAGGCGGGAATACTCACCACTATACTAGCTTATTGCTAGTCCCTAGCAATTCAAGCGAAAGACAAGAAATGAACTCTTTATTTAGAAATCAAAGCAAAATACAGCAATGCTGGTGTTAACCAAGAGTGATTCAAAAATCTTTGTCTCAAAAATCATGCATAACATACAACAAATAGAATCATTAAATATCACTCAAGTCCAAGAATAATCCAAATGTCAACCTTAAAATCGTTATCGACTCTTAACATTCATCTTACCACAATACATTAGTCCGAACACCCGGATAATTTTATGCACAACATAGCATGAATACAAGTCTTAGCCTCTAAAAACATATTAATTGCGTGACATCAATCACAAATCAAGCTCCATAGGCTTACTTTTCAAATCACTCTCCACTATGTAGAAAAATCGCACTACATCGGATCAATAGGTCTTTTATAAGCTTGTAACGTTAGGCTAGGGTAAAGGTCAACAAAGAACGGGAAAGTTTAAACAAATAAAAGAACTAAGTCTCTTAATTTAAACATGACCACTTTAAGCACAAGATATCCTTACTTCAACACCCAACTCTTTCAACCATTTTTCGAGCATTTCTTGCAATAAATCACCATTTTTTTTTTCTTTCTTTTCCATAATTCACCTTTTTCTTTTATTTTGGCATAAGACCATTCACCTCCTCTTTCATTCTTTTCTTTTCTTTTCCACAAACCCCAACTTATCTCTTTTAATATACTTGGGTTATGGTAGTAATATTTTCTCATATTTCCACCCTTACTCCTTTTAAGTGCTTCTCACAACATGTGTATAACTAAGTTCTTTTAAAAGAAAGGCAAGTATAAAATATTTTTAGGCTCATAAAGGTAAGTAAATGGTTTATCGAAAAAAAACAAGGCTCAATTTTTCTTTTCAAGAAAAAGGCTCAAACAGGTGACTAGCGATAAATATAACAAGGGTAAGTTTGAAATGCTCAAATGGTTCAAAAATGGTCTATATCATATCCTAAGTAGTGTGCATTCTATGATTTTCGCCTCAAGTGATTATCAAATAAGTTCTAGAGCTTGTTGAGACCGCAAAAGTATTCACAAAACAATCGCACATAAAACTTCTCCAAATGCTTTAGACTAATCATGCAATCTTACCACAAACCAGAGTCTCAAACCAAAGAAAGATTAAAACTTAATTTATTCTCAAAGCGAAGCAAGATTTAACTTCTTCTAAACACTATATGGTATCTCAAATAGGCTCATATCATCGACATATGAACTAACTCCAAGGTTAACACAAAGCATGCTAAAAACAAACAAAAAAATAAAATAACACCAAGCAGTTCAATGAAAAACATGAAAAACAGGAATATGTTTCCTCCACCCCCAACTTAAAGTAGACATTGTCCTCAATGTGAAAGCAAAAGATAAGGAAACTCCCTTTGTAACCAAAAATGCACAGAATATGAAAATTGTGCACCGCCATTTGAACTGCTTCGTATATTTGTCCCTGAAAAATAAATACGAAAGTAAAACTGGAAAACAACAAAATACTAATAATAAACAAGAAAAAGAATTATGAAAAACAATAACAATAAAAGGATATGCTATGGGGTGCCTCCCATAAGCATTAAGTTTTACGTCTTCAGCCAGACACTCTTATTCCCTCCTAGACAAACATGAGTTGAATGCACCAGTAATTGCTTTACTGTTAAATTTGCTGCTTGTGTGCTTTGGAGAGACCTTAAAGATGTCATCAGTAACATTTGTTAGATTTTAGCTCGATATATGCTCTTGTGAAGCCATGGGTGAGGGTATATACTTGGTGGTTGTCGTCCACATCCTCTGATTTGTTCGGTGTTGGGATGTGTAACGACTTACCACTAAGTGTCTCAATGACATTCACCTCCTCTTTCTTCTGTTGCATTTGGTGCTGACCATAAGATGTGGACTGAGCTTGAGAAGGGAACTTACCTCGCTCAGTCACACTCAAGTAGCTCGTCAGCTTGGACACTTGGCTCTTTATCTCTTTATGTTCTTCAACAACCTGCACAATTAAAGATTCAAGCCTTTGATTAGTCTTCCCCTGTGCTTCAATAAAAGCATGTAAAGTGTCTTCTAAAGAACTCCTAGAAGACACGGGTGCATGATATGGTTCAAGATGTGGTGCAGGGGGTTGTGCAAGCTGCTGGTTTTCAGACTTTCAGCTGAAATTGGGGTGATTTCGCCATCCCGAATTATAGGTATTAGAGAATGGTGTAGAAGGCTTCGTGTACATGCCTAAGGCATTACATTGTTCCTTATACATCCCTCTCATATCAGCAAATTTGGGACATTCTTGGGCGAGATGATCTACCCCGCCACACACAAAACATGGTTCAAAAGATTTTGCATGATTAACCACGTGTGTTGGCTTTGAGCTTTTAGTCTTTAATACCTCTAGTTCCCTAGTGAGCATCTCGACCTTGGCCTTAAGGTTATCCTCTTCCCTAAGATGGTAAATTCCACCAGCATTTGGGTTCTCTATAGGTCGTGATCTATTTGTGCTCTCAGTAGCACTAGGTCCAGTCCAAGTGTGAGCTTTTTCAGCAAGCTCATTGAGGTACTCTATAGCCTCATCAGGATCTTTCTCCAAGAATTCACCATTACACATCATCTCTACAAATTGACGTTCTCTATAGGTAAGACCCTCATAGAAATAGCTCACTAAACACCAATTCTCATACCCATGGTGAGGGCACATACTCAGTAACTCTTTAAATCTCTCCCAAGACTGATACAAAGTCTCGCTATCCTTTTGTGCAAAGGTGGAGATTTGTCTTTTTAAAGCATTGGTCTTGTGTTAAGGAAAATATTTATTAAAGAAAATTCATGTCATCTCAGTCCACGACCCAATGGATCGTGGTCTTAGTGAGTATAGCCAACTCTTAGCTCTATCCTTCAAAGCGAAAGGAAATAACTTAAGCCTAACAATGTCATTGGTTTCATCGTGACTATGAAAAGTCGCGACTACTTCCTCAAACTCTTTAATGTGCACTTATGGGTTTTCATTATCCAAGCCATGAAAAGTAGGGAGTAATTGTATCATCCCTGGTTTAAAATCTAGTTGGCGAGTATTGGCTGGAAACATGATGCATGATGGTGTGGCTGTGCGTGTAGGGTGGAGGTAATCCTGAAGTGTCCTAGCAACATTCTCATTAGGATTATCGGCCATATTAACAAAATCCTCTAAATTTTCGTATGGAGGTGCACTATGGTTTGATCTAAGCGAGTTTTCACCAACGGACGTGGAAGGAGAGGGTAACTCTAATTCTGGTCCTCTAATGAATTTATCTCGAGAATCTCTCGGTCTAAGCATGCACCAATTAATTTAGAGGGGAAAATAAAATAAATAGAACAGGAAAATAAAATAAATAAAACAGGAAAATAAAATAAATAAAATAGGGTAATAAAAGAAAATTAGAAAATCAAAACAAAGGTAAATGAACAATATTACCGTATTTACAAACTGCTGAAAAGAAAAATATTACAATTCTTCTACCGTTACACTCAAAGTTGACAAGTTTCCTTGTACTTAAGCGTGTTTTCCCGGCAACGGCGCCAAAATTTGATTACGCTCAAAGTATAACATGATAGTTGTAGTACAACTTTGGGGTGTCGATTCCACAAAGAAACAAGTTAAGTACAAAGGAAAATGTGTAAACCTTAAAACGAACGATAAAAGTTAAACAAAAGATTTTTGGGTTTTGATAATGAGATAATGTAGGAAAAATTGCGTGAATGTAAATGAAATATAAATAAGAAATCCTATTTCCACTCTTGATTCAATTGATTTTATCTCGATTGCAACACCTCTTTCTTAAGAGTAGAGTTCCTAGAATCGAATTTCTTCAATTCATCATGAATTTCATTTATGACTTCTAACAATTCTTCACTACTACTCACAATGTCATTTTTAGAAGAGGGAGAAGATAATATCTCATTTTCATCATCAATTGCCATAAGGCATAGGTTGGCAATTTTCTCGTATCCGACTTCTTTATCTGAGGATTCCTCTTCTTCATCATCACTCAAAGTAGTTGCTATCGTAGCTTTCTTCTTGAAGCTCTTGTATGGTTTGCTTGTGGCCATACAATCGGCCTTGATGTGACCAGGCTTCTTGCATCCATAGCACACAAGTGGTTCCCTTTTTGAGATGAGATCCTTTGTGTATGGTTTCTTTCTTTTCTTCAAGAATCTATGAAACCGCTTGGTGATTAAGGCCATTTCACCATCTTCTTCGCTGCTCACTGCCTCTTCTTTCGATTCCTCTTCTCTGTTGTATGTAGAGGCTTTGAGAGCAATCACCTTTTTCTTCTTCTCATCATCATTGACAATGGGATTCATTTCTTCCATCTCATATGTCAACAATGACCCAAGAAGTGTCTCAACATCAAGTTTGTCGAGATCTTTGGCCTCCGTGATAACAGTCTTCTTTGCTTTCCATGTGGATGGCAAAGATCTTAAGATTTTTCTTGTTAGTTCAAATTCCTCAATGTTTCTACCAAGAAGCTTCAAACCATTAACAATAGTTATAAAATGTGAGTGCATTTGAGAAATTGTTTTGTTAGGAGACATTCTAAAAGATTCATATTCAGACACTAGCATATAGATTTTTGATTTTTTAACCTCACTAGTTCCTTCATATGTAACTTGCAATTTATCTCATATTTCCTTAGCTGAAACACATGCAGAGATTTTATTGTATTCAGATATATCTAAAGCACAATGTAAAATACTTGTTGCTCAACTATTGAAAGACATCATTCTACAATCCTAATCATTGTACTCAGTTTTTAGTTTAGGCATTGTATGATTGATTGCTCCAATAGTGATTTCCTTTGATGGAATTCTAGGTCATTCTTCAATGACTCTCCATAGATTATAATCTTGTCCTTCGATAAAGATTTTCGTCCTGTTTTTCTAATAGTTATAGTTGGAGCCATTGAACAAGGGATGCCTAGTGTACGAGTGTCCCTCAGAATAGTTATTTGCTGCCATCGGATCAACTCAAGGATATTAAGCCTAAAATTGAGAACAAGACTCTGATACCAATTGTAGACTGAGGTTTCAACCCAAGAGGGGGAGGGGGGTGAATTGGGTTTTATAAACTTTCGCGTATTAAACACAAGTTTATAAACCAGATAACACAACAAGCATATAAACAAATAATATATGTTGTAAATAAAGAGTTTAAGGAATAGAGGATGCAAACTCAGTTTATAGTGGTTTGGCAATATCGGATTCATTCTGACCCTACGTCCACTCTCTTTAAGGAACTTCCTTGAAGTAATCCACTAAGAAACTTAGTCATGCAACTTCACAGGTGTTGCACAAACCTTACAATCAATCATTTCCTCTCGAAAGCAAACCCCTTCCTCTCGGAAGCAAATCCCTTACTTTCGGAAGCAAATCCCTTTACAATAAATACTGTAAAGTAAATAGTAGAGAGACAACAATGAAAGCTTATACACCTGAATAATATCTCTCTTTCTAGGTAAAGCTTGAAGAATGGCTCAACAATCAATTTTTCAAAGCTTTTTGAGTATTAATGAGTAAAAACTTGTTTTAATGTGCAATACTCTTCTATTAAAATGCTCAGTAGTGTGGATTTAAATAGCCTTGATGTAATATGCCCGTTCTGAATTGATTTGGTACAATTTGTGCTGAAATCTCGCGTCTCAACCGTCATATTTTTTGAACTACCAGTTGACTGAGTCTTAGTACTAGGTCCACTTTAAAAATCACATTTTTAAGGCTGTTGAAGGTACCAGTCGACTAGGTATGACTTACCAGTTGACTGGGAACCATCTGCCTAAAGTACCAGTCGACTGGGTATGACTTACCAGTCGACTGGGAAACTTCTGACCAAAGTACCAGTCGATTGGTATGTTTGACCCAGTCGACTGGGAACATACTATCCCTTATACCATAAGACTGGTAAAAGTATCCAGTCGATTGGGTTGCTTAACAACCCAGTTTTCATGTTTTGAAGAGTTTTTTAACTTTAAAACGTTTGTTTAAAAGGTTCTGTTTAAAATGCTTTTCAAAGGAGCTATAAGACAAGCTTTTTACCTTCACAAGTGAGACTCACAACTTGTTTATAATACCTTAGACGTATACCAGTTCTTCTGTCTTCACTTGATGTTTGATTCGGGTTGAATTTTTGCACCTTGATCCTTGGTTGAATGCTCTTATTGCTTAATACACTTAGATAGCATCGTTAGTATAATAAAAGTTGTGTTTTGTCATCATTAAAAAATAGGTGAGGGTCAACAGTGTTTTTCGTCCGCCGCATTCCTTAGTCACCTTCATCTGCCACCTAAGTCTGCCACTTTTATCGTTCTGCTTAATTTTTAGATTTCTTCATTTTCTTCTTCAATCTTCTATGGGTTCTAGAATAGGAACAAGAACCAATAATGTTTGCATGTGTGGGCATCCTCCACTATTACTCACATCATAGACTAATAACAACCATGGTCATCGATTTTTTGGATGTTGTAATCACGGGGTAGAAGAATCTTGTCAGCACTTCTAATGGTTTGATCCACCATTGTGCCAACGATCAATGCAAGTAATCTTTGGGCTTCTGTGAAGGATTTCCAACTTGGATAGGAACATATCCGATTTTGATGAAAGTTTCATTGGTAGTATAAATGGTGATGAATTCATTACATCAGGTGTTTGATTTGTTCGATCCAACCATGAGACAGATGTTGTCTGCAACCATGGAGCAAGAATGGTGCATGATCTAGCTAACCGAACTACTAGGAATGGTATAGGTTTCTGTTGTTGTTTTTGGGTATGGGTTTTTATGTTTGGGGTGTTCATTTTGTTGATTGTTGCTTCATATGATTGTTCTGAGAAGAAGATGCTAAGTGAGTTTTGATGTTTAGTTGTTGATTTGGTTTAGTGTGTTGTATCTTGGAAGACATTTTAGCTAACGAAATGAAAGCACTTTGCAAACATTTTCTACTGTCATGTTTTGATACTTGTTTTATGTGTGCTTTCTTTGTGCCCCGTTTTGATAATCCACTGCACGATCCGAACTGGTCCAAATGAAACAATACCATAATAGACAATGTAACAATTTCTTAGTAGCTAAAATTTCAACTGATCATACATAAGTGAAATCTTCATTAGCAAAATTTCACATGATCAAAAGTGCAATACACGAGTCTATCCAAAAAGAATAATGAGACGTTAAGTCTGTTACATCAATTGGGTCCAAAACAGACCAACCAACTAATTCTTAAACAAACACGATGACCAATCATTGTCAATATAATCATCCAAAAATTAAGGCTGTTACATCAAAGTAACATGAACTACCAAAGTTTATTACAACAAACTCACATAAACCACAATCAATTCTTTGTTACATCAAATTCACATAAACCATAATCAATTCACATAAAAGTTACATAAACCATAATCAATTCACATCAAAGTCATATTCCCATAGCTAGTTGGGGTAAGGTTGCTTGTGTAACTGGCTAGACTAGAGGGGTTGCTTGTGAGTTGGTTGGATGGGAGGGGTTTCTTGTGTAGTTGGCTGGACTGGAGGGGTTGCTTGTGTAGTTGGTTGGATTGGAGGGGCTGCTTGTGTAGCTGGCTGGACTGGTGGGTGTTGTGTGCCTTTCTCTTGTTTGAAGCTGGGAAAAGTATGTCTTCGTGCCCGTTTGTTGCTCCCAGGTTGAGATCAACCACTTGCCTACAAAGTGAAAAATACACGTGACAGTAGATTCTAACTCAGATATAATCCATATATATATATATATATATAAACCTAATTTACTCAGAGTTAATAACACAAAAATATTCTAAAAAAACTGACAAGAATATAAGTTACAATTTCTTAAGATCCTGGTTGGACTGGTATAGGGCATTCCCTCCGTGTTGCACTATCATCAACTTTGCTTGTCCTAGGTTCAGATGTTCCACCTCCGTAGATAGAACGTAAATAATAGGTCAGAGAGTTATTCTTCAAAGTATTAACATTATGTAACCATTTTCATCTGTTGTCTTTTCTTCCTTACTTGAAGCTTTTTTCTAAGCTGCACTGGTTATTGCTCCTTCTTTCTTTTACTAGCAGTCTGCAAAGCAAAGTAGATAAAAATGTAATGAGACTCGACTAAAATATTCAGAACATGTAAACAATGCATGCGACAATAGTTAAAACACTTACACTTGGCATTTGAGTTATAGAGCTTCTTTTTTAGGCTGTACCAGTCTCGGGTTATGACCCATCATCTGACAAACACTACGTGTTACAGTACCACCTTCTTATCCTTTCTGAGGGTTTCTAATGCTCTTTTTCTTTGGCCTACCTGTTGGTTTTCTAAATGGAGGTGAGTCTGGTGGTTCATCAGATGTTTTGGGCCATTAAATAGCTCAATGCTAAGGTCATACGACATAAGGTAGTACCCAACATAGTAAAATAGGTAGACATAACCCTCAGGTTGTTCTCTATTGGCATATATTGCACTTATGCCATGCTTGCATGGGATCTCAGTAACATCCCATTTTTAGCATACACAAGTGTGTTTTGCTAAGTCGACAATATAGGTGTCACTTCCACTGTCAACCTCATACCTCTTACCACCAGACAGTGAGGGTACACAATCCCTTGAGGTCAACTTCAATTTCTCCAGTTTGGCTTGTATCTTTGGACATAATTGTCATTCACGCCTCCCCATCTAAGCTTTTTTTTAACAAACCTACCCATGAGTTTCTTCCGTATATTCTCCAACATTTTAAGTATAGGCTGGTCCCTAGCTGGAAGGATGAAACTATTAAAAGTTTCACACAAATTATTGAGAAGCATGTCAGACTTGATAAGTGGCAAGAATGCATGCTTAGACCAGAACCTAAGGTCATGCTCCATCACCCATTTGTAATCATTTCCATCCAATTATTTAATTTTTCCTATATGTATCTCAAACCAATTTTTAGTTGTTGATTTTGCTGCTGCCCACAAAAGGTGTTTCAGCTCTTGTTCTTTGAAAGTTTTTTTCATGTTGCCATATATATACCTTAGGCAGAATCTATTAGCAGCTGTTGGGACCACATCTTTAAATGCTGGCAGTAAGCCCTACAAGACATTGGGAAAACAGTTAATATAAACTTATGCAATATTTATTATAATTAGTTATATATTTTATTTTATGACAGTTGTACTTTCTCTGCTGATCACTAATGAAGGTCCACATTCTTTCACCGACAGTGCCAATGTCTCCAATGAGCTTGACCAGGAACCATGACCATGCTTCCTTGGTTTCAGCCGCCACAACTGCATATGTAATGGAGAATGTCTTCATTTCCATCAGCACCAACTGCAACAAGCAACTGACCATGTGCCGGGGGATTCAAATGGCATCCGTCAAGGCCTATTAATGGTTTGCACCCAACCAAGAACCTTTTCTTGCAAGCCTAAAAACAAATGTAGATCTTCTGAACACTTGTGGCGAATAATTTTTGCCACAAAGCATGTCAAATGTGCTACCAAGATTTGCTCTTTTTATCTTTACACAATAATCCCACAACATTCTATATTGATCCTTGTAACTCCCATATATCTCTTCAAGTGCCATGTTCTTAGCCCTCTAAGCCATCATGCCAGAAATATCAACACCAAAGTATTGCATTGTATCTCTCACAACAGACCTAAGCTTATGAGTTTGATCATTTCTAAACCTCTCCATGTAGTTTTTTGCCAAAAATTTGGGGTTACAAATTCTGTTATATTTTGTTATTGGACATGAGTGGGATGGGCCTAGAGTTCTAATCTAATATGTGGAGGAATCTCTCAACCTTGGAGCATATAACACCGAGCTGCAAGTCTTGTGACGACACTTCACCCTCCCCCTTACTTTATCATTTTTCACAAATTAGATTGCACACATTTTCATAATAGAATATGATGAGAGTCATAAAATGCATCTAAGCAATACTTAATTGTTAACATTTTAGGGTTGATCTCGGTCGTAATCGCACTTTTACATGTTGATAACTCTAAAGTGATATTCATAAATCATTGACTTAATTCGATGCATTTTCAAGTGCTTTGAGTACAAAAGAGATAATAAAGCGATCCATGTTTAAAGCACCAAAAGATCTTGGGTGTCGGTGCTCGTTTTTGTCCAAGGTTTAGACGTGTCCAAACATGATTCAAAGATGGTTAAAGTCTAAAACAAGGCTGGAGTAATAAAGTACAGTAAGTTAAAAGACTGCACACAAGTGTGTGCGTCACTTTGGAGCAAGTTAAGGGTAGGCACACTAGTGTGTGCACTGCTGCATACAAGCTGAAAGAGTTTCACTGAATTGCCAGAATTTCCCGTACAGATCAATCATCTTTGCAGATTAAACTGTATTGATGTAGGAAGAACCAGGAGATGAGCCATATATTCTTAGAAATATCCAGAAGTCTATTTTCTGGAGAATTTTACGGTTCATAAAAAAGATTTTTCTAGAGAAAGTTATGGCAGTTTTAGTGGAAACAATTCAGGCCAGCACAACAGGCCCAGGCGCACAGCACGGCCCACTCGCCTCTTGACCTAATTAAGGCGAGAAAGTGACATTTTTCAAAGACCAAAATACCCCTAGCTACTACTTGTAATCTATAAATACCTTCTTAAGGAGTGTGCAGCCGGGCATTCAAATAATTGAAGAGAGAAAGCAAGGAAGAGAGAAAAAAGAGAGGATTCAATGGATCCAAATCCAGAATTATTCCATTTTATTTCTAAGTTTTCTTTGGTTACAAATCAAGGGGAGAACATCCATATTGTTCATCCACCTTGAACTCCATGGCCAAATCAAGGGGAGAGCATCCTTATTGTTCTTCCACCTTGATTTCCATGGCCAACTAATCATTTTACAAGGGAAAGGGATGAATCTTTAGGGATTTCTTGTTCTTGATTCAGTTGTATGGATTTATTGTTAAATATTGTTTATGAATTATTCATTGATTAAGTAAGAAGATTTGAGTTCATGTGATAGATGTACTTTTTATTCTTATTCTTTTAGACTCTCTTAATCCGGTGATTGCATCCTTCTCCTCCATTGAGGTTGCTTTGATGTGATTGATTCCGGTAGATTTATCTTATTGATTGTCTATTACTGCGATATTGTCTTTTAAGATATATTGTCGTTTCTTGATAATCTTTAAGATCGGTCATGTGTGCATGAACCGAAATCAATGATTAATTCGTAGCAATTATATAAGAGTTGTAAATGTGCTTGATTGAATATATTCTGATTGCTTGTTTGGGAGTTGAAACTTGTAATCGAGATAAAATCAATTGAATCAAGAGTGGAAATAGGGAACAAATCTAAGGAGGATTCCTGAAACCTTGTTATTTCTCATTTATATTTCATTTACATTATTTCACCATCAAAGCTCAAAAATCTTGAGTTTAACTTTTATCGTTCGTTTTAAGGTTCACACATTTTCCTTTGTACTTAACTTATTTCCCTGTGGAATCGACACCCCAAAGCCGTACTACAATAACCGTGTTATACTTTGGGTGTAATCAGAATACTTGATGACTGCTTCGCTCAGAATCGTCTTCAAACCAAAATAGCATGCCCATCTTTAATTTAGGATCCCTCATGTCTGTTTCAGGGTTGAATTCTGATCACACTGGCCCATCATCTTCATCATCATAATCTCGAGGACTATGCAAATCATCTGACCCAGCATAGTCAGAATTAAGGGTGAGTATGGAACTTGGTTGACCCGCGAACCTGACCCAAACCGATATAATAGGTTGGGTTGGGTTGTGTCTTTTAGAGATTGGGTTGGGTTGAGTTGAAAATATTTTGAACCCGGTGGATTGGGTTGGGTCATGGGTTCAAAATTTTCAACCCGACCTAAACTAGTAACCCGGTCAAATATATAATGTTATATTTTATATTTATTAAATATAAAATAGTGTATCAATAATTATTGTATAATTGTAAAATATATAATCATAAAATGTCCATTCTAATTACTACTAGTGTGTAAAATTATATGTAGTAGATACTTCAATGCCTAAACAAGTTTCATATTTTCCAATTACCTAGATTTTAGTTTCAAATATTTACACTAGAAACAAATATTGATTTCAAGTTATTAAATAGTTTTCGTAATTATTCTTAAGCATAACTTTAATCAAAATAAATTGATGCACAATTAAATTATACTAACAAAATTTTGATTTCATGTACCGTTGTAACTATAAAATAAACATAGAAATTAACACTCTAACCTACAAGATTTCAGTCGGGATCAATGTATGCAGATAAACTTATATTCCAAAAAGATGTACTATAATGTTGATGGAAGAAATGCTGAATGTATAATAAAGCTTAATAATACCAACTTGCCGGAAGCCTTTCATGCAAACATTATTGAACCATTCAATTTGCCTCTTTATGACATTTTAAGAGCCCCAATGTTGCTTTCAAGTGAATTAAAGATAGTCCAAAAATTAGATTGACTAGTGAGAAAGCGCTAGCACGACCAACAAATGCTGAGTTACTAAAATATATTATTAACAACTGTCCAGAAATTCAAATTTCTTTCGTAATTGAACAGTCTTCTAAAGTAAGTTAAATTCATGTCAACTAAAACAGTTCCTAGTGCAACATTCAGATAAATATTGTGTTTTTCAATATAACAATGAATCCATATTCTAACATGAAGGGCTCCAGGTTGTGAGCATGTAGATAAGCAATTGACCATGGTCACTTCATCAGGCTCTATATTACTCGCTTGCATTTCATGAAACAATGCCAAAACATCCTTACCAAGTTTGGCTTCAACGTAGCCTCCAATTATGGCATTCCATGGCACAACATCTTTTTCTTGCATGTCATAAAAAAACTTCTTAGTAGTATCCAAAAAACCAAATTTAGCATAGCCTACAACCATTGTAGTCCATAAGACAATTGTTCTTTTTTCCATGTTATCAAATATTCTTTGTGCTGTCAGGCACACATATTTTTTTTATAATATGAATGGATTTAGTTTTGGATTTAATAGAATATTTTTTTGTTATGTAATATGTATGATTTAATTATTTAGTAAAAAAAATATATATCAACCCGTTAACCCAAACCGATTAGAATAGGTTGGGTTGAGTTGAGGTTGGATGGGTTCATGAGTTAGGTTGGGTTGAGATTTTTTCAACCCAATATGAATGGGCTGGGTTGAAATTTTAAGATAACACAACCCAAACCGACCCATGCTCACCCCTAGTAAGAACCATCATCATTTACTCACTCATCAGGCCTAACTCCAAAAAACATTGCATCTTCAGACTGCCAACATTGTTCCCTCTCACTGAAAAAAGTCCATTAATGATTTCAATCAAGGGAAACAAAACCTTATAACTTAATTACAAACATGGAGAGAGTCGAACAGAGCAAAGAAACAAAGACATTTATAAAACATGCATAAATATACACTGAATCATGCTACATTCTCTCGGGAAAACATGCATAAATATACAATGAATTATTCAAACAGTAAAACAGAGAGAGAAGAAACGGTACCTTTTTGGTGAAGGATTGATGAAGAGAGTCGATTTTAGACTGAGTACTACTTTCAAGCAGATCAGAAGTCATCTTCCTCTTCACTGCTATCTGTTATTGACATGTGAACAATATATAAATTGATAGAGAGTTGTCTTTCTTAATTTTCAAGCAATCAAAAGTTGTTTCCTACCATTTCTCACTAACCAAATAGAACAAAACTGAAGATATATATGAGAGGGGGAGAGTGAAACACAAGTACATAGAGCCATGAACGTCGCGAGAGAGAGACAAATTCAAGAGAATGTCCGTCGTGAGAGAGAAGATGATTTTGGGGAGACGTAAACCCGTCACATCTCGAGGAGGATGAGAGATAACGGCAAGAACCCACTGCATCGCTAGAAAGATGAGAGGTCATGACGAGAACCCATCATGTCGCGTCACGAGGAGGATGAGAGGTAATGGTGAGAACCCGTCCAGTCGCGAGGTGAGAGGTAACGATGAGAAACGCGTGAGAGACGAAGCTGATTTTGGGGATTTGCCTTAAAATTAATTGGGGATTGGGGGAGGGTAGATTAGGTATTTCATTTGGTTTTTGAAGCCCGTGGGAGCCTCGTCGCATGTGTGACGTTAGTTTTTGTAACGATGTCTGGCTTCTGGGACCAATTGTTACATTTTTGACATATTAGGGACCAGATTGTTTAAATTGAAACCATAGGGGCCTAATTATGATTATGCCCAAACCTTAGGAACTAAAATAGACATTTACTCTAGATTTTAAAAAACTGAATTTATTTTAAAGAGTGGGGATATCATGAATCCGATTCCGTGGGAGTTACTATGAAAGTGAAAAAGTTCACTAATAACTACGGGAAAATTGAGTAGTAACTTAAGTATATAAATTTTTTCTTTCAAATTTTTTTTGAAACAATTACTACTCAATTCTTCCGTGATTATTAATAGATTTTTTTGGTTCCGTGATAACTCTCACCGAATTAGGTTCATGTTATTACCACTTTATTTTAAATTGTAAAAATTTCACAGTTGTTTTATCAAATAAAATTTTAATTTCACAGTTATTTTATCAAACACTGTTTCAATTTTTTTTTGACAACGAAAAACTGAAACCATAACTAGACTAAACGATACTTCGCTTAAATATGAATTCAGTCATGTTTAGAGTATTTTTTTTATTAAATGATTATTATTTCTTATAAATGCAGGCTAGTCTAAACATATTTAAAAATTGATTTTTGAAGAGAATCACAAGCAAAAAAAATAATAATTTAAAAAACTTGAAATATATTTCGATAATCATAAACTAAAACTACTAATAAATCAAACTGTACCGAAATTAAAAAGCAAATAACTCGTTTGGTGTCAATCGACGGTGAGAACTAGTGACTGCATGACTTGTTTGGAACGGCAATATTTTATGAATCAAGTAAAACTAGGTGTGCTCATCACCACTGTAGTCCTTTCGTTCAAAGAATTTATGAAATATCTTGTCAATCTTTTCTTCTTGCCACATTTCTTCGTTTGAACGAAAGGGAATGGTAAAAGCTGTGTTCACTTTCAGAGTAGTCCGTCTTCGTTTACCCATAAAACGAGATAAGATATTGCTGGCTTTTTAGTGCTTTCACTGTGTTGCTCCTTTATTTCAATTTTAAAACCGTGACATAAAATCATGTAAAATGATATATGCAGTTTCTTTTTTAGTATTTCCAATGATGAGCCAATTTTTTATTTTGTTAATTTCAATCTCTTTATCATGTTACATCACCGTCAATGAGTTTTACATATAATTACAATTAAATACATTAATTTAAAAAATCAATAAAAAAAATTTTCTATTTAAAACTAATAATAAAAATATAAAATATCTATAAAATCTATAAAATCTTTTTATATATAAAACCATTTTAAACCTATAATAAGATATTGTTGTAAAAAAAATGATGAAAGATGTTCGGACTTTGATGACCCTTAACAGAAGTCTTGTTTGGAGATATCACTACAGAAATAGTTAATATCTTATGATGAAAGATGTACGGTCTCTTGTTTAGAGTGAGTAAACACTTATAAAAGAAGTTTTTCGGAGCGTTGTATTACGAAAAGAACCCATTTGATTATTAAGTCAGCAGTTGTTTCAGTATAAGGATAAAAAATAGAGAGAATTATATTGAGGTGAAATGATATTTGAGAGGAGGAGAAAACTAAAATGTACTCTTTGTTCTTTGTATATTTTCTTCTTGTTGAGTTTTCTCTGAGTTTTTACTCTTTACTGTTTGCCTCTTTTGTTCTTGTTGTGGTTGTTTATTGGTCTCTCTTCCTATTTTCTTTGTTGATGACGAATACTTCTTTATATAAGTGTTGGTGTGTTCTTTGCCTGACTTTCCAAAGTGCGACACTATTGGGATATAATCTTTGAACCTCGAACCTCACATGGGATAACACCTCTGCACATTAAACCTCACATGGATAACTTTTTATCTGTAAGGAATGACCTTCTCTTAGTTATCACATCAAAATGTCAACGAGTGGATGGCATGCTCATTACCGTAGTTAGATTAAGTCACTTCACTGGTTATTGGCTACGTGTTCGACTCTCATTGGGTCGTATTATTTAGGCCAATGTAAAACATTTAAACTACTATATTTTCTCTATCTTAATAACTTATAACCTTAATGGCTATAATTTTTTTTTTATTGAATTTGATGTTTTTGTCCCTTTTTCAATTTATTAACAAATTTCTATTTTGATCAAAATCAAATTGCAATTTTAACAACATAAAGATAATACATGCGTTTAGTTTTAAAGAATAATCTGATAATTTTTTATCATATCGTATTCACGTAAAAATGCTATACGATTTTCACAATGGTAATTTACATTTTAAGCCTACTTTTAGCTAGGTTTCAAAGGTTTGAGAGAAAATATCTTATTTTCAAACTAATGAAAATAAAATTGATTGTAATTAGTTATGAAATTCGAGGATGAGAATGTAATTTAACCTTTATTTTTTAGCCTACTAACAAATTAGTTTTACTGAACCAAGGGGCACAATTGAGCTCATTATTTGCAATATAAGGACAGCATTTTTGTAGACATTGCTCTTCAATTTCAATGACAATGAGAGACGGTGACTTATAGGGCTGGCTTTTTCTCACGAGGACTTTCCTACCTCTTCCCCCATTGTCTCCCCTCTCTTTATGGTATTAAGCTCACTCTCCAATCTACAAAAGCACATAAAACACAGAGAGAGGAGAACATGGGATCTGAAGCAGAGCAAGAGGGAAGCATAATACCAAAACTGCCCCTACTCTTAAAACCACGTACACAGATGCAGTCACCAGAGAGGCCAGGGATGCTAACCCCACCAGGCCATTCCTTGGTCTCAGTTCCATTTCGCTGGGAAGATGAGCCTGGCAAGCCAAAACCCTGCACTGCTCTCTCATGTGATTTTTCCCAAAAATGCCTAGAATTGCCTCCAAGGCTGCTCATTGGGGATGCCAAGACAATTACCAAATTGCCCACACCCAACACAGTCCTTGATGGTCCTTACATGGGCAAGTCAAGGTTTCAGACTTCTTCGTTTAGGATGAGTAGTGACTGCTATGGGTCTTTCAGGGGTTGCAGTCCTGATCATGATGATCAGACAGGTGGTGGGCAGCAGCTTGGTGCTTTGATTCTAAGTAACAGAGGGCCAAAAGGGAGAGGGATTCTGGGTTCTTGGAGGAGGAGGGCATTGAAGGGTAAAAGAGAGGTTGGTGGGGGCAGTTACGTCTTTCCATCTTCTGTGTATGGAGAGAGTGAATATAGCAGAGAAGGGGAAGAGAGTGGTAGTAACATTAGTAACAGTGTGATTAGAAGGGCTGGAAGCTTTTCTAGTCCCTCTCCTGCCAGGTCTCACTTCTGGGTAAGTTTTTTTTTTTTTTTTTTTTTTTCACTTTTCCCTCTTCAAACTCTGTTTTCTTTTTGTCCAATTTCACAGGCATCTTCTTCAGGAATCAGGCATGATTCAAGAAACTGCAGAATTTCCTTTAATTCCTGTTTTAATAGGTATATTTTAACTGATAAATTTGCTATTATAATTTGTATAATTTACATCACATGAGTTAATGTAAAGAATTGGGTTGTAATAGTTATAAGAATCTCAATAAAAAAAGAAAGTTAAAAGAATCTCTATGAAAGGTCCCTAATTGTATCAAGGGCAGGCAGCGTATGAGGAGCCATAGCCCACAGGCAGTATGAGCTTAGGTTTGGATATGGACCTGGTTGTTGTTTTAGCCCACAGGAGTAAAGGGTAGAGCTACTAGCTAGTAGCTACAGCTGTTTTTTAAGTGTTCAAGAATTGAGCATGCTCACAGTAAATTTCTCTAGTTTTCTGGGTGTCCACTTTTTACTGCGCAGTTAGCCTGTTACACTTCTGAATTCTCTTCCATTTCGGTTTTAATTCGGAGTTTTTTTTACTGTGACAATGGCAATCAGAACTGAACTTGACTCACAAAGAGGAAAATGTGACCATGAAGCTAAAGGCACGAATGCATATTCCTTTTAAGCACATGCTTTCCTTCCTTAGAAATACAAAAAGTCACATAAGCCTAGAAAGAGACTTTGCCATCTTCTTCACTTTTAGTCTGATAATAATACTACCTACTACTAATATTTATTTCAACTTGCTTTGTCGTGATTGACGGCTAGGATGGGCGCATGGAGTACACATGTGGGTATTATGAGTACACGTGCCCATCCAGTCCCGACAAATGCTTGCAATTCTCTTATTTTCGGCACAGCTTTATCGTACATCGTTACTGTTGTTATTCCCGCGAGCAGTTTGTCTCACACAATAACATCAAGAAAGTCATTACTGTTATCTTGACAATGCAGGCAACCATCTGTGAAGGCTTGAAGAAAGTGGTCCCATGGAAGAGCAAGAAACTGAAGGGAGATGGGCTCTTGAGTTGATTTCTCTTTTGGGCATCCTAAGATAATAGATACTTGCGGTCTCAATTTACTTGGTAATTTAATTATCGGTGGGCTCATTGCATTCCTATATTTCTTGTGCTTTGATATTCTTCCCGTGAATGAAAATGACCCAACAGACGTGTAACGTTGCCAGTCCATCACTGCCTGTTTCTTCTCTGGCTGTCCTCTGCTACATTTTTGGATGGGCTTATGGCTGTGACCTTTATCTTTTGCCATGTAAATTAGTTAAAGTAATATGAAGAATTAGGGATCATTTAGGCTTTAGCGTAGTTGTTAACATTGCAGCAGTAAAGCAACGGCCGGCCATCAATGCATGGCAGCACCAACATCTGTAAGGCAAAGATGTGAAGGACGTGTCTTATTTCTTTCCGTTGCTAGGAAAATACGTAAAACGTATAATAGCAGTTTTATCGTTACTAAGTTTTATTTTATAAAGTTCTTTGATTATTTGATACTTTGTTACCTATGCAAAGACCAGTAGTTTACAGAAGCCAATAAAAGACCAATAGTTTACCATAAGGTTTTTAAGTAGCCCTGCATTACCTAAATCTAACTGCGGAAACAACATGCCCAACCGTAATTCATTTCAGAATGGATATATCCTCATATAAGTAGTGCCAATTCTACTACTAATAGTAAAAACAAACTAATCTGGGTTTTGCTCTTCACTGTTAAAACAATCAATATCTTTTCTTTTGGTACATTGGCAGGAACTGGGATCGAACTCCAGTTTCCATTCGAGGATCCAGATGTGATCATCACTAGACTAAGAGACCTGAGTCGAAAGGAATCGATTTCAATAAACGAAGAACAAGCCCATGGCATTTTCCACCTTCTAAGTCCTTTTCTCACATCCTATAGAGGGCAAGAAAAAAGAAAAAAAGAAAACCTTCATAATCAACTCAATATGTGATGAAAAAGTAGATTTTCTAAGTAGTATGCATAACTACATCTTAACTGCTTGAAAATAACACAATATTGGAACATTGATATCCTTCCACAACATGGGATGGGATGATGTTCAATATGCAATATTTCTTAGCCTCGCACAACTAAAATGATCAGGCTTATTTCATTTGCTAATGAGAATGGAAGAGAATGTAAAAAGAAGATCAGGAAGAAGGGAGATCCGCCACTTGATCAACAAATTATATCACCCTTGTTTTTTACCAGTCACTCCCGCCACCACCTGCAAACGTGCAAGGCATCAATATTTAATCCAATTTTATAGACCAAATTGAGAACTGAAACTACCCTACTCTTCCCATGTCAGATCCCAACAAACTGAGAACATATAAATCCTACTTACTGGTCATGCCATTTCAACTGCCATTTCAACTGGGTTTCCCAGAAGAAAGTACGCACTAGAAGGGGCAGAGTCAGGTTTTTATCTTGGGAGGGCCAAAACTAATATAGAGTAAAATAAAATAAAAATATTAATTACAATGGAACCACCAGTTCATATATACCCCTAAATATAAAAGAAAAGACATCTTCAGCCAGACGGGGTTTTCTCTCACTGCTGGTCATCAGGTGGTTCAGTCGAAGAGGTACCGGGTGTGGGGTAGGCGATCGAGGATGTGATGGTGGTGGATGGTGTGTGGGTGGTGAATGTCAGAGAGAGAGTGCGATTGAGTGTGTGGGAGTGAAATGTGGAAATGTGTTTAAAACTATCACGTGACTGTCTGCCCTGAGTGCGCTCGATCACACTTATGGCAGAAAGTTCGTACTCAGTGGCCTCAGTACCACTGATCTTAATAGAGGCGCTTGAGCTACATGTTTATCAAAGTTGAAATTGCTCAAGCGCTCTCTATAGCAACTTTAACTTTAGTATTTTGGCAAGAAGTACTTAAAGTCCACTGTATATGGCTCAAGTGCTCTTAATGGTGTTGCATATTGGACAGTCTGGAGTGCTAAATCTTCATCTCTTGGTTGCACTGTAATTTCAGAGTGTGGTGTGACTCTGTGTCCATATACCGTGACTGTCTGATTTCTTGCTGGCAACTGCTGCAATTCCAAGTTTGGTGCCTGGATAATAGATGAGAGAAAAGTAGTATTAGTATGCGCAAAAGTTTCAAACGGAGGAGTGAACTTACTTGGATACTTTGGAGAGGCTTCAAGGAGGTGCACAGCTTAAATGATGTCATCAATAATATCTTCAAATTCTGGCTTAACATCCGAACTTGTGAAGCTATGGGTGAAGGTGGCCTCCAATGGATCAGTGTGATGGACCTGAAAAGCTTGCTTGACAGCACTTTGCATCATATATTCATTAAAACATTCACCCTCATGATTATCTTGGGGTAATTTCAATGCATCAAATATCTTAAATTCTATTATCTCACCATTCACCGTTATACTTACAATACCCTTTTTCACATTAATTATTGTATCTGCAGTTCTCATAAAGGGTTTTCCTAAGATGATAAGCAGAGGTATTGGCATAGGAGATTCTTCCATATCTAGTATAATAAAACCAGTAGGTAAAATAACTTCACTTATCTTTACCAGGACATTCTCAAGAATACCTCTTGGTCTTTTGATGCTTCTGTTTGCTAATTGCAAAATGATGGATGTTAGTTGAAGCTCCCCCAAACCTAGCTTTTCAACTACTGTGTATGGCAGCAAATTGACACTTGCTCCTAAATCCAATAGTGCACGCTCAAAAAACTGGTCACCTATCTTGCAAGAATTGTAAAACTACCTGGATCTTTTAGCTTTGGTGGTAGTTTTCTTAACAATACCGCACTTACCTCTTTAGTTAGAGCCAATGTTTCATGCTCCTGAAACTTTCTTTTATTAGTGCAGCAATATTTTAAAATTTTAGTGTATGCATGAATTTGTTTAATTGCATCTAATAAGGGAATGTTAATTTCTACTTTTCTCAAAGTTTAAAAAATATCAAGTAATTTATCTTTCTTTGGCTTTACTAACCTTTGAGGGAAGGGAGGTGCATTCCACTTCTCTATTTCACTTACCTTGGATGTGGATGGCTTAGCTGGAGTTGCTTGTGCTGGCTCATTAACTCCTATGATCTTACCATTTCTGAGAGTTGTAACGACCTTCAGTTGCTGATGTCCTCCAGGATTAGGCATTGTTTGGGTTAGAAATTCTCCTTGCCTTCGTCCACTTAGCTCCTTCGCCATTTGGCTCATTATCTTTGGATGGTTTGCTCATGCTTTGCAGCTGTTTGTCTTTGCTCAGTTTGAATTTGCCTTCCATATGCCATAAACTGTTCTTGTGACATTATCAGTTGCCTTACCATACTCTCTAGGTCACTTTTCTTTAACTCTTGAACTGGTTGGGCTGTTTGGTGGAAGTTCTTTTGTTTCCCTTGAAGGTTTAGGGCATTTTGATTGTTGCTCCATGAGAGGTTGGGGTGGTTTCGCCATCCATGATTGTAGGTATCTGCATATGCACTGTTTGGTCCCACATAGTTCACTTGCTCGGGATCTGTAGATGAATATAAATGGCAAGTCTCAGAAATGTGATCAAATTGAGAACATAAAGTACATACCTGGCGTTGTGTGGCTTGTGGACTTGGTGAGGCGTTCTGAGCAGTCATGGCTTTTACAAGCATATCTAGCTTCCTTTCCATAGCAGTTATCTGAATTGGAATTCCACCAATTAAGTTAACTTCATACATGCCCTTGCTCTTTACTCCTTGTCTCCCTCTGGATGAGAATTGTTGGGTGTGTTCAGTTAATGCCTAAAAAGCTCCATGGCTTCTTCACTGCTCTTCTCCATCAGCACACCTCCACAACCTGAATCAGCAATACTTTTATTCATGTCATTTAGTCCTTCATAAAAGGCTAATACCAGCTCATCTTGAGGTAGGTTGTGATGTGGACATTTGAGAAGCAGCTCATTAAAGTGTCCCTATGCTTCAAAGAAAAGGTCTCCATCACTCTGTTGGAAAGATTGAATCTCCTTCCTCATCTGCCTTGTCTTTTGTTATGGGAAAAATTTCCTTAGGAACTTACTGGATAGTTCTTCCCAGGTATGGATAGAATCTACAGGCAATGAATTATACCACAACTTAGCTTTATCTTTTAATGAAAAAGGGAAAAGAATTAACCTGATTCCCTCTTGATTTACGCCCTGGATGTGCTGGAACTTGCAGAGGTCAAAGAATTCCCGAAGGTGCAAGTGTGGATCCTCAGCAGGTGTACCCCTAAAATGAGTCAAGGCACTGAGTATCTGCGGAGATATGTAGTAATTGCCTTCCGCCTCTAGTTGATAAGCAATGCATGATGGCTGGTTGAGGTTTCGTGGGATGAAGGATTGCTTCATAGGTATTTGCTCAGGTGGTTGTTGGTTTTCTAACTGTTCCATTGGTGCTTCTCCGTCGAATTCTTCTTCGTTCTCCTCAGAGTTGTTTCCAGACCTCTGTCGAATGGTTCGCTCAATCTCTATGTCGAGTGGAATGATGGTAGGGTTCCTAGATCGAAGCCCTTGCATGAATCAACAAAAATAGCTTCAGTGCAGCAGTTCAGCACTGCTGCTTGGGTAGCTTTCTGCCTCAATTGCGCTCGATCGCATAAGAGGGTGCGCTCGATCGTAAGTGGCACAAAAAGTTTTGCTAGTGTGCCTGAAACAGAAAACAAAAAGAATTCGATTAGGGTTTTAATGAAGTAAAAATAAGATAAAAACAGGAACTTAAAATTTTTGAGATTTTTGATAAAAATAAAAATATAATGAAAAAGAAGTAACAATAATTAATCTATACAAAAATAATTCTAAAGAGAAATTTAAGCGCAATCCCCGACAACAACGCCAAAAACTTGTTGTGCGATTATCTACCTAAATAAATATGCAAATAATCGTACTAGTTTTACTTGCAAGTGCACAAGGTTAATGGCAGCATAGTGTGCAAGTGCGAGATCATTTCCACAGGGATTGGTCAATTTCAATTTAGAATTAGTTTCTTTCAAAGTAAAAAGAGAAATATTGTTGAGTGTGAGTGAATAATAATGAGAACATGGGACTACGATATCCACCACTAATTATACTTTCCCACTAAGTAAGGTGTCAATGCTCTAGCCTTATCATGAATATTTAATGGTTGCCAACCTAAAGGCTTGGTCCACACCTTAGGCTATTGATCTCTCTATGCAACAAGTTAGGTAAGATGTATACTCTAACTCTTTTCTTTCTTAAGGGATTCAACATGGGTGTATACTGAGTTGTTCCTTAAGAGAGCATAAGGGTTGTGGAGATCAGCAACCACATGGGATCTAAGGCTTGGTCCGCTCCCGGTTTCCTGTGTTGATTAACCTGAGAATCTGGTGTGGATATCTCTTATTACTAATGTTGAACCCAAGACTCGGTCATCCAAATTGATTCAACTAACGAATCCATACCACATGCATACATTGATCAGACACACACATATGAGGAATTTAAATACAAACATGTATTAATCAAGTTAAACATTCTAACAAGGCTATAGCAAAGGTAATCAATGAATAAACATGTGGAAAAACATAACTAGGGCTTCAATCGAGCCCTATAAGAGTTTAGTTACACATACTAGTTAAACTGAACATTCTAACCATAATGAAATAAAAAAAAAACCTGAGGAAGACTCAGGAGACGAGTCATCAATTCCTCTCCCAAGCTTGCTACTTCAAGTCTAAAACAAAAGTTATGGTTTATATGTTTTACAGGGCTATATATATAGGGTTCTCAGGGTGTCCCGAAACCCTAATTTCCTATTTGAGATCCAGAGACTTCTTTCCATATCTGGCTCTGCTGCCTCTAGAGTGTTTGCACTCAATTGTATGCGGGATGTGCTCGAGCCTTCTTCAAGTGCACTCGTGTGCCTGTACACTCGATTACAAGGGAGGCAGAACTTGACTTTTTACTCCTAAAAGCTCCAAATTATAATTTTTTTGTCAAATTCCTGTGAAAAACACATAAAACACGAAAATGAAGTAAAATCTACTAAAATAGATAAACAAAGAGCCTAGCAAGTATAAATTAAGGGGCTTAAATATGACTATTTAAGCACTTATCACTAATCATAAACCACATGAACATCTCCCATCGTAAATAATTTGGATCCCCTCCCTACCCCTTTACTGGGCGAGGTCCTTACTTCTCAACAACTAGGATCCCCTTCCTACCCCTTACCAAGTGGAGTCCTATCATTTAAACAATTAGAATCCCTTCACTACCCCTTACTGACCGAGTTCATTTCCTTTGAAATTTTTTCATGAACTAGGTTTCATTAAACCTTACATCAAAACCAAAAGGATAATTTCCAAAAATGGAGCCTTGAAGGCCAAATTATACCCTCCAGAAGTTTTATTTGTATTAATCATATTCTCTCATTCTTTCTAACAATTTGTAATACACTTTTATCTTATTTTTGATGGTTGGTGACCTTGAAAGTTGAATTTAACATTATCTAGATGAAATAGGCTTTGGTCAAAGTGAAAAATGGGATGTTCAAGAAAAATAAAAAATTGATGAAATTGGCCATTTTTGAAGGTGCTCACGTTTTTTTAGCATTTTCGCTAAAATAATTATGATGGTCATTTCCTTTGAAAATTTTTCATGAACTAGGTTTCAAAAAGTTACATCAAAACTAAAGGGATTATTTCCCAAAACGGAGCACTTAAGTCCAATTATACCCTCCAGAAGTTTTGCTTGTGTTAATCGAATTCTCTCCTTCTTTTCTACAACTTGTAATGCATTTACATCATATATTTTTTTTTTATAGCTGGTGACCTTGAAAGTGAAATTTAACATTATCTAAGTGAAATATACTTTTGTCAAAGTGAAAAATGGGATGGTAAGAAAATCAAATTTTGGAATAAATTGACCATTTTCGAACGTTATTGCTCATATTTTTTTGGGTTCATTTTCGCTAAAATAGTTACGATGATAATTTCTTTGAAAATTTGCCACAAACTAGGTTTCAAAAAGTTGCATAAAAACAAATGGACCTTTTCACAAAATGGAGCCCTGAAGGCCAAATTATAACCTCTAGAAGTTTTGCTCGTGTTTATTGTATTCTCTCCCTCTTTTTAACAATTTGTAATGCATTTTTATCCCATTTTTGATGGCTAGTGACCTTGAAATTTGAATTTAACATGATCTAAGTGAAATAGACTTTCGTTCAAGTGAAAAATAGATGGTTAACAAAACATAATTTTAAAGAAACTGACCATTTTCAATGGTTATATTAGCTCACGTTTTTGAGCATTTTCGCTAATTATAATGATCATTTTATTTGAAAATTTTCCATGAACTAGGTTTCAAAAAGTTACATTAAAGCCAAAGGGATTATTTCTCAAAACGGAGCACTTAAGGCCAAATTATACCCTCTAGAAGTTTTGCTCGTGTTAATCGAATTTTCTCCCTCTTTCCAACTCGTAATGCACTTTTATCATTTTTTTGATGGTTAGTGACCTCCAAAGTGGAATTTAATATGATCTAAGCTAAATACACTTTTTTCTAAGTGAAAAATGGGATGACAAAAAAAAAAATCAAATTTTGGAAGAAACTGACCATTTTTGAACGTTATTGCTCATATATATATATATATATATATCTATATATATATATATATATATATATATATATATATATATATTTTGCATTTTCGCTAAAATAGTTACAATGATCATATTTCCTTTGAAAATTTTCCACGAACTCGGTTTCAAAACCTTACATCAAAAGAAATGGATCGTTTCACAAAACGGAGCTCTGAATGCCAAATTATAATCTCTATAAGTTTTGCTCATGTTTATCGAATTCTCTCATTTTGTCTTACAATTTTTAAGACACTTTTATCCTATTTTTTGATGGCTGGTGAGCTTGAAAGTTGAATTTAACATTATCTAAGTGAAATACGTTTTGGTTCTAGTGAAAATGGGATGGTAATGAAAAATAGAATTTTCGAAAAAAAAATGGCTATTTTCAAAGGCTCACGTTTTTTGTGTAGTTACGCAAAAATAGTCACACTAGTTATTTCCTTTGAAAATTTGCCCACGTACTAGGTTTAAAAAAGTTACATAAAAAACAAACAGATCATTTTCCAAAACGAAGCCCAAAGGCCAAATTATACCCTCAAAAGGTTTTGCTTGTGTTAAATGAATTCTCTCCATCTTTTCTACAATTTGTACTGCACTTTTATCGTATTTTTTGATGGTTGGTGATTTTGAAAGTGGAAGTTAACATTATCTAAATGAATTATACTTTGATCCAATTGAAAAATTGGATGGTCAACAAATACCAAAATTTGGAAGAAACTGATCACTTTCAAAGGTTATAAGTAACATTTTTGTGAATTTTTTCTAAAATAGTTATGATGACCATTTCCTTTGAAATTTATCACGAACTAGGTTTTAAAAAGTCACATCAAAACCAAAGGGATCATTTCTCAAAACAAAGCCCTAAAGGCCAAATTATACCCTCTTGAAGTTTTGCTCGTGTTAATCGAATTCTCTCCCTATTTCCTATAATTTATAATGCACTTTTATCATATTTTTTGAGCGCTGGTGACCTCGAAAGTGGAATTTGATATGATCGAGGTGAAATAAGCTTTGGACTGAGTGAAAAATGAGATGGAAAAAAATCAAAATTTGGAAGAAACTAGTCATTTTCAAAGGTAGCTCACTTTTTTGTGCATTTTCTCTAATATAATTACACGACTCATTTACTTTGAAAATTTTCCACGAACTAAGTGTCAAAAAGTTACATAAAAACCATTCGGATCATTTGCAAAAAATGGAGCCCAGAAGGCTAAATTATACCCTCCAAAAGTTTTACTTGTGTTTATCGTATTTTCTCCCCCTTTCTAACATTTTGTAATGCACTTTTATCCTATTTTTGATAGCTCGTGACCTTAAAAATTGAATTAAACTTTATCTAAGTGAAATAGGCTTTGGTCCAAGTGAAAAATGGGATGGTCAAGAAAAATCAAAAGTTTAAAAATATTGGCCATTTTTGAAGGTTATATAGCACATGTTTTTTTTTAGTATTTTCGCTAAAATAGTTATGAAGGTTATTCCTTTGAACATTTTCCATGAACTAGATTTCAAAAAGTTATATCGAAACCAAAGGGATCATTACCCAAGACGGAGCCATGAAGGCAAAATTATACCGTTTAAAAGTTTTGCTCGTGTTAATCGAATTCTCTCACTCTTTCCTACAACTTGTAATGCACTTTTATCTTTTTTTGATGGCTCATGACCTCAAACGTTAAACATAACATAATCTAAGTGAAATACACTTTGGTCGAAGTTAAAATTTCATGGAAAAGAAAAATCAAAATTTGAAAGAAATTGACCATTTTCGAATGTTATAGCTCATGTTTTTGTGCATTTTCGCTAAAGTAGTTTCGATAGTCATTTTATTTGAAAATTTTCATTGAATTAGGTTTCAAAAAGTTACATCAAAACAAAGGGATCATTTTCCAAAATAGAGCCTTGAAGGTCAAATTATACATTCGAGAAGTTTTGCAAGTGTTAATCGAATTCTCTCCCTCTTTCCTACCACTTGTAATGAATTTTTATCTTCTTTTTTTTAATGGTTGGTGACCTCAAAAGTTGAATTTAACCTGATCTAAGTTAAATATAATTTTTTCCTAGGGAAAAATGGGAAGGTCAACAAAAATCAAATTTTTGAAGAAACTAGTCATTTTCGAAGGTTATATAGCTCATATTGTTTGAGCATTTTCTCTAAAATAGTTACGATAGTCTTTTCATTTGAAAATTTGCCATGAACTAGGTTTCAAAGAGTTACGTCAAAACCAATGGATAATTTCCCAAAAATGGAGCCTTGAAGGCCAAATTAGACCCTCCTAAAGTTTTTCTCGTGTTAATCGAATTCTCTCTTTCTTTCCTACTATTATAATGAAATTTTATCCTATTTTGGAGGGCTGGTGACTTTGAAAGTTGAATTTAACATGATCTAAGTGAAATAATCTTTGGTCCTAGTGAAAAATTGTATGGTAGAAAAATCAAAATTTGGAAGAAACAAACTATTTTCGAAGCTTATTGTAACGACCCATCTCGAGTTGGTGACTCTCGAGACGGTGTTGTCATGTTTTAAATTCCTAGCACGACACATATATGTAAGAATATAAAAACGTACATCAACTGAATGTATGTCTGTGTATATATATATATATATATAAAACATATGATGCATGAATATTTACAGATATTTTTTTTTCTTTCCATTAGTTTGAGGATATGGACCACAAGGCTTACAGATAATCACTCAGTCTGAATCACAGCTCAACAATCTATCTGTCTTGCCTGCTACATGAAATTATTTAATAATGAGGTGTGAGCTTCACAAGCTCAGTGAATTAAATTTACTAGAAGTATTCAATTATTCAAATAGTCTTTCAATATTCATTCATCTATATCTCATATAATTCGATAATATCATTCTATCCTCAACTGATGATAACCCGAAATCAGGTCTATCTTAAAAAACACTCTAGCTCCTGTAACTGCTCGAATAAATCATCTATCCTGGGCAAAGGATATCTATTCTTGATAGTGATCTTATTCAACTGTCTATAATCAATACACAATCTCATCGCCCATCATTTTTCTTGACAAACAACACAGGGGATCCCCAAGGCGACATACCAGGTCGAATAAACTATTTATCTAGAAACTCCTAAAGCCGAATTTTGAACTATTTCAACTCATCTGGTGCCATTCTATAATGTGCTATAGATATGGGTGCTGATCGCGGAATCACCTCAATAGAAAACTCAATCTCCTAATTGGGAGGCAAACCAGACAACTCCTCAGGGAATACATCAGAAAAATCTTTCATTACCAAGATTTCTTCTGACTTCCTAGTCTCCTTTCTAGAATCCACCATATACGCCAAATACCCTTCACAACCCTTTTTCAACCATTTACTAGCAGGCAGGGCAGAAATAAGACAGTTGGCAAGTATCTTACATTCTCCCTAAAGATTAAACTCCTCTTGGCCTGGTATCTTGAACACCACATTCTTCCTAAAACAATCTACCCAAACATGATATACATATAACCAATTCATTCCCAGAATTAAATCAAAATCTTTCATATCTAAAGGAAACAATCAACTTCAAATTCTCTATCAGCCAGACTAATCACACAACCCTAATAAATTTTCCTAATAATAACCCTATTCTCAGTAGGAACCTCAACAACAATAGCATGCATCAAAGGACTAACACTAGGATCAATAGATTTCATATAAACATTGAATGCAAAGGAATGGGTTGCACCAGGATCAATCAATAATCTAGCAGGTGTATCAAGAATAGACACCATACCTATAACAACATCAGGAGTGGCCTGTGCATCCTGTTGGGTCAATGTATAGACTTTGTTGTCTCTGGACTGTAACTAACTACTGTGTCCTCTCTCAACTATTGATCCTCTGTCTCTACCCCGTACACTCCCTGATCCACCACCTCTCTCCACCTGTCTTCTTCTAACACCTCCAGCACCTATGTGAGCAGATTTCCCCACTGGACAATTTACACTAAGATGTCCTCCCTCACCACATACAAAGCATATATGAGTAGGGCCATTCCAAGACAGATGTCCCGTCTGATTACATCTAAAGCAAACCCTTAGCTCTCGATCATACATTAGATTACCACTTATCCCAGTTCCCATAGCCTGTCTCCCAAATCAGGGGTCCCACCGATATTACTCGGAGCTACAGAAACAACATATCCTACATGCCTCTGACACTATACTACAGTTCCTTATGACAAGGAACGCCCTATCTGGCGTGGTATTTCACCCTGCACACTTATACTGCTACCACCTCTGGGTCCTTTAAATCTAGACCTCTTCAGTCAATCCCTCATACTTCTAAACTCCATCAAATCCTTCTCAATCTGTAATGCTTTATCCACCAGTATAGCATAATTCTCAATACCCATATAAGAGAGTTTAGTATGAATTTCATAGTGTAACCTGTCTAAAAATCTCTTACATTTCCTCTCCTTCTTGTTCATGAACTCAAGTAAAAATCTCAACAAAGTTATAAATATACTATCATACTTAGCCACATATAAATTATTCTGCCTTAGATGAATAAAATCTCTCTCTTGCTGTGCTCGATATGTATATGAAAAATAATTCGCAAAGAACACATCCTTAAACTATTGCCAAGTTAAGGGTTATTCTATCTGCGTACTCAATGTAGGCAGAATATCTTCCCACCATTGAGAAACATCACCTTCCAGCATAAATGAAGCAAAACCAACTTTCTGTTTATCTGTCACTGGTAAGACTTCAAAATATTTCTCAACATGTATAATCCACTACTCAACTTCCACAGCATTTACAGATCCTCTAAAAGACTTGGGTTTAAAATTAAGAAATCACACAAAATAATCCCCGCGCATCTCATGTGCAAACACACCCTCTCCCTCATGAACCTCTTGTCTCACCATGTCAGGTTCTATTCTACCCCTTTCCTTTAATCTCCTCTGCAAATTATCTACCCTTTCTTCTGCTGTATTCATTCTCTCTGTAGCACGATCAAGAACTTCTCTCAACTCATCCCTCATAATATCATATTCTCTCCCATCTCTACTAGTACCAGCTGTACTAGCAACCTGTTCCCTTGCATGAACTACAGACTCAACTTCTCTATCTGCTTAAGCTCTTCTAAATATTGAGGGTCTACCACATCCCCTCTGATTCATAACTCTACCTCTAGCTGTAGCACGTCCACGTGTTATCCTCAGACTCTGCATTAAAATATAATTTATTTAAATCTTCCACTTATTTAAATTTTTATGCAGTCTACAGAATCATAAAACCTAATGCTCTGATACCAAAATTGTAATGTCCCATCCCGGGTTAGCCACCCTCGAGACGGTGTCATCACATTTTAAAATCCCAGTATGACACATATATGCAACAATATAAAAACATACATCAACTGTATATATATATATATATATATATATATATATATATATATATATATATATATATATATATAGACACACACACACACACACATCAATCCTCAGCCCTCAACAGGGGAGTTACATTATTAAAATTTCAACTGAAATAATATATACAACATATAATGCACGAATATTTACAAATATTTTTTTTATTTCCATTAGTGTGAGGATGTGGACCACGAGGCTTACAGATAATCACTCAGTCTGAATCACAGGTCAACAATCTATCTGTCCTGCTTGCTACTTGAAATTATTTAATAATGAAGAGTGAGCTTCATAAGCTCAGTGAATTAAATTTACTAGAAGTATTCAATTGTTCAAATAGTCTTTCAATATTCATTCATCTATATCTCATATAATTCGATAATATCATTATATTATCACTACTCATATCATAATCCTCATCATTTATCAGTCTATTCTTCTCATATAAATAATCATCTTGAGACTATCAATTCTACCTCATAATTATCTCGTTATGAGGTTCACAATAATCAATCACTCAGATAATTCTTATCATATCATACTTTCATATTTATTTCTCATCATATCTGTCTCTATGTGAGACTCATTCATCTATCAATAAATTTACAATCAAGAATAACACTTTAGCACCTCAAGCAATAATAATCAATATTTAAAGCAAATGCAATGCACAAATTTAAATTATATTATTATTTGGGAACATCTTCCCACATGTCGACATGTTTTTATCTTAGACCGGCTACCTTCTCGGTTCTTTTATTTCCAGCATATACCGGCTGAAACGGTTTCATTTACACCGGCTGCCTTCCTGTTCTTTTATTTCCAGCATAGACCGGTTGTTACGGTTTCATTTAGACCGACAACCTTCCTGGTTCTTTTATTTCATGCATATGCATATGAACAATGTTATGAATTATTCATATGAACAATAATATAAAAACAAGCATACAGTCAGACATTTAATTTAGCTAACCAACTCTTTCTCAAAATTATTATTTTTATTATATTAATTAAATTATCTCTTCATATATCATATCAAATTATCAATCATAGCTTGTAAAGAATTTCATTTATCCCTTCATTATATATTTAATCAACTCATTATTTCAATAATATTACTTCTCATAAAATAAATCTTTAACATATCAATTATTCTTATCATACCTATCAACCAACTTTCATCTATCATTCAATCATAGGTTAATAATTAATTCAAATATCATCACTTCATATTTCATATTTATCTCGATTACTAAAAGTAGATCTAACTCACCATGTAGCAGTTAAAACTACCCATGGATCACCTCCTTGCCTTTCTTGGTCCTTTCAGTAATTTCACTCGATTGTTGATCGTCAATACCTGACATAATATTTATATTAAAATTTCTAATTTATTCTTCAATTCTTCCAGAATTCATACCCTTCAGAAATTTCCACATTGAATTCCGGGAAATTTCACGTATGCTAAATTTTAAAAATCAAATTCACATTATGACCTTTTATTTTTCTTAGAGCTTTCCTCGACTCTCTTTAAAATTCTCCCGTAAACCTCTTTAAAATTTTATTCTTTAAACTTTTCTTTGAGTCCCCAGGTGTTTAAAGAAAGAGAGAAATTTGAATTGAGGAAAGATGGAAACCAAACAGGATTTGGTAAGAATAATTAAAATAAAGTAAAAAGTATGCATATGTATGTTGCCAACACATGGACTTCCAGGTTTTGGCCCCTTTTTTTTTCTTCTTTTTATTCACGCCTGGACATTTCCATTTTTTTTTATTCTTATTCATGCCTGGACACTTCCGTTTTTTTGTTTTTTTCAAAAGAATTATTTTATTCAATAATAAATCTTTTATATGTATATTATTTTAATTCAATATCATATTTATCAAATTACTTATTTATCCTTACTTTAAGAACATGACTATTACAATTATAACTCTCGTTTTTTGTGCGTTTTCGTTAAAATGGTTCTCATTTCCTTTGAAAATTTGCTATGAACTAGGTTTCAAAACCTTACATCAAAACCAAAATTATTATTTCCAAAAACGGATCCCTGAAGGCCAAATTATACCCTCCAAAATTTTACTCGTGTTAATTGTATTCTCTCCCTCTTTCTAACAATTTGTAATGCAATTTTATCCTATTTTTGATGGTTGGTGACCTTGAAAGTTGAATTTAACATGATCTAAGTGAATAAGGCTTTGGTTCAAATGAAAAATGAGATGGTCAAGAAAAATAAAAAATTTGAAGAAATTACCATTTTTGATAACACTCACGTTTTTTTTTTTTTAACATTTTCACTAAAATAGTTATGATTGTAATTTCCTTTGAAAATTTACCACAAACTAGGTTTCAAAAAGTTATATCGAAACTAAAGGGATCATTTCCCAAGACGGAGCCCTGAAGGATAAATTATACCTTCTAGAAGTTTTGCTCGTGTTAATCGAATTCTCTCACTATTTTCTACAACTTGTAATGCAATTTATTCTTTTTTTTTATGGTCAGTGATCTTGAAAGTGGAATTTAATATGAACTAAGTGAAATACACTTTGGTCGAAGTGAAAATTTGATGGTCAAGAAAAATCAAATTTGAAAGAAATTGTCTATTTTCGAATGTTATTGCTCATGTTTTTGAGCATTTTCACTAAAAGTTATGATGGTCACTTCATTTTAAAATTTATCACAAACTAAGTGTCAAAAGATTGCATCAAAACCTAAAGTATTATTTACCAAACCAGAGCCCTGAAGGCCAAATTATGCTGTCTAGAAGTTTTTTTTCATGTTAATCGAATTCTCACCATAATTCCTACATTTTGTAATGCACTTTTATCCTAGTTTTTGATGTCTGGTGACCCCAAAACTGAAATTTAATATGATCTAAGTGAAATACACTTTAGTAGAAGTGAAAATTTGATGGTAAAGAAAAATCAAAATTTGGAAGAAATTGACAATTTCCGAAGGTTATACGTTTTTTGTGCATTTTCGCTAAAATAATTACGATGGTTATTTCTTTTGAAAATTTACCACGAACTAGGTTTCAAAAATTTACATCAAAACATAAAGGATCATTACCAAAATAGAACCTTAAAGGCAAAATTATAGCCTAAAAAAGTTTGCTCGTGTTAATCAAATTCTCTCACTCTTTCTTACAATTTGTAATGCACTTTAATCCTATTTTTTGATGGCTGGTGACCTCGAAAATGGAATTTAATATGATCTAAGTGAAATACGCTTTGGTCCAAGTGAAAATGGGATGGTCACGAAAAATCAAAATTTTGAAGAAACTGCCAACTTTCGAAGGTATAACTCATGTTTTTTATGCATTTTAGCTAAAATACTTATGATATTCATTTCCTTTGAAAAATTTTCGTGAATTAGGTTTCAAAAAGTTACATCAAAACCAAAAGGATCATTTCCCTAAATGGAGCCCTGAAGGTTAAATTATACATTCGAGAAGTTTTGCAAGTGTTAATCGATTTCTCTCCCTTTTTCTTACCACTTGTAATGTATTTTTATCCTTATTTTTTATGGTTGGTGACCTTGAAAGTGGAATTTAACCTGATCTAAGTGAAATACACTTTTGTTACAAGGAAAAATGGGAATGCCAACAAAAATGAAATTTTGGAAAAAATATTCATTTTTGAAGGTTACCCACATTTTTTTGTGGATTTTCTCTAAAATAGTTAGATGGTCTTTTCTTTTGAAAATTTTCCACGAACTAAGTTTCAAAGAGTTACATCAAAACCAAATGGATCATTTCCCAAAATGGGAAGACCAAATCATACCTTCGTAAGGTTTTTCTCGTGTTAATCAAATTCTCTCCCTCTTTCCTACTATTTATAATGCACTTTTATCCTATTTTTAGAGGGCGTGTGACATCGAAAGTTGAATTTAAAATTATAAAAGTGAAATAATATTTGGTCCTAGTGAAAAAATTGAATGGTAAAAAAATCAAAATTTGGAAAAAACTGGCCATTTTTTAAGGTTATAGCTCAATTTGTTTTGTGAATTTTCGCTAAAATAGTTATGATATTCATTCCGTTTAAAAATTTGCCAAGAACTAGGTTTCAAAACCTTACATCAAAACCAAAAGGATCATTCCAAAAAATACAGCCATGAAGGCCAAATTATACCCTCAAGAAGTTTTACTCATGTTAATCGTATTCTCTCCCTCTTTTTAACAATTTGTAATGCACTTTGATCCTATTTTTGATGGCTAGTGACCTTGAAAATTGAATTTAATATGATATAAGTGAAATAGATTTTGGTCAAAGTGAAAAATGGGATGGTCAAGAAAAATCAAAATTTTGAAGAAATTGGTCATTTTCAAAGGTTATAGATCACAATTTTTTTTTTATAATATTTTCGTTATAATAGTTATGATGGTTATTTCCTTTGAAAATTTACTATTAATTAGGTTTCATAAAGTTACATCAAAACCAAGGGATTATTTCCCAAAACGGAGCACTTAAGGCCAAATTCTACCCTCGAAAAGTTTTGCTTGTGTTAATCGAACTCTCTCCCTCTTTCCTACAACTTGTAATGCACTTATATCACATTTTTTTTATGGCTAGTGATCTCGAAAGTGGAATTTAACATGATCTAAGTGAAATATACTTTTGTCAAATTGGAAAATGGGATGATAAAAGAATCAAATTTTGGAAGAAATTGGCTATTTTCGAAAGTTGTTGCTCTCATTTTTTTTATGAATTTTCGCTAAAATAGTTGCTATTATTATTCCCTTTGAAAATTTACTATGAACTAGGTTTCAAAATGTTACATCAAAACAAATGGATCTCTTCACAAAATGGAGACCTGAAGGCCAAATCATAACCTCTAAAAGTTTTGCTTGTGTTTATCATATTCTCTCTTTTTCTAACAATTTGTAATGCACTTTTATCCTATTTTTTTTTATAGTGGGTGATCTTGAAAGTTGAATTTAACATGATCTAAGTGAAATAGACTTTGGTCCAAATGAAAAATAAGATGGTCAAGAAAAATCAAAATTTTGAAGAAACAAGTAATTTTCGATGGTTATATTAGATCACGTTTTTTGAGCATTTTCACTAAAATAGTTATGATGATAATTTTCTTTGAAAATTTGCCATGAACTAAGTTTCAAAAATTCACATCAAAACCAAGGGATTATTTTCCAAAGTGGAGAACTTAAGACCAAATTATACCCTCTAGAAGTTTTGCTCATGTTAATAAAATTTCTCCCTCTTTCAAACAACTCTTAATGCACTTTTGGCTAGTGACATCGAATGTGGAATATAACATGATCTAAGTGAAATATACCTTTTTCCAAGTGAAGAATGGGATGGTAAACAAATCTAATTTTAGAAGAAACTGGCTGTTTTTGAACATTATTGCTTACATTTTTTTGTGCATTTTGGGTAAAATAGTTACGATGATAATTTCTTTTGAAAATTTTCCATGAACTAAGTTTCAAAATGTTACATCAAAACAAATGGATTGTTTCACAAAACTAAGCCCGGTAGGCCAAATTATTACCTCTAGAAGTTTTGCTCATGTTGATCGATTTCTCTCATTTTGTCCTACAATTTTCAAGACATTTTTATCCTATTTTTTGATGGTTGGTGAGCTCAAAAGTTGAATTTAACATGATCTAAGTGAAATACACTATGGTTCTAGTGAAAAATAGGATGGTAATAAAAAATCAAATTTTGAAAAAAATGGCCATTTTCGAAGGTATAGCTAATGTTTTTTGTGCAGCTACACTAAAATAATCACGGTAGTAATTTCCATTTAAAAATTTCCACGTACTAGGTTAAAAAAGTTATGTAAAAAAATAAATGGATCATTTTCTAATACAAAGCCTCGATGGCCAAATTATACCTTTAAGAAGTTTTGCTCATGTTAATTGAATTCTCTCTCTTTTCGAAAATTTGTAATACACTTTTATTGTATTTTTTTTTATTGTTGGTGACTTTGAAAGTGAAATTTAACATGATTTAAATGAATTACGCTTTGATCCAATTGAAAAATGGGATGGTTAACAAAAATCAAATTTTAGAAGAAACTTATCATTTTTAAAGGTTATAGTTATGATTGTCATTTCCTTTAAAAAATTTCACAAACTAGGTTTCAAAAAGTTACATAAAAACCAAATGGATCATTTCTCAAAACAAAGCCATGAAGGCCAAATTATACCCTCTATAAGTTTTGCTCGTGTTAATCGAATTCTCTCTCTCTCTTTCCTACAATTTATATGCACTTTTATCCTATTTTAAGAGGGTTGGTGACCTCAAAAGTTCAATTTAACATGATCTAAGTGAAATAAGGTTTGGTCTAAGTGAAATAAGGTTTGGTCTAAAATCAAAGTTTGGAAGAAACTAGTCATTTTCGAAGGTAGCTCACATTTTTTGTGCATTTTCGCTAATATAGTTATGCTGCTCATTTCCTTTGAGAATTTGCAATGAACTAGGTTTCAAAAAGTTACATCAAAAGCAAACATATCATTTCCAAAAAAGAGCCATAAAGGCCAAATTATATCCTCCAAAACTTTTACTCGTGCTTATCGTATTCTCTCATCATTTCTGGCATTTTGTAATGCACTTTTATCATATTTTTGATGGCTGGTGACCTTGAAAATTGAATTTAACATGATCTAAGTGAAATAAGATTTGGTCTAAGTGAAAAATGGGATGGTAAAGAAAAATCAAAAGTTTGAAAAAATTAGCCATTTTCGAAGTAGCACACGTTTTTTTATATTATTATTTTCACTAAAATAGTTATGATGGTTATTTCCTTTGAAAATTTGCCATGAACTAGGTTTCAAAAAGTTGTATCGAAACCAAATAGATCATTTTCAAAGACAGAGCCTTGAAGGTCAAATTATACCGTTCAAAAGTTTTACTCGTGTTAATCGAATTCTCTCACTCTTTCCTACAACTTATAATGCACTTTTATCCTCTTATTTATTTATTTTTTTATGGAGGATGATCTTGAAAGTTGAATTTAACATGATCTAAGTGAAGTACGCTTTGGTCAAAGTTAAAATTTAACGGTCAAGAAAAACCAAAATTTGGAAGAAACTGACCATTTTTTAATGTTATAGCTCACGTATTATGTGTATTTTTGCTAAAATAATTACAATGGTCATTTCTTTTTAAAATTTGCCATGAACTAGGTTTCAAAAAGTTGCATTAAAAACAAATGGATTATTTTCCAAAACGGAACCCTGAAGGCCAAATTATATCGTTCAGAAGTTTTGCTCGTGTTAATCGAATTCTCACCATTTTTCTTACATTTTTAATGCACTTCTATCCCATTTTTTGATGCTTGGTGACCTCAAAACTAGAATTTAAAATTATATAAGTGAAATACGCTTTGGCTGAAGTGAAAATTTGATGGTAAAGAAAAATTAAAATTTGGAAGAAACTGGCCATTTTTTAGGGTTATAGCTCATTTTTTGTGCATTTCCGCTAAAATAGTTACAATGGTCATTTTCTATGAAAATTTGTGATGAACCAGATTTCAAAAAGTTACATCGAAACCAAACAGACCATTTCCCAAAATGGAGCTCTGAAGGCAAAATTATACCCTAAAAAAGTTTGCTCGTGTTAATCGATTTTTTCCCTCTTTCTTACAATTTGTAATGCACATTAATACTAGTTTTTGATGGCCAGTGACCTCGAAAATGGAATTTAACAGGATCTAAGTGAAATATGCCTTGGTCAAGAAAAATCCATTTTTTTTTAAGAAACTACCAATTTTCGAAAGTTATACTGGTTTCAAAGAGTTACAAAAAAATTAAACATATTATTTTTCAAAATGAAGCCCTAAAGTCCAAATCATATCCTTTAAGTTTTTCTCGAATTAATAGAATTATCTCCCTCTTTCCTAGTGTTTAAAATCCTATTTTTAGAGGGTTAGTGACCTCAAAAGTTGAATTTAACATGATATATGTAATATAATCTTTGGTCAAAGTGAAAAATTGTATAGTAAAAAAAAATCAAAATTTGGAAGAAATTGGCCATTTTCGAAGGTTATAGCTCAATTTTTTGTGCATTTTCGCTAAAATAGTTACGATGCTCATTTCCTTTGAAATTTTTCCTTGATCTAGGTTTCAAAACCTTACATCAAAACCAAAAGGATCATTTCCAAAAATAGATCCCTAAAAGCCAAATTTTACCCTCCAAAAATTTTACTCGTGTTAATTGTATTCTCTCATTCTTTCTAACAATTTGTAATGCACTTTTATCCTATTTCTGAAGGCTGGTGGACTTGAAAGTTAAATTTAACATGATCTAAGTGAAATAGGCTTTGGTTAAAGAGAAAAATAAGATGGTAAATAAAAATCAAAATTTGGAAGAAACTAGCTATTTTCGAATGTAGCTCACGTTTTTTGTGCATTTTCACTAAAAATAGTTATGATGGTCATTTCCTTTTAAAATTTGCCACAAACTAGCTTTCAAAAAAACCAGAGGGATCATTTCCAAAAATGGGGCCGTGAAAGCCAAATTATGCCATCTAGAAGTTTTACTCGTGTTAATTAATCGAATTCTCACCATTTTTCCTACATTTTTAATGCACTTTTATCCTTTTTTTTGATGCCTTGTGACTTCAAAACTGGAATTTAATATTATCTAAGTGAAATACACTTTAGTTAAAGTGAAAAATTGACGGTAAAGAGAAATCAAAATTTGGAAGAAACTGGCCATTTTTGAAGGTTACTCACGTGTTTTGTGCATTTTCGCTAAAATAGTTACAATGATTAGTTTCTATGAAAATTTGCGACGAACTAGGTTTCAAAAAGTTATATCAATACCAAAAATATTATTTCCCAAAATGGAGCCCTGAAGGTTTATACCCTTAAAAAGTTTGTTCATGTTAATCCAAATTTTCCTTCTTTCCTAGAATTTGTAATGCACTTTAATCCTATGTTTTGATGGCTGGTGACCTCAAAAGTGGAATTTAACATAATCTAAGTTAAATACGCTTTGGTCCAAGTGAAAAATGGGATGGTCAAGAAAAATAATTTTTTTGAAGAAAATGACAATATTTTAAGACTATGCCCATGTTTTTTTATGCATTTTCGCTAAAATAGTTTAAGTGCCATTTCATTTAGAAATTTTCTAGAAATTAGGTTTCAAAAACTTACATCAAAACCACAAGGGATTATTTCCCAAAACAGAGCCCTTATGGTCAAATTATACCCTCTAGAAGTTTTGCAAGTGTTAATCGATTTCTCTCCATCTTTCTTGCCAATTGTAATGCATTTGAACTTTTTTTTTCTTTTTTTTTTATGGTTGGTGACATCGAAGGTTATTGTAACGACTCATCCCGGGTTGGCCACCCTCGAGACGGTATCATCACATTTTGAAAATCCCAGCACGACACATATATGCAACAATAAAAATAAATAATACAAAAAAGAAATTTTTTTACATAAATCCTCAACCCTCAATAGGGGAGTTACATCAATCTGATATTTAAACATTCTATACAACGTAAAATGCATGAATATTTACAAATAAATATTTTCTTTTCTTTTCTCATTAGTCTAAGGATGTTGACACATACGTGGCTTATAGAAAATGATTTCTTTTGAACCTTAACTCACCAAACTATTTTATCCTGCCTGTTACCTAAAATCATTGTACAATGAGGAGTGAACTTCACAAGCTCAGTGAATTAAATTTACTAAAAGTATTCAGTTGAATAATTTTTTTTCAATATTTAATCATTTATATCTCTCACAACCTGATACTAGCATTTTACTATCACTACACATGTCAAAAGATTCATTCTCTATCAATCTCTTCTTTTTATTTATTGGTTCACTTCAAGACCATCCGTTATTTCATAATTACCTTGCGAATGAGTTCCACATCATAAAGTCTACCATTTAGATAGTTCTTATCACTATAACAATAACACACCACACCTCAGCATTTTAATAATCTTATCATCATAACAATCTCTTTCTTTGAGACTCAACCATCTATAATTAAATTCACAATAATACACCACACCTCAGCATTTCAATAATGCAAGCAATAATTAAAACATATGTAATGCATGAATGATTATGATGGGAACGTCTTCCCACCTGTCGACAGGTTATTATTATCTTAGACCGGCCCCTTCCCGGTTCTTTACAGCTTATCCTGGTTGTCACAGAATTTATTTCCAGTATATACCGGCTGTCACGGTGTCCCTTTTTATTTCCGACATATACCGACTGTCACGGTTGTTCTATTAGACCAATCCCTTCCCGATTCTTTCGGTTATATTATTAAATGCATATTCACATGAACAATAATATGAAATATGCATATGAACAGTAATATAAACACCACATGAATTCAAAATATTTAAATTAACTTTCCTGATTTTTGTCAAATTATATAAAAATTCCACTAAAATCCTCATATCCCAAATCACATTAAATCATCTATTAAAGCTTATCAAGATCAACTAAATTTCATCCCAAATCACATCAAATCATCCATCAAAGTTTGTCAAGATCCACCAAAATTCATCTCCTCAAAATTTGTTTCAAAACATTAACCATAGCTCATCAAGAATTTCACTTATCACTATTATTATTAAATCAACCCATTATTCTAATAATAGTTCTTCTCACATAATAATTTTTCTACGATCCAATATTCACATCATATCTATCAACCAAATATTTATCTATCACCAAAACATAAGCTAATAATTTATTTTAATATTATCACTAGATATTTGATTTTTATTTAGATTACTTAAAGTAAATCCAACTCACCACGTAGCTCTTAAAACTACCCGTGGATCACCTCATTGCATTTCTCGTTTCTCTCAAAAATTTCCTTCAGTTGTAGATTGTTAACACCTGATATCGTATTTATATTAAATTTACAATTTATTCTTCAATTCATTATAAAGCATACACTTTGAAAATTCCCACTTTGAATTCAGAGAAACTTCATAAATGTCATAAATTTAAAAATAAACATTACGTTATTACCTTATATTTTTCTGATAGCTTTTCGTAATTCTCTATGAAATTCCACAGAAAACCCTTTCAAAAGTTTTCCCTTTTAACCCATTTTTTGATCCCCAAGTATTTAGAGAAAACAAAAAAATCAAAGGAAAATGTAAACGAAATTTGGTACCAAAGGCTTGCGTTTTCAGCTTATATCTATATATAAGCAAAGTTTGTAACTTTGTAGCTTAACAGCTGCATTCTCAACATAAAATAAAGCCTCCACGTTTCAAAAATGTGGAGGACTCTCTCCCCACACAAATTTACTTGGCAGTAGGTGCTGCCACCTGCTGCCACCCTTTTTTTTTTTTTTTAATTTTTACCTTTACTCTTTTTTTTTTTTACTTCACTTTCTTCTTTTTTATCTTCTGGGACGTTTACATCCTAGATATTTTTTTAATAATAATTTTTTTTTTCAGAATTCTTTTATTCAAATACCACTAAACCCTTCACATAGATTTTTGTTTTTGATTCAATGTCATATTTATAAATTACTTTTTTACTCTTACTTTACTAATACGAGTATTACAAATCTACCTACCTTACAAAAATTTCTTCCCCAGAATTTCCTTATCTAATTCTAGAAACAAAAGTGAATAATACTTCTTCATAATTGTCTCGCTTTCACTTATTCTCTTCAACATCTTTATTCTACCACAGAATTCGAACTAATGAAATTATTCTATTACACAAGACTTGTTCTTTTTGTCTAAAATTTTCACTGGTACTTGTATATAAGTCAAATCCTTCTGAATTTCTACAGCTTAACTCAAAATATCATGTAAACACTTTCTTAAAAGTGAAACATGGAACACACTAAATAAATGTTTTAATTTTGGAGGCAAATCCAAGCTACTCACAACTAGCCCAACTTTCTCAACAACCTCATAAGGTCCCACATACCTCGGATTCAACTTTCCTTTCCTGTTTAAATCTCTATACACCTTTTCATTGATATATATATATATATATATTTCAATACACCAAATCATCTACTTGAGACTCAAGAGGTTTACTCTGGGCTGCTTTACAGTTCTCTTTAACAAATTTGATCCTCTCAATTGTTAACTCAGTAATTGATGGACCAGATATATTTCTCTCTCCCATTTCTTCCTAACATAAAAGAGTTCTACACCTCCGACCATACAATGCTTCAATCGGTGCCATCCCAAATTAGTTTGATGCTGATTATTATTAGCAACTTTAATTGATGGCATGTAAGCATCCTAACTTACTGAGAAACTCATTACCTTCGCCCTTAATATATTTTCTAGTACTTTAATAATTCTTTCTATCAGCTACATCCCTCTTCAATCCTGACCACCAGAAATTTTGTCTCCTTCCTCTGTACATCTTATTGTTACTTGATTGCATCGAATCTACATCATCATGTGCCTCTCTCATTAACTCCTCTCTCAACTTCGCATTATTGGGAACACAATTTCCATGTTCCACTACCAAACTACCCTTATTTCAAATTTTGAACTCAAAATGCTTTCTAGTAAGCACTCAATGCTTAATCTTTTCTATCTCTTCATGTCAACCTTGCATCTCTAAAACATTTTACTATGGACAATTGTACAACCATATTCGTTAACCATAATCCTTTATCGCTGATATTCAAATTCATTCTTATCTTTTTTAAATCTATCATCAATTTCACATCAAGACTTCCAATAGCAGTTAACCTCCTTGTAAACTTTCTACTCAATGCATCAGCTATCACCTTCACATTTTTTCTGGATGATAGGGAATTGTACAATCATAGTCACAATTCAACTCCATCCACCATCGTTACCTCAAATTCAACTCTCTCTGGGCAGGTAAATACGTTGAATTCTTATAACCTATGAATATTTTACAAGTGGCTACATACAGATGATGTCTCCAATATTTAAAGTAAACACTATAATAGCCAACTCTAAGTAATGAGTAGGATAATTTCCATCATAAATCTTCAATTGCCTATAAGTATGGGCCACAACCTTTCTATGTTACACATATCCCAACCTATGATGTGAAGCATTACTACACCACAAATCCTTCATCACCAGAAGGAAACACCAATATTGGAGCTGTAGTCAATTTCTCCTTTAGTAATTAGAAATTTTCTCACGCTTCCCATGCCATACAAATCTCTCCTCCTTCTTGGTTAGTCTATTTAACAGTATTATAATAATATAAAAGTTCTGAAAGAATCTTCTATAATAACTAGCTAACTTCAAGAAGATTCTAATCTCAGTCACATTAGTTGGTCTCTCCAAACTTAATATTGCTTCTACCTTTTGTGGACCAACTATTATACCATTTCCCGTTCTTTCATGTTCCAAGAAAGTTATTTCATTCAGCCAACACTCACACTTAGAGAATTTTTCATATAATTTCTCCTTCATAAGAATTTCCAACACACTGTCTACATGTTTTTTATGTTCTTCCTTAGTCCTAGAATACACCAAGATGTTATCAATGAACACGACCACAAGATCATCAAGAATGGTTCAGACATTTTATTCATCAAATCCATGAATGTTTCTGGAACATTATTCAATCTAAAAGATATCACAAGAAACATATGACCATAACGTGTCCTAAAAACAGTCTTAGGCATATCTCCCTTCTTTATCCTCAAATGGTGATAACCTGATCTCAGGTTTATCTCAAAAAACACTCTCACTCCTTGCACTGCTCACACAATTTATTTATCCTGGAAAAAATATATTTGTTTTTATTCAACTATCTATCGTCTATACATACTCTTATCATTCCATATTTCTTCTTCACGAACAATACAGGGGCTCCCCAAATACATTAGGTCCGATAAATTGTTTATCTAAAAATTCTTGAACTTTCAACTCTCTAAACTTATTGGGTGTCACTCTACTCTATAGGGTGCTATTATATATATGTGATGAACCTGGTATCACATCAATAGAGAATTTCATCTCTTTACTTGGAGGCGATTTAGACCATTCATCAAGAATTACATTAGAATAACCTTTCATCACAAAGATTTATTCTAACTTCTTATTTTCCTTCTTAGAATCCATTATGTATACCCAATAGTCCTTAAAACCCTTCTTCAATCATCTCCTAGTGGTTAGAGGAAAAATAAGATAGTTCGAGAGTATCTTATGCTCTCTCTGAAAGTTACACTTCTCATGACCATATCTCGAACACTACCTTCTTTCTAGAACAAATAAACCCAAGTGTAATACGTCGACAACCAAATCATTCCCAAAACTATATTATATTTAAAGGTAAATCAACTTCAGATTTTTTATCACTAATACAAATCACACAACCCTTGTAAAAATTTATGATTGTCACTCTATCTCTAGTGGGAACTTCAACAAATATTTTGCATCAAAGGACTAGTACATACGTCAGTAGACTTCATATGAATACTGGATGCAAAAGAATGGATTGCACCAAAATCAACCAACATTGATATGTCCACCTTCTCTACACACAAATCACTTCAATTCTTGACAATTCTGGAATAAATATATTATTTAAATACATCTATAACAACTTTTGTCTCCCAATCATACATCAGATTACCACTTTCCCTTGGTGGCAAACTTATTTCCTCTGCTATGACTCCCCATTCCCATAACCTATCTCCCAAATCTAAGGGTCCCACTATTAGTATTATAAGTTACAAAAGTAATAGATCCTGTTTGCCTCTGACTCTGTACTTCAGTTCCCTGTGACAAAGAACGCCTCCTCTGGGTGGTCTCCCACCTTGCACACTTATATTACCATTACCTCTATAACCTTTATGTCTAAGCCTCTTTAACCGTTTTTTCTCTTTCCCTTAAACTTAATCACATCTTTCTTAATCTGAAATGATATATCCACCAATATGACATAATTTATATGCCTCATGTAAGATAATGTTGATCAAACCTTAAAACATAGTTCATCTATGAACTTCTTACACTTCTTCTCCTCTGGGTATACAATTTTTAATACAACCATTGACCAGGCCACAAATCTCCTATCATATTGAGCCATATTCAATATATTTCCTCAAATAAATAAAATCTCTATCTTGCTAGGCTCTAGGGGTCTAAGAAAAGTAGTTATCAAGGAAAACCTCATATTCCAGGTTAAGGGTCTATCAACATCTACACTTACCCTGGGAAAAATATCCTTTCACCATTCCCAAAACTTCTTTTTCTAACTCAAACGAAGCAAAGGTAATCATCTGTCTGTCAGTTACTGGTAAAATACCAAATAATATCTCTACATGTTTCTCTCAAAACTCAGGCTTAAAAAAGTTTATCAATCCTTTAAACAACAGAGCATTCAACTTAACAATCTCCCTGTATCTTATGCATAAACCCACTTTTCCACTTTTGAACATTTACCATTACTGGATTAACGACCTCAGGCACTGCTCTAGCTTTTTTATCAAGTCTACACTATAAGCTATTAACTCTATCATCTGTTACCTTCATTTTTCAAGAGTATGTGCAAGAGCTTATCTTAGCTCATCTCTTTCAACTTCAGATTCTCTCATACCTTTACTAATATCAATTATATTACTAATATCAATCATACTATCAACACGTTTTCTTCTAAGAACAACAGATTCAAACTCAACTTTGACTTGTCAAAATATTGGGGGCCTACCATGCCCTCTCAAATAAACAATTCTAACTCTAGCTCAAGCACGACCACGTGTCATCCTCAGACTGTTCATAATTTATTTTAATCTTTCACTTTCTTATTTTTTTATACTGTCTAAATAATCATAAAACCTAATGCTCTGATACCAAAATTGTAACGACCCATCCCGGGTTGGTCACCCCCAAAACGGTGTCATTACATTTTGAAAATCTCAGCACGACACATATATTTAACAATAAAAATAAATAATACCAATAGAAAAATTTTACATAGATCCTCAACTCTCAAAAAGGGAGTTACATCAATATGATATTTAAACATTCTATACAATGTAAAATGCATGAATATTTACAACAAAAAAAATTATTTTCTTTTCTCATTAGTCTGAGAATGTTGACACATACGTGGCTTACAGAAAATGATTTCTTCTGAACCTCAACTCACCAAACTATTTTATTCTGCCTGCTACCTGAAATCATTGTACAATGAGGAGTGAGCTTCACAAGCTCAGTGAACAAAATATACTAAAAGTATTCAGTTGTATAATTGTCTTTCAATATTTAATCATTTATATCTCTCACAACCTGATACTAACATTCTACTATCACTATATATGTCAAAAGATTCATTCTCTATCAATCTCTTCTTTTTATTTGTTGGTTCACTTCAAGACCATCCGTTATTTCATAATTACCTTGCGAATGAGTTCCACATCATAAAGCCATTTAGATAGTTCTTATCACCATAACAATAACACACCACACCTCAGCATTTCAATAATCTTATCACCATAACTGTCTCTTTCTGTGAGACTCAACCATCTATAATTAAATTCACAATAATACACCACACTTCAGCATTTCAATAATGCAAGCAATAATTAAAACATATGTAATGCATGAATGATTATGATGGGAATGTCTTCCCGCTTGTCGACAAGTTATTATTATCTTAGATTGGCCCCTTCCCGGTTCTTTACAGCTTATCCTGGCTGTCACAGAATTTATTTCCAGCATATACCGGCTGTCACGGTGTCCCTTTTATTTCCGGCATATACCAACTGTCACGGTTGTTCCATTAGACCGGCCCTTTCCCGATTCTTTCGGTTATATTATTAAATGCATATGCATATGAACAATAATATGAAATATGCATATGAAAAGTAATATAAACACCACAGAAATTCAAAATATTTAAATTAACTTTCCTGATTTTTCTCAAATTATATAAAAATTCCACTAAAATCCTCTTATCCCAAATCACATTAAATCATCCATTAAAGCTTATCAAGATCAACTAAATTTCATCTCAAATCACATCAAATCATCCATCAAAGTTTGTCAAGATCCACCAAAATTCATTTCCTCAAAATTCGTATCAAAACATCAACCATAACTCATCAAGAATTTCACTTATCACTATTATTATTAAATCAACCCATTATTCTAATAATAGTTCTTCTCACCTAATAATTTTTCTACGGTCCAATATTCACATTATATCCATCAACCAAATATTTATCTATCACCAAAACATAAGTTAATAATTTATTTTAATATTATCGCTAGATATTTGATTTTTATTTAGATTACTTAAAGTAAATCCAACTCACTATGTAGCTCTTAAAGCTACCTGTGGATCACCTCATTGCATTTCTTGTTCGCTCAGAAATTTCCTCTGGTTGTAGATCATCAACACTTGACATCGTATTTCTATTAAATTTACAATTTATTCTTCAATTTGTTATAAACCACACACTTTGAAAATTCCCACTTTGAATTCAGGGAAACTTCATAAATGTCAGAAATTCAAAAATAAACATTACATTATTACCTTATGTTTTTTTTTATAGCTTTTCATGATTCTCTATGAAATTCCACAGAAAACTCTTTCAAAATTTTGCTCTTTTAACCCATTTTTTGATCCCCAAGTGTTTAGAGAAAACAAAAAATCAAAGAAAAATGTAAACGAAATTTGGCACCAAAGGCTTATGTTTTCAGCTTATATCTATATATAAGCAAAGTTTGTAACTTTGCAGCTCAACAACTGCATTCTCAACATAATATAAAGCCTTCACATTTCAAAAACGTGGAGGACTCTCTCCCCACACAAATTTACTTGGCAGCAAGTGCTGCCACCTTTTTATATATTTTTTTACCTTTACTTTTTCTTTACTTTCTACTTTTTTTACTTCACTTTCTTCTTTTTTATCTTCTGGGACGTTTACGTCCCATATATTTTTTTAATAATAATTTTTTTAAAATTTTTTTTCTTTAGAATTCATTTATTCAAATACCACTAAACCCTTCACATAGATTTTTGTTTTTAATTCCATGTCATATTTATTAAATTACTTATTCACCCTTACTTTACTAATATGGGTATTATAATTATAGCTCACAATTTTTTGTACATTTTTGCTAAAATAGTTACAATTCTCATTTCCTTTGAAATTCATCATGAACTAGGTTTCAAAACTTACATCAAAACCAAAAGGATTATTTCAAAAAACGGAGCCCTAAAGCCCAAATTATGCCCTCTAAAAGTTTTACTCGTGTGAATTGTATTCTTTCATTCTTTCTAACAATTTGTAATGCACTTTTATCCTATTTTTGATGGCTGGTGACCTTGAAAGTTGAGTTTAACATGATCTAAGTGAAATAGAATTTGATACAAGTGAAAAATGGGATGGTCAAGAAAAATTAATTTTTTAAAGAAACTGGTCATTTTCAGTGGTCATATTAGCTCACGTTTTTAGTATTTTCGATTAAATAGTTATGCTGGTCACTTTCTTTGAAAATTTTCTATAAACTATGTTTTAAAAAGTTACATAAAAATGAAAGGTATTATTTCCCAAAACGAAGCCCTAAAGACCAAATTATACCATCCAGAAGTTTTACTCGTTATAATCGAATTCTTCCTTCTTTTCTACAACTTGTAATGCACTTTTATCAGTTTTTTAATGGTTGGTGACCTCAAAAGTGGAATTTAACATGATCTAAGTGAAATACGCTTTTTTCAAGTGAAAAATAGGATGGTAAACAAAAAATCAAATTTTGGAAGAAACTAGCCATTTTCGAATATTATTGCTCACATTTTTTGTGCATTTTCATTAAAATAGTTACGATGATTAGTACCTTTGAAAATTTGCCATGAACTAGGTTTCAAAAAGTTATGTCAAAACAAAAGGATCATTTCACAAAACGGAGCCTTGAAGGCGAAATTATGACCTCCAGAAGTTTTCCTTGTGTTTATCGAATTCTATCATACAATTTGTAAGGCACTTTTATCCTATTTCTTTGATAGATGGATGAGCTCAAAAGTTGAATTTAACATAATCTAAGTGAAATACACTTTGGTTTAAGTGAAAAATGAGATGGTAATGAAAAATCTAATTTTGGAAAAAACTGGCCATTTTATACGGTTATTATAGCACACATTTTTTGTGCAGTTACGCTAAAATAGTTATGGTAGTCATTTCCTTTGAAAATTTGACATGAACTAGGTTTCAAAAAGTTATATAAAAACAATCGGATTATTTTCCAAAACGAAAACCTTGAAAGCCAAATTATGCCATCAAGAAATTTAGCTCGTCTTCATCGAATTCTCTCCCTCTTTCCTACAATTTGTAATACACCTTTATCCTATTTTTTATGGTTGGTGACTTCGAAAGTGAAATTTAACATGATCTAAATTAATTACACTTTGGTCTAAGTGAAAAATTGAATGGTAACAAAAATTAAATATTAAAAGAAATTGGACATTTTTGAAGGTTATATAAATCACATTTCTTTGTCTATTTTCTCTAAAATAGTTACGATGCTCTTTTCCTTTGAAATTTTTTAATGAACTAGGTTTAAAAAATGTGGATCAAAATCAAATGGATCATTTCCCAAAATGGAGCCATGAAGGCCTAATTATACTCTTTTGAAGTTTTTGCTCGTGTTAATCGAATTCTCTCCCTTTCTCCTACAATTTATAATGCACATTTGTCATATTTTTTAGGGCTAATGACCTCAAAAGTGGAATTTAATGTGATCTAAGTGAAATAAGCTTTGGTTTAAGTGAAAAATACGATTAAAAAAATCAATTTTTGAAGAAACTAGTCATTTTCAAAGGTAGCTCACGTTTTTTGTGCATTTTTGCTAATATAGTAACGTTGCTTATTTCCTTTGAAAATTTTCCAAGAACTAAGATTCAAAAAGTTACATCAAAACTAAGCGAATCATTTAAAAAAACGGAGCCTAGAAGGCCAAATTGTACCCTCCAAAAGTTTTACTCATGTTTATCGTATTCTCTCCCCATTTCTGACATTTTGTAATGCACTTTTATACTATTTTTGACCTTGAAAATTGAATTAAAATGATCTAAGTGAAATAAGCTTTGGTCCAAGTAAAATATAGGATAGTCAAGAAAAATAAAAAATTTGAAAAAATTGACCATTTTCGAAGGTTATACACAGTTTTTTTGCTAAAATAGTTATAATGGTTATTTCCTTTGAAAATTTGCCACGAATTAGGTTTCAAAAAGTTATATCAAAACCAAATAGATTATTTCTCAAGATAGAGCCATGAAGGCTAAATTATACTATTCAAAAGTTTTTCTCGTGTTAATTGAATTCTCTCACTCTTTCCTACAACTTGTAAGGCACTTTTATCCTTTTTTTTTTATGGTTAGTGACATCAAAATTCGAATTTAACATTATCTATATGAAATACACTTTTGTCGAAGTGAAAATTTGGGGTCAAGAAAAATCAAAATTAGGAAGAAACTGACCATTTTCGAAGGTAATAAAAAAGTTTGCTCGTGTTAATCGAATTCTTTCTCTTTTTCCTGCAATTTGTAATGCACTTTAATCCTAACATGATCCAAGTGAAATATACTTTAGTCCAAGTGAAAAATGGGATGGTCAAGAAAAATCAAATTTTTGAAGAAATTGGCAATTTTCGAAGGTTATAGCTCATGTTTTTTTTTATTGATTTTCGCTAAAATAGTTACGATGCTCATTTCCTTTGAAAATTTATCAAGAACTTGGTTTCAAAACCTTACATCAAAACCAAATGATCGTTTCCAAAAAATGCAGCCCTAAAGGCCAAATTATACCCTTCAGAAGTTTTACTCGTGTTAATCATATTCTATCCCTTATTCTAACAATATGTAATGCACTTTTATCTTCTTCTTTTTTTTTATGACTGGTGACCTTGAAAATTGAATTTAAAATTATATAAGTGAAATAAGTTTTGGTCAAAGTGAAAAATGGGATGGTCAATAAAAATTCAAATTTTTAAGAAATTAGAAAATTTCAAAGGTTGCTCACCTTTTTTTAGCATTTTCGCTAAAATAGTTGTGATGGTCATTTCCTTTGATAATTTTTCGTGAACTAGGTTTCAAAAGTTACATCAAAATCAAAGGGATTATTTTACAGAATGGAGCCATGAACTAGGTTTCAAAAAATTACATCAAAACCCAAAGGATCATTTCCAAAAACAAAGCCTTGAAGCCCAAGTTATGCCCTCTAGAAGTTTTACTCGTGTTAATCGTATTCTCTCCCTCTTTATAACAATTTGTAATGCACTTTTATCCTATTTTTTATGGCTGGTGATCTTAAAAGTTGAACTTAAAATGATCTCAGTGAAATAGACTTTGATCCAAGTGAAAAATAGGATGCTCAAGAAAAATCAAATTTTTGAAGAAATTGGTCATTTTCAGTGGTTATATTAGCTACATTTTTTGAGCATTTTAGCTAAAATAGTTATGATGGTCACTTTCTTTGAAAATTGTCTATGAACTAGGTTTCAAAAAGTTACATAAAAACCAAAGGGATTATTTCCCAAAACGGAGCCCTGAAGGCCAAATTATACCCTCTAGAGGTTTTGCTCATTATAATCAAATTCTCTCCATCTTTTCTACAACTTGTAATGCACTTTTATCATATTTTTTTTTATGGCTGGTGACCTTGAAAGTGAAATTTAACATTATCTAAGTCAAATACACTTTTGTCTAAGTGGAAAATGGGATGGTAAAAAAATCAAATTTTGGAAGAAATTGGCCATTTTCGAACGTTATTGCTCACTTTTTTTTGTGCATTTTCACTAAAATAGTTACGATGATCATTCCCTTTGAAAATTTGTCACAAACTAGGTTTCAAAAAGTTACATCAAAACAAAACAAAAGGATCATTTCACAAAATGGAGCCTTGAAGGGCAAATTGTAACCTCTAGAAGTTTTCCTCGTGTTTATCGAATTCTCTCATTCTATCCTACAATTTGTAAGGCATTTTTATCCTATATTTTTTTATGGATGGTAAGCTTGGAAGTTGAATTTAACATGATCTAAGTGAAATATTTGGTTCAAGTGAAAAATGGGATGCTAATGAAAAATCAAATTTTGGGAAAAAAAAAAAAACTAACCATTTTAAAAGGTTTCAGCTCACATTTTTGTGTAGTTACGCTGAAATAGTTATGGTAGTCATTTCCTTTAAAAATTTACCACGAACTAGGTTTCAAAAAGTCACATGGAAAACAATCGTATCATTTTCCAAAACAAAGCCCTGAAGTCCAAATTGTACACTCAAGAAATTTTGCTCATGTTAATCAAATTCTCTCCCTCTTTGCTACAATTTGTAATGCACTTTTATCTTAATTTTTATGGTTGGTGACTTCAAAAGTGCAATTGAACATGATCTAAATTAATTATGCTTTGGTCTAAGTGAAAAATAGGATGGTTAAAAAAATCAAAATTAGGAAGAAACTGATAATTTTCGAAGATTATACCTCACATTTTTGTGCATTTTCTCTAAAATAGTTATGATGGTCATTTCCTTTAAAAATTTGCCACGAACTAGGTTTAAAAAAGTTACATCAAAACAAAAGGATCATTTCAAAAAATGAAGCCTTGAGGCCAAATTATAACCTTGAGAAATTTTGCTCGTGTCTATTGAATTCTCTCATTCTACCTTACAATTTGTGAGGCACTTTATCCTACTTTTTGATGGTTAGTGAGCTCAAAATTTGAATTTAACATGATCTAAGTGAAATACGCTATGGTTCAAGTGAAAAATGGGAAGGCAATGAAAAATCAAATTTTGGAAGAAAAAAAAACTGACCATTTTCGAAGGTTATAGCTCATCTTTTTTGTGAAGTTTCACTAAAATAGTTATGGTAGTCGTTTCCTTTTAAAATTTACCATGAACTAGGTTTCAAAAAGTTACATAAAAAAAATGGATCGTTTTCCAAAACGAAGCCTCGAAGGCCAAATTATACCCTCAAGAAGTTTTGCTCGAGTTAATCAAATTCTCTTTCTCTTTCCTACAATTTGTAATGCACATTTATCCTTTTTTTTTTATGGCTGGTGACTTCAAAAGTGGAATTTAACATGATCTAAATGAATTATGCTTTGGTCCAAGTGAAAAATAGGACGATTAAGAAAAATTAAAATTTGAAAGAAACTGGTCATTTTCAAAAGTTATATAGGTCATATTTTTTGTGCATTTTCTATAAAATAGTTACGATCGTCATTTCCTTTGAAAATTTGTCACGAACTAGATTTCAAAAAAGTTACATCAAAACCAAGGGGATCATTTTCCAAAACAAAGCCCTGAAGGCCAAATTATACCATCTTGAAGTTTTGCTCGTGTTAATCGAATTCTCTCCCTCTTTCCTACAATTTATAATGCACTTTAATCCTATTTTTGATGGCTAGTGACCTCAAAAATGGAATTTAACATGATCTAAGTGAAATAAGCTTTGGTCCAACTGAAAAATGGGATGGTCAAGAAAAATAAATTTTTTGAAGAAACTCACAATTTTCGAAGGTTAGCAAATACTTTTTATGCATTTTCTCTAAAATAATCATGATGGCAATTTCCTTTTAAAATTTTCCATGAATTAGATTTTAAAAAGTTACATCAAATCCAAACGGATCATTTCCCAAAACGAAGCCTTAAAGGTCAAATTATACCATCTAGAAGTTTTGCTCATGTTAATAAAATTCCCTCCATTTTTCCTACAATTTGTAATGCATTTTTATCCTAGTTTTTGATGACCAGTTACCTCAAAATCCGAATTTCACATGATCTAAATGAATTAAGCTTTGGTCAAAGTGAAAAATGGGATGGTCAAAAAAAATTAAATTTTGAAAGAAACTGGACATTTTCTCTAAAATAGTTACAATGGTCTTTTCTTTTGAAAATTTGTCATAAATTAGGTTTCAAAAAGTTACATCGAAACCAAATGGATCATTTTCCAAAACAAAGCCCAAAAGGCTAAATTATACCATCCAGAAGTTTTGCTCAAGTTAATCGAATCACTCTAGTCGAATCAATAATCAATAGAAGTCCCAATAGAAGATTACTAACCTGGCTCTTCAATCGACAATCTACTGCTCCCTCTTAGTTGTAGATTCTCATGCTTTGATTCGAAAGCCTTAACCAGTGATGAATCCCCACTATAATGCACTTTAATCCTATTTTTTGATGGTCGGTGACCTCGAAAGTGGGCTTTAACACAATCTAAGTGAAATACAGTTTTGTCAAAGTGAAAAATGGGATGGACAAGAAAAATTAAAATTTTGAAGAAACTGGTAATTTTTGAGGTTATACTTTTTATGCATTTTTGCTAAAATAGTTATGATAGTCATTTCTTTTGAAAATTTGCTTTGAATTAGGTTTCAAAAAGTTAATCAAAACCAAATGGATCGTTTTCCAAAACTAATCCCCGAAGGCCAAATTATATCCTAAAGAAGTTTTGCTCATGTTAATCAAATGTTCTCCCTCTTTCCTACAATTTGTAATACATTTTATCCTATTTTTTATGGATGGTGACTTCAAAAGTTGAATTTGACATGATCTAAATGAATTACGCTTTGGTCAAAGTAAAAAATGGGATGGTCAAGAAAAATTATAATTTAGAAGAAACTGACTATTTTCAAAGGTTATAGATCACATATTTTCTGTATTTTCTCTAAAATAGTTACAATGGTCATTTCCTTTGAAAATTTGTCATTAACTAGGTTTCAAATATTTACATCAAAACCAAAGGGATCATTTTCCAAAACAAAGCCCCTAAAGGCTAAATTATACCCCCTTGAAGTTTTGTTCATGTTAATCGAATTTTGTCCCTCTTTGCTATAATTTATAATGCACTTTAATCTATTTTTTAATGGTTGGTGATCTCAAAAGTAGAATTTAATATGATCTAAGTGAAATATGCTTTAGCCCAAGTGAAAATGGGATGGTAATGAAAACTCAAAATTTTGAAGAAACTGGAAATTTTTTAAGGTTATATAGCTCATGCTTTTTCTGCATTTTCGCTAAAATAATTATGATGGTCATTTTCTTTGAAAATTTTCCATGAATTAGGTTTCAAGAAGTTACATCAAAACCAAAGGGATCATTTCGCAAAATGAAGCCTAGAGGTTCAAATTATACCCTCCCAAAGTTTTGCAAGTATTAATTGATTTCTCTCACTCTTTCCTACCACTTGTAATGCATTTTTATCCATTCTTTTTTTATGGTTGGTGACCTCTAAAGTTGAATTTTACTTGATTTAAGTAGAATATGCTTTTGTCCCATTTAAAAATGTGATGGTAAAAAAATCAAATTTTGGAAGAAACTAGTCATTTTTTAAGGTTATATAGCTCACATTTTTTTTTGTATTTTCTCTAAAATAGCTAGTTAATATGTTATTTTCCTTTGAATTTTCCATGAATTAGTTTTCAAAAATTTACATCAAAACTAAACGAATCATTTCCCAAATTGAAGCCCTGAATGCCAAATTATACCCTCATAAAGTTTTTCTTGTGTTAATCAATTTATCTCCCTCTTTCCTACTATTTATAATCCACTTTTATCATATTTTTGGAGGATTGGTGACCTCGGAAATTAAATTTAACATGATCTAAGTAAAATAATCTTTGGTCCAAGTGAAAAATGGTATGGTAAAAAAAAATCAAATTTTGGAAGAAACCAACCATTTTCGAAGGTTATAGCTCGCGTTTTTGTGCATTTTTGCTAAAATAGTTACGATGCTCATTTCCTTTGAAAATTTTCCTTGAAGCAGGTATCAAAACTAAAGGATCATTTCCAAAATTGGAGCCATGAAGGCCAAATTATACCCTCTAGAAGTTTTACTTGTGTTAATCGTATTCTCTCCCTCTTTATAACAACTTGTAATGAATTTTTATCATATTTTTTTTATGGTTGGTGACCTTGAAAGTTGAATTTAACTCTATCTAAGTGAAATAGACTTTGGTCCAAGTGAAATGGGATGTTCAGGAAAAATAGATTTTTTTATGGAAACTAGTCACTTTCGAATGTTATATAGCTCACGTTTTTTTAGCATTTTCGCTAAAATAGTTTTGATGGTCATTGGCTTTGAAAATTTGCCATGAACTAGAATTCAAAAAGTTACATCAAAACCAAAGGGATTATTTCACAAAACAAAGCCATGATCTAGGTTTCAAAAACTTACATCAAAACCTAAAAGATCATTTCCAAAAACGGAGCCCTGAAGCCCAAATTATACCATCCTAAAGTTTTACTCATGTTAATCGTATTCTCTCCCTCTTTTTAAAAATTTGTAATGCACTTTTACCCTATTTTTTTATGGCTGGTGACCTTGAAAGTTTAATTTAACATGATCCAAGTAAAATAGACTTTGGTTGAGAAAATCAAAATTTTGAAGAAACTGGCCATTTTTATGGTTATGCTCACGTTTTTTTTTTTTTTTTTTTTTAGAATTTTCATTAAAATAGTTATGATGGTCATTTCCTTTGAAAAATTTACATGAACTAGATTTCAAAAAGTTACATTAAAACTGAGCACTTAAGGCAAAACTATTCCCTTAAGAAGTTTTACTTGTGTTAATCGAATTTACTTATTTTTTCCTACAACTTGTAATGCACTTTTATCATTTTTTTTTTATGGTTGGTGACCTTGAAAGTGGAATTTAACATTATATAATTGAAATATGCGTTTGCTCAAGTTGAAAATGGGAAGATAAAAAAAAATCAAATTTTGGAAAAAAAATTGGCCATATTCAAACGTTACTGCTCACGTTTTTTGTGCATTTTTGAAAAAATAATTGCGTTGATCATTTCCTTCAAAAATTTGTTAGAAAATAGGTATTAAAAAGTTACATAAAAAAGGATCATTTTAGAATCGGAGCCTTGAAGCCCAAAGTATAATCTCTAGAAGTTTTGCTCATGTTTATCGAATTCTTTCATTCTGTCCTACAATCTGTAAGGCACTTTTATCCTATTTTTTTATGGATGGTGAGCTCAAAAGTAAAATTTAACATAATCTAAGTGAAACACACTATTGTTCAAGTGAAAATGAGATGGCAACGAAAAATCAAATTTTGGAAAAAAAACTGGCTATTTTCGAAGGTTATAGCTTATGTTTTTTGTGCAGTTACACTAAAATAGATATGGTAGTCATTTCCTTTGAAAATTTGCCACAAACCAAGTTTCAAAAAGTTACGTAAAAAACAAACTGATCATTTTCAAAACAAAGCCCATAAGGCCAAATTATAACCTCAAGAAATTCTGCTTGTGTTAATCGAATTCTCTCCCTCTTTTCTACAATTTGTAAAGCACTTTTATCATATTTTTTTTTATTGTTGGTAACTTCGAATGTAGAATTTAACATGATCTAAATAAATTATGTTTTGGTCCAAGTGAAAAATGTGATGGTGAACAAAAATAAAATTTTAGAAGAAAGTGATCATTTTTGAAGGTTAGGCTCATATTTTTTGTGCACTTTCTCTAAAATAGTTACGATGGACATTTCATTTGAAAATTTGCCTTGAACTAGGTTTCAAAAAGTAACATGAAAACCAAAAGGATCATTTCCAAAAACAAATTCTTGAAGCCCAAATTATGCCCTTTAGAAGTTTTGCTCGTGTTAATCAAATTCTCTCCCCTTTTCTTACAACTTGTAATGAACTTTTATCATTTTTTATGGCTAGTGACCTCGAAACTGGAATTTAACATTATCTAAGTGAAATACGATTTTGTCCATGTGAAAAATGAGATGGTCAAGAAAAATTAAAATTTGGAAGAAATTGGCTATTTTCAAAGGTTATAGCTCAATTTTTTGTTCATTTTCTCTAAAATAGTTACGATGATCATTTCCTTTGAAAACTTGTCACGAACTAGGTTTCAAATAAATAAAAACAAAGGTATCATTTCCCAAAATAAATCCATGAAGGCCAAACTGTACACACTTGAAGTTTTGCTCATGTTAATCGAATTTTGTCCCTCTTTGGTACAATTTATAATGCACTTTAATCCTTTTTTTCTTTTTTATGGTTGGTGACCTCAAAAGTGGAATTTAATATGATATAAGTTAAATACACTTTGTTCCAAGTGAAAAATGGGATGGTAAAGAAAAATAAATTTTTTGAAGAGACTGGCAATTTTTTAAGGCAGCTCATGTTTTTTATGCATTTTCACTAAAATAGTTATAATGGTCATTTCCTTTGAAAATTTGCCATGAATTAAGTTTCAAAAAGTTACATCAAAACCAAAGTGATCATTTCCTAAAACGGAGCCTTGAAGGTCAAATTATACCTTCCATAAATTTTGTAAGTGTTAATCGATTTCTCTCCCTCTTCCTACGACTTATAATGCATTTTTATCTTCTTCTATTTTTTATGGTTGGTGACCTTGAAAGTTAATTTTAACATGATCTAAGTGAAATACACTTTTGCCCAATTGAAAAATGGGATGGTAAAAAAGTTAAATTTTAGAAGAATTAGGTCATTTTCGAAGATTATATAGTTTGCATTTTCTCTAAAATAGTTACGATGGCCTATTCTTTTGAAACTTTTCCATGAACTAGGTTTCAAAAAATTACATCAAAATTAAATGGATCATTTCCTAAAATGGAGCTCTGAAGGTCAAATTATACCCTCATAAAGTTTTTCTCGTATTAATCGAATTCTCCCCCTCTTTCCTACTATTTATAATGCACTTTTATCCTATTTTTAGAGGGATGGTGACCTCGAAAGTTGAATTTAACTTGATCTAAGTTAAATAATCTTTAGTCCAAGTGAAAAATAGTATAGTAAAAAAATCAAAATTTAAAAGACACTAGCCATTTTCGAAGGTTGTAACTCACGTTTTTGTGCATTTTTGCTAAAATAATTATGATACTCGTTTCCTTTGAAAATTTTCCATGAACTAAATTTTAAAAACTTACATCAAAATTAGAAAGATTGTTTCCAAAAAGGGAGCCCTGAAGGCAAAATTATACCCTCCGGAAGTTTTACTTGTGTTAATCGTATTCTCTCTCTCTATCTCTCTTTCTAACAATTTGTAATGCACTTTTATCCTATTTTTGATGGTTGGTGACCTTGAAAGTTGAATTTAACATGACCTAAGTGAAAAGTACGATGGTGAGGAAAAAAAAAAACTGGCCACTTTCGAATGTTATATAGCTCACGTTTTTTGAGTATTTTCGCTAAAATAGTTATAATAGTCATTTCCATTGAAAATTTGTCACGAACTAGGTTTCAAAAAGTTATGTCAAAACAAAAGAGATTATTTCTCAAAACGGAGCCATGAACTAGGTTAAAACTTAAATCATAATCAAAAGGATTATTTCCAAAAATGGAGCCCTGAAGCCCAAATTATGCCCTCCAGAAGTTTTACTCATGTTAATCTTATTATCTCACTCTTTCCTACAACTTGTAATGTACTTTTATCCTAATTTTTTATGGCTGGTGACATCGAAAGTGGAATTTAACATGATCTAAGTGAAATACACTTAGGTCGAAGTGAAAATTTGATGGTAAAGAAAAATCAAATTATAGAAGAAACTAGCCATTTTCGAATGTTATATCTCACATTTTTTGTGCATTTTCGCTAATAGAGTTACAATGATAATTTTCTTTTAAGATTTCACATGAACTAGGTTTCAAAAAGTTACATCCAAAGCAAAAGGATAATTTCCCAAAACGGAGCCCTGACAACTAAATTATAATATCCATAAGTTTAGCTCGTGTTAATAGAATTCTCACCCTATTTTCTACATTTTGTAATGCACTTTATCTTCTTCTTTTTTTATTCCTAATGACCTCAAAACTAGAATTTATCATGATCTAACTAAAATACACTTTGGTCAAAGTGAAAATTTGATGGTCCAAAAAAATCAAAATTTGGAATAAACTGGTCATTTTCGTAGGTCATGTGTTTTTGTGCATTTTCTCTAAAATTGTTACGATGGTCATTTCCTTTGAAAATTTACCATGAACTAGATTTCAAAAAGTTACATAAAAACCAAATGGATCATTTCCCAAAATGGAGCCCTTAAGGCCAAATTATATTGTCTAGAAGTTTTTCTCGTGTTAATCAAATTCTCTCACTCTTTCTGCAACTCTTAATGCAATTTTATCCTTCTTTTATGGTCAGTGACCTCAAAAGTGGAATTTAACATGATCTTTAGTGAAATATTCCTTGGTCAAAGTGAAAAATGGGATGGTCAATGAAAATAGAATTTTAGAAAAAAATTGATCATTTTCGAAGGTTATAGCTCACATTTTTTTTTGTATTTTCTCTAAAATAGTTATGATGGTCATTTCCTTAGAAAATTTGTCATGAACTAGTTTTTAAAAAGTTACATAAAAACCAAAGGGATCATTTCCCAAAACGGAGCCCTGGAGACCAAATTATACTGTCCAGAAATTTTGCTCGTACTAATCGAATTCTCTCTTTCTTTCCAATATTTTGTAATGCACTCTTATCCTATTTTTTTATGCTCGAAGACCTCGAAAGTGGAATGTAATAGGACCTAAGTGAAATACGCTTTGGTCAAAGTGAAAATTTGATGGCCAAGAAAAAATTAAATTTGGAAGAAACTGGCAATTTTCGAAGGTCTCACAATTTTTTGTGCATTTTCGCTAAAATAGTTACGTTGGTCATTTCCTTTGAAAATTTTCTACGAAGTAGGTTTCAAAAAGTTACATCAAAACCAAAAAAACTTTTTTTTCTACAATTTTCTATATACTTTTATCCTTTTTTATGGCTAGTGACATCAAAAGTGGAATATAACATGATCCAAGTGAAATACACTTTGGTCCAAGTGAAAAATGGGATGGTAAAGAAAACTCATATTTTTTAAGAAACTATCAATTTTCAAATGTTATAACTCATTTTTTATGCATTTTCAATAAAATAGTTATGATAGTCATTTCATTTGAAAATTTGCTATGAATTAGGTTTCAAAAAGTTACATGAAAACCAAATGGTTCATTTCCAAACACGGAGCCTTGAAGGTCAAATTATACCCTCCAGAAGTTTTGCAAGTGTTAATTGATTTTTCTCCTTCTTTCCTACCACTTGTAATGCATTTTTATCATTTTTTTTATGGTTGGTGACCTCGAAAGTTGAATTTAACCTAATCTAAGTGAATTACACTTTTGTCCAAGTGAAAAATGGGATGGTCAACAAAAATCAGATTTGGATGAAACTGGTCATTTCTGAAGGTTTTATTTCATAATTTTTATTCATTTTCTCTAAAATAGTTACGATAGTCTTTTCTTTTCAAAAATTTACATCTAAATTAAAAGTATCATTTCCCAAAACGGAGCTCTGAAGGCCAAATTATACCCTCATAAAGTTTTTCTCATGTTAATTGAATGCTCCACCTCTTACTGACTATTTATAATGTACTTTTATCCTATTTTTAGAGGGTTGGTGACCTCAAAAGTTGAATTTAACATGATCTAAGTAAAATAATTTTTTGTCTAAGTGAAAAATGGTATGGTTAAAAAAAATCAAAATTTGGAAGAAACTGGCCATTTTCGAATGTTATAACTCACTTTTTTGTGCATTTTTGCTAAAATAGTTACAATGGTCAGTTCCTTTGAAAATTTACTTCGAGCTAGGTTTCAAAAAGCCACATCAAAACTAAAAGGATTATTTCCCAGAATTGAGCTCTAAAGGCCAAATTATACCGTCCAGAAGTTTTGCTCGTATTAATCAAATTCTCACCCTCTTTCCTACATTTTGTAATGCACTTCTATACTATTTTTTATGCCTGGTGACCTCAAAACTAGAATTTAACTTGATCTAAGTGAAATACGCTTTGGTCGAAGTGATAATTTGATGGTCAAGAAAAATCTAGATTTGGAATAAATTGGCCATTTTTGAAGGTAACTCACATTTTTTTGTGTATTTTCGCTAAAATAATTATGATGGACATTTCCTTTTAAAATTTGCCATGAATTAGGTTTCAAAAAGTTACATGAAAACGAAACGGATCATTTCCCAAAACTGATCTGATGAGTGAAAAATATTGCATATTTTGGCCACTTAATTTACATTTGTTAGCTTAGGAATTTGTTACTTTGAGTTGTTTTCATTGTTTTTCAGGTTTACAAGCACTGGGAAAGGAGTTTCACTACAATTGCCAGAATTACCCGTACAGATCAATCATCTTTGAAAATTAAACTGTATTGATTCAAGAAGAACCAGGATATGAGCCATATATGTTTAGAAAGATCCAGAAGTCTATTTTCTGGAGAATTTTACGGCTCGTAAAAATGATTTTTCTACAGAAAGTTATGGCCGTTTTAGTAGACAAAGGTCAGGTTGTGCGGGCTGTGCGGGATTTCAGCGTGAACAGAAGTTTTGAAGGGCATGTGAAGACTTAAATCCAACATCCCACATCGGTTGGAAACACATTTCTATATCCCGCATCCCACATCGGATTGGAAACACATTCCACTTGTGGTATTTGCCTATATAAGACCCACTCCACTTCATCATTCAGTGTACAATTCCTGAGCCACTTCATCATGCGGGCTCTGCTAGCATTCTGGTGGATCTCGAAGGCTTTGTCACCACGAGGGGAAGCGCCACCCGTCAGCGAATGGAATTTCTCCCATGTAAAGTTATTTATTTATTTCTTTACATTTAGTTGTTTTAGTTTAAATGTTTAGCACTTTTATTATGAATTGTAGTTTCATAGTTATGAGTGGTTAGACTCTTCAGCTAAGGTTGAAGATGAAGCCCCGCCGTTGTTTGGCGTAGTAGCTCAGATTTGCTTGTACAAATCTGACAATTTTTAGTATAAATGTTCTGTCAATTATTTGAGTTAATCTTATAATTGATTGAGTTTAAATTGTCTGTTGGATATTCCTTGTGTTTCATCTGATGGATACATTGAATACTTTTCGATTAAATTGGATTTCTTTTGTGATTTGTTGAAAGTGGATACATTGGATGCTTTTGGTTTAGTTGGGATATTCTTTATTTTTTGTCTTATAGTTGGATTCATGGAATGTTTTGATAGGTTATATTTTTAGAACATATATGCTTAACTTCGGTGGGGTGGATTTGGAAACCTTAGTGTTTTAATTATTAGTTTTTAAAAATCAATTTAGTTTAATTTTAATTTATTTTGCAAATTATCATCTGAAATTCGAAACTAGGTTAAGATCGTTTAGATTGAAAATATACTTTCACAACGCAATTCCCTGTGGATTCAACCTCGCACTTGCACAACGCTATACTACAAACGACTCGTGCGCTTGCGAGTAAATTAAAACTCACAACAAGTTTTTGGCACCGTTGCCGGGGAATTGTTTGGTTTGTGAAAATTTTTGGTCTGAATTGATTTTATTTTTCTACTAGTTAGTTATCCAAAAAAAAAAAATTATGTGGATGAATCCAGCGCCGGTTTCACAGTCTTTAGAGGACACCATTAAGGAGTACATGAAAATGATCGGCCTGTCCCTCAATGTTGCCAACACATTCAATGTTGATAGCTGTTCCATCTGTGCTAGTCCCATGCATCTAGCACAGAATTGTCCATCAATGCCGGCTTGTGCTGAGTACCCCATGGAACAAATGAATGCTTTCAATGACTGTTGTTGGGAATCAAATGGATCTTACTCCGAAACATACAATCCAGGGTGGTGGAACCACTCTAATTTTTCATGGGAGCGGAACCAACTGATGAATCAGGGAGGAGCCCCTTATCATGCTCACAATCAATACCCTCTCGAATTTCCTCCACCAATCCCAAGTTATGCCTATCCAGCACCATCACCCGCTTACCAAGCTCCCATTCAAGCGCCAGCGTCTATTTCATAGTCATTAGAGGACGCTCTCAATGATTTCATGAAAACGACTAGCCAATCTATGAGTGAAGTGATGAGTGCAACCATAGAAAACACTCAAGCGATTGCCAAGCTGAAGAGTTAAATTGATCAAATCGCAAGTTACGTGGGTGAAAAAGAGAATGGAGAGTTCCCCAGTCAACCTGATCCTAACCCAAAGGAACAGTTTACGGTGGAAAATTTATCAACTCCTATGCATTGGCAGGAACAAGTGCAATCAATTGTCTCATACTTGTCTGGGAGACAAGTGGACAATCAAGTGGAAGAGAATCCTGCTATGCAAAAAGGGCAAGAAAGTGGCAACAAGGAAAAGAGAGATGCTGAGCCTTCTACCGCCACACCTATTATTAAGGATCTCTCTAGGTCGTTTTTACCTAAAGCGCCTTACACTGAGAGACTACAAGCGCCCAAGAAAGAAGGGAAGTCTGAGGACATTTTGGAGGCATGCTTCGCTCAATTTGAAGATGATTTGGACTTGGATGAGTTGTTTGAGCAAGCAAATGCTACTTTGGAGTCTGCTCCTCAAAAGATCAATGAGATGGAGGAAACCACAACACTTGAACCCCCCAAGAAGGAACTTAAGCCTTTATCGGACAATCTTAAGTATAAGTTCCTAGGTCCAACAGATTCTTTGCCTATAATTATAGCTTTAGATTTGAGTTATGCTCCAGAGGAGAAATTATTGGACGTCTTAAGAGAGCATAAGGAAGCTATAGGCTGGACTATTGAGGATGTCAAGGGAATCAACCCCTCGTTGGTAATACACATGATACAGTTGGAGGAGAATGCCAAGCCATCGAGGGAGCCACAAAGAAGGCTCAACCCTGCTATGCAAGAGGTTGTGAGGGCAGAAGATATTAAGCTGTTAGAGCCAGGGATCATTTATCCCATCTCTGATCGCAAGTGGGTGAGCCTAATTAAATTCGTGCCCAAACGTGCTGAATTGACGGTAGTAAATAAAGACGACGAGTTGGTTCCAACTCGAGTGCAGTCAAGATGAAGAGTGAGTATAGACTACCGTAAGTTGAATGCTGCCACTAGGCCTGATCATTTTCTATTCCTATTTATTGATCAGATGGTGGAGCGCTTAGTTGGGCATGTTTACTAATGTTGGGTCTGGCTGAAGATGTTAAACTTAGCGCTCATGGGAGGCACCCCACAGCTTATCTTTTCTGTTTATTTATTATTTCGCATTTTTATGATTAATGTTTGTTTCCAGTATTTTTTGTTTTCCAGTTTTTTTTTTTATTTTTCAGGGACAATGCGTACTTCAGTTCAAGTTTGGGGGTATGCTATGAGCCATACCAGTCCAGATAGTTTTCCATATCTCAGGTCAGCTCTTTCCATATTAGTCACACATTGGGGTCAATGTGTAATTTAAGTTTGGGGGTATGGGAGACACATCACACACTTTGTCCTAATTTGTTATCTTTTTGTCGTAAAGATAAATGCATGTTCATGTTCGTCTAAAAATTTTGGTTGTTCTGAAAAATTGTGATGTGATTTCATTGGTGATTTTAAAACTTTGAACACATGATCTGATGATAGAGTTTAAACTTTAGTTACTTACTTTAGACATTTTCGAGAATTCACATGTTTGATCTAATCTAACACGAGCACATTAGCACATATTTATGTGAGGTATGACAAGTGAGTTGAATGTATACGTTTCCTTGTCTTAACTGAAACCGGATAACTTTTGGATAAACACTTGGGCATATATATATATATATATATATATATATATAAAACTAATACTACTAATATTTATAATGATCATCATCAATAAACTTTCCACTGAGTAACTGGACCTCTTGCCTCAGTAAGCAGTGAGTGTTCACGTCAAAAGGTGGAATTTTGCTTGGTAGTATTAAGGCTGGTTTAATTTCATAGCCTTTTTTACTCGAGTTAGTAAGTCCTTAAGGGCGTCTTTACACCTAATGCCCTAAAACCATCTGGTTTGGGAGTCATTGACTCAACACTCGTTACATGGGTTAATTAGAAAGCTTAAGGGAACTAAATATAGCAGAGCCTTATGTTAAAAAAAAAAAAAAAAAAAAAAAAAACTATGCCTTCATTGTTCTTTCCGACGAGAAATTATGTGGATCTTGATATTTGAATATATTGTACATTGAAGTTATTTGGAAACCTCATCTGTATATGCTAATTCACTTTACACTGATTCAAGCTTGTGATGTCTTACCATGCCTCTTGTAAGTAATTAAGTTTTAAATTCTTATTCATTGTGAAGATGGGTTTGACTTATTTAAGCTTGCTCATGAATGAATCTCACGATTTTGAATGCTCCTTAAACTTTTGGATACCATGAATACTGAACTTATCTTTATAATCTTTGTTGTTCATTTAGTTTTTTATTTTGTTTTGCTAAGGGATTAGCAAAATGTAAGTTTGGGGGTATTTGATGAGTGAAAAATATTTCATATTTTGGCCACTTAATTTACATTTGTTAGCTTAGGAATTTGTTAGTTTGAGTTGTTTTCATTGTTTTTCAGGTTTACAAGCACTGGGAAATGAGTTTCACTACAATTGCTAGAATTGCCCGTACAGATCAATCATCTTTGAAAATTAAACTGTATTGATTCAAGAAGAACCAGGATATGAGCCATATATGCTTAGAAAGATCCAGAAGTCTATTTTCTGGAGAATTTTACAGCTCATAAAAATGATTTTTCTACAGAAAGTTATGGCCGTTTTAGTAGACAAAGGTCAGGCTGTGCGGGATTTCAGCGTGAACAGAAGTTTTGAAGGGCATGTGAAGACTTAAATCCAACATCCCACATCGGTTGGAAACACATTTCTATATCCCACATCCCACATCAGATTGGAAACACATTCCACTTGTGGTATTTACCTATATAAGACCCACTCCACTTCATCATTCAGTGTACAATTCCTGAGCCACTTTGGTGTTTACCGGTGGACATCCGCTAGCATTCTAGTGGATCTCGAAGGCTTTGTCATCACGAGGGGAAGTGCCGCCCGTCAGCGAGTGGAATTTCTCCCATGTAAAGTTATTTATTTATTTCTTTACATTTAGTTGTTTTAGTTTAAATGTTTAGCACTTTTATTATGAATTGTAGTTTCATAGTTATGAGTGGCTAGACTCTTCAGCTAAGGTTGAAGATGAAACACTGCCGTTGTTTGGCGTAGTAGTTCAGATTTTCTTGTACAAATCTGACAATTTTTAGTATAAATGTTCTGTCAATTATTTGAGTTAATCTTATAATTGATTGAGTTTAAATTGTCTGTTGGATATTCCTTGTGTTTCATCTGATGGATACATTGAATGTTTTTCGATTAAATTGGATTTCCTTTGTAATTTATTGAGAGCAGATACATTGGATGCTTTTGGTTTAGTTGGGATATTCTTTGTTTTTTGTCTTATAGCTGGATTCATGGAATGTTTTGATAGGCTATATTTTTAGAACATATATGCTTAACTTCGGTGGGGTTGATTTGGAAACCTTAGTGTTTTAATTATTAGTTTTTAAAAATCAATTTAGTTCAATTTTAATTTATTTTGCAAATTATCATCTGAAATTCGGAACTAGGTTAAGATAGAGTTAGTTTAGATTGAAAATATACTTTCACAACGCAATTCCCTATGGATTCGACCTCGCACTTGCACAACGCTATACTGCAAACAACTCGTGCACTTGCGAGTAAATTAAAACTCACAACAAAACGGATCCTTGAAGGCCAAATTATACCCTTAAAAAGTTTGCTCATGTTAATTGAATTCTCTCATTCTTTCCTACAATTTGTAATGCAATTTAATCCTATTTTTTTATGGCTTGGACCTCGAAAGTGAAATTTAGCATGATCTAAGTGAAATACGCTTTGGGCCAAGTGAAAAATGGGATGGTCAAGAAAAAACAAAATTTTGAAGAAACTAGCAATTTTCGAATGTTAGCTCACATTTTTTAAAGTATTTTCGCAAAAATAGTTATGATGGTCATTTCCTTTGAAAATTTGTCATGATATAGTTTTCAAAAAGTTACATCAAAACTAAAGGGATCATTTCCCAAAATAGAGCCTTGAATGTCAAATTATACCCTCCAGAAGTTTTGCAAGTGTTAATTGATTTTTCTTCTTCTTTCCTACCACTTATAATGCACTTTTATCATTTTTTTTTAATGGTTGGTGACCTCAAAAGTTGAATTCAACCTAATATAAGTGAATTACGTTTTTGTCCAAGTGAAAAATAGGATGATAAAAACCAGATTTTGGAAGAAACCGATCATTTTTTAAGGTTAAAGCTCAAAATTTTTGTTCATTTTCTCTAAAATAGCTGCAAAAAATTTTTCCTTTGAAAATTTGCTGCGAACTAGTTTTCAAAAATTCACATCAAAACTAAGGTATCATTTCTCAAAACGGAGCCGTGAAGGCCAAATTATACCCTCATAAAGTTTTTCTCGTGTTAATTGTATGCTCTACCTCTTTATAACTATTTATAATGCATTTTTATCCTGTTTTTCATAGGCTGGTGAACTTAAAAGTTGAATATAACATGATCTAAGTGAAATAATTTTTTGCCTAAGTGAAAAATGGTATGGTTAAGAAAAATCCAAATTTGGAAGAAACTGGTCATTTTCGAATAACTCACGTTTTTTGAGCATTTTACCTAAAACAGTTACGATTGTCACTTCCTTTAAAAATTTACCACCAACTAGGTTTCAAAAAGTTACATCAAAACTGAAAGAACCATTTCCCAAAATGGAGCCTTGAATGCCAAATTATACTGTCCAGAAGTTTTGCTCATAATTATAACCTTCTTTCCTATATTTTGTAATGCACTTTTATACTCTCTTTTTTATGCCCAGTGACCTCGAAATTGGAATTTAATTTGATTTAAGTGAAATACACTTTGGTCGAAGTGATAATTTGATGGTCAAGAAAAATCAAATTTTAGAAAAAAACTAGCCATTTTCGAAGGTAGCTTGCATTTTTTTTATGCATTTTCGCTAAAATAGTTATGATGGACATTTCCCCTGAAAATTTGTCACGAATTAGATTTCAAAAAGTTACATCAAAACCAAATGGATCATTTCCCAAAACGGATCCCTGAAGGCCAAATTATACCATCAAAAATTTTGCTTGTGTTAATTGAATTCTCTCTCTCTTTCCTACAATTTTTAATGCACTTTAATCCTATTTTTTATGGATCAAGACCTTGAAAGTGGAATTTAGCATGATCTAAGGAAATTATGGTTTGCTCTAAGGAAAAAAATGAGATGGTCGAGAAAAATCAAATTTTTGAAGAAAGTGGCAATTTTCAAAGGTTATAGCTCAAGTTTTTTTTTTTTATGCCTTTTCACTAAAATAGTTATGATGGTCATTTCCTTTGAAATTTTTTTATAACTTAGGTTTCAAAAAATTACATCAAAACCAAAGAGATCATTTCTCAAAATGGAGCCACGAAGGTCAAATTATACCCTCTAGAAGTTTTGCAAGTGTTAATCAATTTCTATCACTCTTTCCTACCACTTGTAATGTATTTTTATCCTTTTTTATGGTTGGTGACATCGAAAGTTGAATTTAACCTTATATAAGTGAAATACACTTTTATCCAAGTGAAAATGGGATGGTTAACAAAAATCAAATTTTAGAAAAAACTAGTCATTTTCGAATGTTATATAGCTCACATTTTTTGTGCATTTTCTCTAAAATTGTTATGATGGACTTTTCCTTTGAAAATTTTCCACAAACTAGGTTTCAAAAAGTTACATCAAAACTAAACGGATCGTTTCCTAAAACGAAGCCCTGAAGGCCAAATTGTACTCTCATAAAGTTTTTCTCGCGTTATCGAATTCTCTCCCTCTTTCCTACTAGTTATGATACACTTTTATCCTATTTTTAGAGGGCTGGTGACCTCGAAAATTGAATTTAATATGATCTAAGTGAAATACTTTTTGGTCCAAGTGAAAAATAGTATGGTAAAAAAAAACTAATTTTGGAAGAAAACTAGCCATTTTCGAAGGTTATAGCTCATGTTTATTAGACATGATGACCCAAGTTTGGAAGAAACTTGGGCTTGGAGATTCCGCCAACCAAAGGCCCAATATATGATGTAGGAGACCATATGAACACAAAAGCTTAAGCTAATGGGTTCTAGTTCCACCACCATATATATGTCATTCACTTATTTAGTTTTTTCTCCTTGTGGGATTGATTTTCCACATCTCTTTACTCACACGTGAATATTCCCAACAATGTGTTTTGTACATTTTCACTAAAATGGTTACGAAGCTAATTTCCTTTGAAAATTTGACATGAACTAGATTTCAAAAAGTTTCATTAAAACCAAACAGATCATTTCTAAAAACGGAGCCGCGAAGGCCAAATTATGCCCTACAGAAGTTTTACTTGTGTTAATCGTATTCTCTTCATCTTTATAACAATTTGTAATGAACTTTTATCCTATTTTTGGTGGCTGGTGACCTTGAAATTTGAATCTAATATTATCTAGGTGAAATAATCTTTGGGCCAAGTGAAAAATGGTATGGTAAAAAAAACAAATTTTAGAAGAAACTTTCCATGTTCAAAGGTTATAACTCACGTTTTTTGTGAATTTTTGTTAAAATAGTTACGATTTTCATTTCCTTTGAAAATTTTCCATGAACTAGGTTTCAAAAACTTACATAAAAATCAAAAGGATCATTTCCAAAAACGAAGCCGTAATGAACAAATTATACCCTCTAGAAATTTTACTTGTGTTAATCATATTCTCTCTCATTTTCTAACAATTTGTAATGTACTTTTATCCTATTTGTGATGGTTGGTGTGCTTTAAAGTTGAATTTAACATGATCTAAGTGAAATGCTTTGGTCCAAGTGAAAAATAGGATGCTCAAGAAAAATCATTTTTTAAAGAAACTGACCACTTTCGAATGTTATATAACTCATGTTTTTTGAGCATTTTCGCTAAAATAGTTATGATGGTCATTTCCTTTGAAAATTTACCACAAACTAGGTTTCAAAAAGTTACATCAAATCCAAAGGGATTATTTTCCAAAACAGAACCATGAACTAGGTTTCAAAAATTTACATCAAATCCAAAAGGATTATTTCCATAAACGGAGCCTGAAGCCCAAATTATGCCCTCCAGAAGTTTGACACGTGTTAATTGTATTCTCTCCCTCTTTCTAACAATTTGTAATGCACCTTTATCTTATTTTATTGGCTGGTGACCTTGAAAGTTGACTTTAACATGATCTAAGTGAAATATACTTTGGTCCAAGTGAAAAATAAGATGGTCAAGAAAAATAAAATTTTGGAAAAAACTGGCCATTTTTTATGGTTCGATTAGCTAATATTTTTTTTTAGCATTTTTGCTAAAATAGTTATGATGGTCATTTTCTTTGAAAATTTTATATGAACTAGGTTTCAAAAAGTTACATCAAAACCAAATGAATTATTTCCCAACAAGGAGCCCTGAATGCCAAATTATACCTAAGTTTTGCTCATGTTAATCAAATTTTCTCCCTCTTTCCTAGAACTTGTAATGCACTTTTACCATATTTTTTGATGGCTAGTGATCTCAAAAGTGGAATTTAATAAGATCTTAGTGAAATATGTTTTTGTTCAAGTGAAAAATGGGATGGTAAAAAAGTCAAATTTTGGAAGAAATTAGCTATTTTCAAACGTTATTGCTCACTTTTTTGTGCATTTTTGCTAAAATAGTTATGATGATCATTTCCTTTAAAAATTTTCCAATAACTAGGTTTCAAAAAGTTACATCAGAACCGATGGATCATTTCACAAAACAGAGCATTGAAGCCGAAATTATAACCTCCACAAATTTTTCTCGTCTTTATCGAATTCTCTCTTTCTATCCTACAATTTAAAAGGCATTTTTATCCTATTTTTTTTTATGACTAGTGAGCTTGAAAGGTGAATATCACATGATGTAATTGAAATACGTTTGGTTTAAGTGAAAAATGGGATGGTAATGAAAAATCAAATTTTGGAAAAAACTAGCAATTTTCAAAGGTTATATAGCTCACGTTTTTCTGTCCAATTTTGTTAAAATAGTTATGGTAGTCATTTCTTTTAAAAAAAAATTCACGAACTAGGTTTCAAAAAATTTCATAAAAAAAGGGATCATTTTCCAAAAGGAAGGCTCAAATGCCAAAATATACTCTCAAGAAATTTTGCTTGTGTTAATTGAATTCTCTCCCTCTTTTTTACAATTTGTAATGCACTTTTATCCTAATTTTTTATGGTTGGTGACTTTGAAAGTGGAATTTAACATGATCTAAATGAATTATACTTTGGTCCAAGTGAAAAATGGGATGGTCAACAAAAATCAAAATTTGGAAGAAACTGATCATTTTCGAAGTTCACATTTTTGTGCACTTTCTCTAAAATAGTTATGATGGTCATTTCCTTTAAGAAATTGTTATGAACTAGGTTTCAAAAAGTTACATCAAAACCAAAAGGATCATTTCCCAAAACAGAGCCCTAGAGGCTAAATTATACCGTCTAGATGTTTTTCTCGTGTTAATTGAATTCTCTCTTTCTTTCATACATTTTTAATGCACTTTTATCCTCTCTTTTTTTATGCCTAGTGACCTCGAAAGTGGAATGTAACATGATCTAAGTGAAATACACTTTGGTCGAAGTGGAAATTTGATGATCAAGAAAAATCAAAATTTGGAAGAAAAAAAATGGCTATTTTCGAAGATTATGGCTCACTTTTTTTGTACATTTTCGCTAAAATAGTCACGTTGGTCATTTCCTTTAAGAATGTACCACGAACTAGGTTTCAAAAAGTTACATCAAAACCAAAAGAATCTTCTTTCCTACAATTTGTAATACACATTTATCTATTTTTTTTATAGCTGATGACCTCGAAAGTGGAATATAACATGATCTAAGTGAAATACACTTTGGTCCAAGTGAAAAATGGGATGGTAAAGAAAACTCAATTTTTTAAGAAACTATCATTTTTCGAAGGTTATTTTCACTAGAATAGTTATGATGGTCATTTCCTTTGAAAAATTTTCATGAATTAGGTTTCAAAAAGTTACATTAACACCAAAGGATCATTTCCCAAAACGGAGCCTTGAAGGTCAAATTATACCCTCGAGAAGTTTTACAAGTGTTGATCGATTTCTCTCCTCATTTCCTACTACTTGTAATGCGCTTTAATCCTATTTTTTTTTTATGATTGGTGACCTCAAAAGTTGAATTTAACTTGATCTAAGTGAAATACACTTTTCTCAAAGTGAAAAATGGGATGGTCCACAAAAGTCAGATTTTGGAAGAAACTAGTCATTTTCGAAGGTTAGCTCACATTTTTTGTTCAATTTCCCTAAAATAGTTATGATTGTCTTTTCCTTTGAAAATTTACCATGAACTAGGTTTTAAAAATTTACATCAAAACTAAATGGATCAATTCCTAAAATGGAGCCCTAAAGGCCAAATTATACCTTCATAAAGTTTTCTCGTGTTAATCAATGCTCTACCTCTTTTCGACTATTTATAATGCACTTTTATCCTATTTTTAGAGTGCTCATGACCTTGAAAGTTGAATTTAACATGATCTAAGTGAAATAATTTATGGTCCAAGTGAAAAATGGTATGGTCAAAAATTCAAATTTTGGAAGAAACTTATTATTTTCTAAGGTTATAGCTCACGTTTCTTTTGTGCATTTTCGCTAAAATAATTATGATGCTCATTTCCTTTGAAAATTTTCTGTGAACTAGGTTTCAAAAAATTACATCAAAACCGAAAGAATCATTTCCAAAAATAGAGCCATGACGGCTAAATTATACGCTTAAGAAGTTTTACTCATGTTAATCGTATTCTCTCCGTCTTTCTAACAATTTGTAATGCATTTTTTATTTTATTTTTTATGGATGATGACCTTGAAATTTGAATTTAATATGATATAAGTGAAATAGGCTTTGATCCAAGTGAAAAATAGGATGCTCAAGAAAAACCATTTTTTTAAAGAAACTTGGCCACTTTCGAATGTTATATTACTCACGTTTTTTGAGCATTTTCGCTAAAATAGTTATGATGTCATTTCCTTTGAAAATTTACCACGAACTAGGTTTCAAAAAGTTACATCAAATCCAAAGGGATTATTTCCCAAAATGGAGCCATGAACTAGGTTTCAAAAACTTATGTCAAAACCAAAAGAATTATTTCCATAAAATGAGTCTGAAGCGCAAATTATGCCCTCCAGAAGTTTTACACGTGTTAATCGTATTCTCTCCCTCTTTCTAACAATTTGTAATTGAATTTTATCTAATTTTTTTATGGTTGCTGACCTTGAAAGGTTAATTTAACATGATCTAAGTGAAATTAACTTTGGTCCAAATAAAAAATGGGATTGTAAAGAAAAATCAATGTTTTTGAAGAAATTTGTCATTTTCAATGGTTATATTAGCTCATATTTTTTTATTATTTTCGCTAAAATAGTTATGCCTTTCATTTTCTTTGAAATTTTTTCAGGAACTAGGATTCAAAAAGTTACATCAAAATGAAAGGGATTGTTTCCCAAAACGAAGCCCTTAAGACCAAATTATACCCTCCATAAATTTTTCTCATGTTAATCGAATTATCTTCCTCTTCCCTACAACTAGTAATGTATTTTTATCCTTTTTTTATGGCTGGTAACCTTAAAAGTGAAATTTAACATGATCTAAGTGAAATTCGCTTTTGTCTAAGTGAAAAATAGGAAGGTAAAGAAATCAAAATTTGGAAGAAACTGACCATTTTCGAACGTTATTATTGCTCATGTTTTTTGTGCATTTTCACTAAAATAGTTACGATGATCATTTCCTTTGAAAATTTTCTACGAACTAGGTTTCAAAAAATTGCCTCAAAACAAAAGGATCATTTCACAAAACAGAGTAGTGAAGGCCAAATTATAACCTCCATAAGTTTTGCTCGTGTTTATCGAATTCTTTCATTCTATCCTACAATTTGTAAGGTACTTTTATCCTTCTTTTTTTTTATGGCTGGTGAGCTCAAAAGTTAAATTTAACATTATCTAAGTGAAATACACTTTAGTTCAAGAGATAAATGGGATGACAATAAAATATCAAATTTTAGAAAAAAACTGGTCATTTTCGAAGGTAGCTTATTTTTTTTGTACAATTTCACTAAAATAGTTATGGTAGTCATTTCCTTTGAAAATTTTCCATGAACTAAGTTTCAAGAAGTTACATAAAAAACAAACATATCATTTTCCAAAAAGAAGCCCTGGAGGCTAAATTATACCCTCAAGAAATTTTGCTCGTGTTAATCGAATTCTCTCTCTTTCCTAAAATTTGTAATGCACTTTTATCCTATTTTTTGATATAATTTAGCATGATCTAAATGAATTACGCTTTGGTCCAAGTGAAAAATGGGATGGTCAAGAAAGATTAAATTTTGGAAGAAACTGACCATTTTGAAAGGTTATAGCTCACATTTTAGTGCATTTTCTCTAAAATAAGTACGATGGTCATTTCTTTTGAAAATTTGTCACAAACTAGGTTTCAAAAAGTTACATCAAAACCAAATAGATCATTTCCCAAGATCGATCCTTGAAAGTCAAATTATGCCGTCTAGAAGTTTTCCTCGTGTTAATCGATTATCTCCCTCTTTTCTACATTTTGTAATGCACTTTTATCCTATTTTTTTATACCAAGTGACCTTGAAACTGGAATTTAACATGATATAAGTGAAATAAGCTTTGGTCTAAGTGAAAAATGGGATAGAAAAAAATCAAATTTTGTAA